>JALCCH010000021.1:0-331586 GCA_023212835.1 Pseudozyma thailandica
TTGTATTAGACCGTCTCCAAATTTGAAGCTGACCGTCTTCCCATTTGTAGCAGACCGTCTTCACTTTTTAAATTGACCGTCTTCCCATTTGTAGCAGACCGTCTTCACTTTTGAAATTGACTGTCTCCAAATTTGTAGCAGACCATCTTCCATTTTGTAACAGACCGTCATACCAAGTGAATACAAACACGACTTGAATTTGAATTGGACTGTCTTTGGATTTGAAATGGACTGTCTCTCCCAGGAGACACGCGTCACAAATTCTGAAACCCTCAACCTTTTACGGGGCTAGAACCCTAACCCTAAGAACCTAACCCAAGGTGGAGTCGATGATGGTGGCGGCAATGTGCTCAAATCAGCCAGTTCAAGCTTGTACAAAGGAGATGGCAGCGGCAAAAGTGCAGGCAAGAATGTTGATGGAGTGCATTGGCCAGGATGCTGTTCAGGAGAAGGACTCCCAGCGGCTGGTGAAGGTGAAAAGCTTCCTGATGGTGGAGTCAAGATGCGACCGAGGTTGAGTGATGGCTCCCGCAGACGGCCGCATCCGGGGAGCTCTGCATCACATTCTTGATTGGTCGCATTGCTGCTATCGCCATTCTTGTTGATGTTCCCTCCCAAGCTAGTACCACCAGTAATGACGACGGCTTGGCTACCTATTTGGTGCTCAACTTGATCTTCGGAGGCGATATCATGGTCCTCGGGAACAAGGTCTTGCGATGAATAGTCAAGGAGCATCGGGCTGCCTTCAATGCTGTAATCTGGAGTAGGTTGCCTCTCCTCAGATTGTCTCAAAGCTTCCATATCGATTTGATCAACAGTCAGTGCTGCTGACACCTGTGGTGAGTGCGGATCATCAGGCATGGCAGGCGCCACTTCTTCAGCAGCGGCGGTGTTGCAAGGTCTCATGTCTGTCGCTTCCGAGCTCACCTTCGGATCCGAAAGCGCGTGACTTCTCCAGTTCTCCACGGAGGCCTGAGTGCGATCTCACTCCAAAGATAAGACACGTCACATTGCTGCAATCATTTCTCACCTGAATACCATCATCATCTCCAGTATCCATTCTCTGACTGTCTTGTATAGCTCACCCATCGCTGCGGTGTCGCTTTCTTTCGTTCTCGATAGCGGCAGCAGCGGCAGCAGTAGCAGCAGCAGCAGCGGCAGCAGCGGCAGGTCTGCCTTCATTGAGGTTTTGCTTACCTCAAGTGGTTCTGTTCATTGTCATCATGGTCATGTTGATGCTGATTCTGATCCTTTGCATGAAGCAATTGACAAGATCACGATTCAGCCTGGTCTGCAGATGCTCAAGCAGCTCAGACTGAAACATGAGGAAGTATTGACGATGGCATTCCTCCAACACCTATCTGATCACCATTACATCGTCTCCTGGACTTGTCGTTGATCCAGCTCGGTTCTGCATCTGCGACCAGGGGGAGGGGGTAGGCGCTGAGCTGGCCGAGGCTGTGTGAGGGCGCAAACGATTGTACATGCTCATCATGACGCGTGAGGTGTGATCGCCGGTGGCTATCACCGCCAGCTGCAAGGCCAAAGTGTCGATCCATTCAGGCGTGGCGGCAACGCTGGCAGAGCTTTGATGGAAGATGCGGCGCATCAATGTGCGCAATCTGTAGAATCCTGAGTTGAGCTGTTGAGATACAAAGCGCAGACTGGACTCTAAATTGTGCTGGCTGATAATCTTGTTCAAGACGGCCATCAAACCATGCACAGGTGAGCTGTTGATTGGAGGCATAGCTCTGGCGGCACGCACTGCGATGACAATGCAATTGGAGATGACGTCAAGAATGAGAGAATCAAGCGGCTGACTGTGATCGCCAATATACCATATGCAAAGGCAGCTCAGAAGCTTGCAAACCACATACTCATCGTCAGGCATCAGTCCTCTGGCGCCCTCTTGATCAAAGAGGTGCTGCAGACCATAACAATGGATGATATCAAGCAGGTGTGCATGTTTGCACGGGCAAACGAGGGCAAAGTTGTTGGGATGAAGGTGAAGGATGATCTTGCCGGTCTCTTGATCAAGGATATTGCTTGGTGAATTGGCAGTATCAGTGGCGGAGGAGGTGGCTGAGGATGTGGTGACAGGCGAGAGCATCCAGGATACATAACCCATCAGACAGCTGGCAGATTGCAGCGTCTTGGGTAGAAGGGGAAATTCAATAAGAGGTGCATGGGTGAAGGAGTTGGGAGAACATACGCAGAAGAAGATGCATGCGCCTCTATGACCACCGGTCTTGCAAGCGCTGGGACAGGATCAAGAATACGCTTGACCTAAAGGGGGACCAAGAGGTGCTGAGTCGAGGAGGTTGTTGCTGTCCAAAGCCTCTCGAGCTTGGTCTTGCTGAGAAGTGTTGTTGGTGTGATCCAAGAGCCAAGAGGAGCAGAGTGGGAGCAGCAGATTGCCCTTGAGCCATTCCCTGAACTCTGTCCACATGACAATCTTGCCAATCGCAACCAGTTTGAGCTTTGAGTTGGCGGTCAAGGTCTCAATCGGGACCCAAGAATCATTGGCAGGCGTTTGATAGCAATGATGAAGTTGCAGAAGTTTGCAAGTTCTCGCTGTGGGCATTGTTCAGCTGGGAAGAACTTGCAAAAGAGCGCTTCAAGCTCTGGCTTGGAGAGGTCAAAGTTGGAGCTGACCTGGGAAGGCCAGAGTGGATGCAGATGCTTGACGCCTGTGTACAGGTAGGCCTTGTGATTGCAATGTGCTGATGAAGTTGTCATGATGGCGGTGTTGCCAGGAGTTGCTGAGATGGTGCAAGCGGTGCCAAGCACTGAAGCAGAAACAAACAAGCTTTTGGAGGCAGCAGATGGTGTTGTGATGTGGCAAAAAGAGAATTGATGGCGAGTACTAGCCCTCCTTGTGACAGAGTGATTGTACAAAGAAACAAACAGCAGCAGACTGGACCGGTCCAAGTGGGAACTGTGCATGGGCAAGGGAAGGCGGAGCAGTCGATGGTCGGTCACAATGAATTGAGAGGCTTGCTTCTGTTTCCCATGCCAACGCATGCAACGGTGATGAAGAAGAAGGATGTGCGCATGGATCGAGGCTCCATGGATCAAGGCTCTGTGGATTGAGGCTCGATGATCCCACCGGTGTTGTTGATAGGTACGGTATTGCCTTGTATGAATGACAATGAACAAATGCAGCAACCTACAGACACTTTCATCTTCAACATATCTGGCTTGTGGCCAAGTCTTTTGTTCTGATTCGTTGACGGCTTGCATCGCCAAATGACGAGGTTGCTTGTCAAGGAGCAAGATACCTCCGTGAACTACCTGGAGACCGCTGATTGCGAGATTGCAAGAAGCCCACCTTGTAGTGTATCAGGCATGGTCAACATGTAGCAATCACAAATACCCAAATGGCAATCGCTGGACTGGTTCCATTGGAATGGAATGAGGGCTACTCTGATTTGTCTTGTCTTGTGCGTTTGGCGCTGAACCAGGAAACATTTCCTGAGCGCCGCAATTCAATTGAGACAGACAGACAGAGGGCGAAAGAGTGCAACATAGAGCAAAGAGCCAGACAGACCTCAAGAGGTGACGCAGCGTGGGTGTGTGATCGTGCACTTGCATATGCATATGCATATGGATCTGCAATGACTTCCAAATTCCATCAGATTGACTCTTCATTGCCGGCTATTGATGCTGCAAGCTACTGCATATCTGCTGCCGCCTTGCGTGGACTTGACACATGAATACACTTGTCTGCCTAGTAGAGCAGCAGCAGCAGAGCAAGAGAGTGCAAAGGGTGTGGCTGCTGTGCTGGCAATCTCGTCTGTCTCGGTGCTAATCTCTTCTGGTTCAAGGTCTTGGTTGGTTGTGTTTCGTGTGTCAATGTGTCATAAAGTGTGCCTTTTTGGCTGATTGCCATTTCCAATATAAGGCAGCATGTCAAGTCTAACCTGACAACCTTGTCTGCATGCCATGACAATCATCTGTTGCTTCTTTACCATCCATACCTTCTCCTGCCATGTCAAGCAGCATGCTTGGCGATCGACTTGATCATCACAACAAAGATGACAACTGCAACAAAGAGGAGGATATCTTGCCTTTTCGGATTGCCTCTGCTGTTGACAACGCAACTGCCATAGGCCAGCGTCCGCCAACTCCACCTCCTCATCGAGAATGCAAGGTAAGCTTGACCCAAGGTGCAGAGGAATTGCATTGCATTTCAGCAGCAGTATAACTAACGATAGTGCCTCTTTCTTTCTTGTTGGTCTTGTTGGTCTTGTTGGTTTGGCCATGATCGATGCTTGGCTGTTGCAGAAGGCAGCCAAAGCGCTCAACTCCATGTACCTGCGTGCCAAGCGAGGACTCAAGCCTGTGCCCAAAGAAGTTTACACAAGTCCTTCTTTGCAGGCCGCGGCTTGGGTAGCTGCCGCTAGGGCTACGATGAAACCAAAAAGTCTGACTCCCTCCCTTCTTGAGTTGGCATTTTTCTCATCGGCTGCAAATCAACTCTCCCTTTCCATCTCAGCCCAGGATGCAACTCATGCTGCCGATGACAAAGGCGCCGCTGCCAAGGTCTTCCACCCCACCGCCGCCAACTTTGAACCTACTTGTGCTGCTGCTCCAGCTGCTCCAGCCCTAAGTTGCTGAGGAGTTGAATTTGGAGTCAAGGCACTAGAGCAGTGTTTAATTTCAGGTGAATTTCTGAGAATTCTGACGCGTCAACTCTGACCAAACCTTGGTTTGTTGTCGGCACTAGACCAGTGTCCAAAAATGGTTTGTCATCAACCAAGTCAATCAACCCACCCAGAAATTTGGCTGGTGAAATGGTTTGTTGCAGTAGGAGACAACAAATGTGGCCTAGAGCTGGGATAGGAGCAGCAATTGTGGGGCAAGCTGTGCCTGTGAATTGCACTGCTCATATACAATTGAGACCCAACTAGCTTGACCTAATTGCTTTTCAGCTACCAGCCGTTTCACAGATTTTTACAGCAACTGCAACAAGATTACTGGCAGGTTGATGGAAGGAAAGCTGATTGATGGGCTGAGACTGAACCTGTGGAAGGCTCAACAAAGTGCTGTTGTGAATGTGGCTGTGATGTCTGCCATGGATGACTGGAGTGCTGGATCAGGATCTGTGCCTGCAGCTAGGCCAGGCAGTTGCAAAGCGAAATGAACTGCATGATTATGGTCTTCACCACTTACATTTATTGGGCTACAAATCATGTGTGAGGAAATAGCTCCGATGGGTGGCAAATGATCGCAATGATCCTCATTTGTAGCTAAGAGGTTGTCCTCAACGCAAAGTTGTTCATATTTCATGCAATCTTTGTTGGACTAGAGGTGGATCGTTGATCGAGGTCTTTACAGTCGTATTCTTGACACCACTGGCAGGAGTGTGAACGGCGTTGCACCGATGTGAATGAGCAACTTCTTTGCCGACAAAGCGAGCACGACACAGATGGTAAATTCACACTTGCTACTCATTGAGCATTGCCAGTGCCTTAAGTATGCCTTATCGACAAGGTTCTCGACGAGGACCGTAAATATGCCTTATCGGCAAGGTTCTCGACGGAAACATGCGCAACTGACTTGCATTATCCTGTGAAGTTTTGCTGACTCGACAGGCCGATCTAGCGTGAGAGGCCTTGTCCGGACATAGCTACTTTACATACGGAACGAAGCTCCAATACCTCCTTTCGACTTCTTTCTAAGCCCACTTGGCGAGCACCGACATCGCCGCTGCACCAATCGTTAGTGCCGAGACTGCAGCGATTGCCCTGCCCATCGAGTTTCTCTGCATCTGCTTGTTGTGAATAAAGTCTCCACTGAGCAACTCGACCAATGCCGTGTACAGCAAGATTCCAGCACTGACCGCGTGAAAGGTACCCAAAACGATCAAAGTGGCGGCGTTGTTGCCATTGAAGCTCTTCCTCACTCCGATACCGATGGCCACTCCGATGGGGGTGGTCAAGACGTATCCGGTTCCCATGAGCGCTTTGAAGCCGGTGCTCCTCCATACCAGCAAGGACAGCCTCGAGCCCAATGCCAATCCCTCGAACAGCTGATGGAAAGTGATGGCCACCAACAACGCAACGAATCCAGCTCCTGTTGCAACACCGAGGGTGACACCGATGAGGATGGAGTGGAAGATGATACCCGCCTCAATTGCCGCCACGTCCCACTCGGCCACTTTGGCCTGAGCATAAGTCATCCCACCGTACTGGCTCTCGGTCTCTGGCGAGGCAGTGCCGTCGAGCGTCGAGTTGCTCTCCCTCTTGCCCATCACGCCTTCCTCCTGCTCATCCTCGTGAGAGCACATCCCGCTCATGCCCGATCTCTTCCTCAAACTCCTCAACAAGAAGAAGTCGACGAGGAAGACCAACCATACCGCGGCCATCGCAATCGCCGGCGCCGGCGCCTCGTATTGCAGTTCTCCGATGCATTCGTTGGCCCAATACAGCATCGCATGGCTCAACAAGTGCACAAAGGCAGTCGAGATGATAACTCCAGTACCAAAGTGACGGCAGATGAAAAAGATTTCGTCCGCCCAGGTGCCCCATCTCTTTTGGCCGGCGTTGCCGTTGGCATAGAGGAGGATGGGGAGGTAGGTGCCAAAACCGGCGGCCGCGAGCAAGATGAAGATTGTGCCGATATGCAGACCCTTATCGTAGGGTTCGGCCGGGGCGAGACCGCATCCGAACTCTGCGGAGGGACCGTGGGAGTGACCGGCGTGGTTGTGGCCTGCATGCGAATCTCCTTCTTCCGAGTGGCTAGAGTGATCGTGACCCTCATGACCTTCCTCGGCCGCTTCTGAATCTCCTTCGCAGTCCCAGTGGTCGCCGTGGAGGTGGCAGTCTTTGCCTGCGGGGCTAGCCTCGGCAGACGCAGCAGTGGCGGTAGATGTAGCGGGACCGTCACAGTGGTAGTGATCGCCATGGAGTTCACAGTTCTGACCGACTGGTGAAGGTTCGACGCTGGGAGCAGCAGATGCAGCGGTAGCGGCTTGAGTCACCTCTGGACGGGTGGGATCGCAGTCCCAGTGATCGATGAAAAACTCGCAGTATCCGCGGCCGGTGGGGGAGGGGGAGATGACGGTTGTCGTTGGACTGCCATTGAGGTTGACGGTAGTAGTGATGGATTGAGCCGCAGCGAAGGAGGCGCTGGCAGTGAGTAGCAGCAGTGCTGCTGAGTTGAGACCCTTCATGACGGCGGAAGGACGGACTGATGATGATAAGGGACGACGGTGGCGGTATGGTTGAAAGATTTGGGTCTTAAGTATTCTTTGACCAAGGGTAGGTTAGTCGCCGACGCATACGAGATTCAAGGGGAACAATGAGAACAGAGGACCGGGGCAAAGGGCCTGTCGGACCCTGAGCGGGGATCTTCTCGCTACATCTCTCGTCTCTCATCTCTCATCAATCCGACCTTCCTCATCAAACTTTTTGCCCCCTTCTGTCCAACCGACGCCGTTCCTGACAAGTTCGACACTTGCTTCCACCTGATTGGAACCATATCCGCATGATTGTCTTGGCAGCCTAGCGATAGAACTTAGCACCTACAAGGTCGCTAGCTTTGTCGTGTGTATCACACCATCACTGCTTTCTCCGCTCAAAAGGCTTGAATTGGACGATGGAAGGGGGCGGGGATCATCGGCTACATTGAGGTGCGTTGCAAGACGATAACCTGAAGGGTCCTCCTGCCAAGACAATTTTCAAATTCTGGCCTGTCAAAAAACGCGCTTTTCTCTGGCAACTCTCTCTCTCTCTCTCTCACGACATCCGCCTCGCCACGTGCTTTTTGACTTGACCTTGCCTTTTATGGTCCAAGTCTTGGCAAATCGCCAAGACTCGAGTTGCATACAGGGTTGGCGGTTGACAGCTCCGCCTTCAATCGAGATGCTTGCTTTACTGAGAGCTCTACCTTCCGCTTTGCTTTGCTGTATGTCGCTTCCGGATCAGATCAATTCGATCCGCAGCCTCAGTTCGCCTCTGCTTCGTTCGACGTGCCAAGACTGAACACCTTCCACCGGTCATCCCTTTCGAGTTTCTTCCAGCTGTGGCGGCGTCTATCGCATCGGGTGCCTGCCGCCCGCCCTTCGGTTCCATTGATCACCCCAAGGGTCCTCATTGGATCCGTTTCGGTGGATCGGAAGACAGCCTTTGATTCGATCGAAAGACGATTGCGGATAGGGATGATGGTTTGCAGGGGGACCTTAGGGGTGCTTGGCTCTCCCACGCTCGTTTGCAGCTCAAGATCGGTCCGAAGATTGACCGGTCTGCCCTGTCTTCTCGCAGTATATGCTGGAAGAATCCTGGAGGATCGAGAAGTCTGTGCGATCAAAGAATTGCTATCGAGAAGAAGCTGTCAGAATGTGCAGCTGCACCAGGGCAAGATGACTGCCTCTTCGCACATGGCAAAGCCCAACATCCACCAATCCCCTAGCTTTTTCTATAAGAAACCTCGATACAATCACATGCACAGACACATTCGCCACCCCATACTTCGTCCCTCGTACTCAACTATTCGATATGCAGCTTTCGACCTCTTTCCTTGCCCTTTCGTTGGCCATCTCCTCGGTCGCCGCTGCGCCGTTCACCTCGTTCCTTCAGGCTCGAGCATACGCCCTCGCCTCCCCCGAGAACAAGCAGGATGCCGTCTGGAAGATTCACGAATCCTGCAACGGTACTCAACGTGCCCAGATTCA
The DNA here is from genome assembly GCA_023212835.1 of Pseudozyma thailandica. NCBI lineage: Eukaryota > Fungi > Basidiomycota > Ustilaginomycetes > Ustilaginales > Ustilaginaceae > Pseudozyma > Pseudozyma thailandica. Next base: position 8,678 of record JALCCH010000021.1, read on the forward strand.
GCGTGGCGTTGAGGACATGAAGAAGCTCGCTCTCAACTCGATCAACCACCTCCTCAACCACCCTGGAGACGAATTCTTTACCAAGTACTTTGGTGAGGAGGCCGACCCCGCCCCCGTCCTCGGCTACTATGAGCAGCTCGTTAGCGTACGTATACCACCCCTTTTCACGGTCTCATTTTCCTCCCAATTATTCGACTTACACTTTTGTCTCTGATAATGTTGCTTCTATGACTACAGGGTGACAAAGGAGACGCTCTTCTCCGTTGCGACAACCCGGATGGCAACTGCCGCTTCGACGATTGGAACGGCCACTGGCGAGGCGACAACGCCACCGCGGAAACCGTCATCTGCGAGCTCTCCTACCAGACCCGTCGTCCTCTCGAACAGCTCTGCGCCTTTGGCTTCCAACTCGCCTCGGACAACCCTTCCACCTACTTTGGAGCCGACCTGATGCATCGTGCTTTCCATGTTCCTGAATTTGTCCACGGCCATATTCACCACTATGCCGACTCTTACCCGGACTGCTTGGAGCTCGCAAGGACAAATGCGACTGCGGCCGTGACCAACCAGCACAGTTTGCAGTACTTTGCACTCGACGTCTACTCGAGAAAGACAGTCAGGTGGGGTTGCGTGGGTGAAGTCAAGGAGGAGCACGATGATGATCACAATCACGCCAGTGCGGATCCAGCAGCAACAAGCACAGCTGCTACTACAGCCACTGCCGCTCAGGCTACCACCCCAACAGAAACAGCAAAACCCAGCTCCGATTGCCACACCCACGCGGATGGAAGCATCCACTGCGGAACCCACTAAACCCCACCCCCAAAATCCTGGCCCTTCATATAGATCAGCTTCCTCCTGTAGATAGTTTCTGGCTCATGGACTTTCATCACCATCGTTCGGGATGAAAAAAAAACCTCTATTTCTTTCACTTTGTGTGTCACCGCAATTCAGTCTTGTTCACGCCACACTGCCAATGTTGACAGACGGAGAAATTCTATGAGAATTCAAGCGAGATGACGACCGTACCTATGTACAAACCAAAGAATGGGGAAAAAAACCGGAGGACGACTAGATGGGCTCCTCACGAGGCTCGATGAGGATCTCGTTCATCGCCACGTGTTCGGGTTGCCTCAAAGCGTAAACGATAGCATTGGCTACGTCGGCAGGATCCAAGATCTTGGCGCCAGTGGGCTCGCCGTACTTCTTGATGGCTTCTTGGTCGCTGCTCATACCCAGAAGATCGGTGGCGGTATTTCCAGGCTGTACCGAGGTGACACGCAATCCCGAATCAGCAGTCTCGAGACGGAGCGACTGCAGCGTAGCCTCGACGAAGAACTTGGACGCAGAGTAAACGCCCAGACCAGGAAAGACTTTGCGACCAGCATCAGACGAGATGGCCACAATGTGACCCGTCTTCCTGGGCAGCAATCGCGGAAGACTGGTGGAAAGGACGTTGAGCAGACCCTTGCAGTTGACATCCACAGTCTGATCCCATTCGTCAGTCTTGATGTTCTGCATCATGGTGAAGTACATGACACCTGCGCACGACACAATGATGTCGATCGGACCGAGCGTGTCGGTGGTCGTCTGCATGAGCGCATCGACCTGCGCGCGGTCCGTGACGTCGGTCTTGTGAACGTGGACCTTGGCGGTGCGCGAGATCTTGACGAGGTCCTTCTCCAGGGTTTCGAGGGCGTCAATGCGGCGGGCAGCCAGGGCGACGTGAGCACCTTCGCGGATAAGCGCCTTGGCGACGGCAGCGCCGATACCAGAGGAAGCACCGGTGATGATGGCGACCTTGCCTCGGAGTGGATGGTTGGGGTCGAATGCGCCTGCTGCGGCGAGACCATTGACGCCGTTGCCGTTAGGAGTGCTGGGAACGCTCGACGGCTGGCGCGACATCCAACCACGGGCGTACCAATGACGAGCATACGTCTGCAAAAGCCTGGCATCCACCTTGGGCCTCTTGAGGTCACCCAGAGCAGGTCGAGTGGCATCATCCTTAAGCGCAATGATGCCCAACAGGAACTCTTCCGAAGGCATACCCGACCTGAGAATGTCGACGGTCAGACCGTGATCACCACCCTTGGCAGATCCTCGCTTCTCCTGCCACAAGTTGACCCACGACTTCCAGTCAGTCCTCGTGGTGGGGTAGCCGAGCGTCTCGAGATGCTGGAACAAAAGACGGCAGTCGATAGGCTCGCTATCACCCAAGTGGTAGATCTGCTGGTTAGGGTCGATGTGGTTGCCAATAGCGATGATGCCACGCGAGACATAGTCAACAGCCGTCATCTCGATGTGCCAGTTAGGGATCTCGGGTGCAACGCCGAGGTGAACAGACTCGACGATCAAGGCGGTGATCAAATCGTACGTGTTGGTGGAACCGGTTTCCGAATGACCACTCAGCGTACCGATGCGGATGACGTTGGCTGGCAAACCACGCTTAGCGGACTCGAGCACGAGCTGTTCGGCAACCCACTTGGTCTGGCAGTATCCATCGAGCAACTTCTCAGCAACGTCTTCCAGCGGCATGATGCTGGACTCGGGCCATCCTGTCTGCGAAGGTGGGAGCACACCGTTGGTCGAAACATACTGAACGGTGGCGTTGCTGAGGAAAGCAAGACGGAGAACCTCGCGCGTACCCTCGACGTTGGGGTCACGCAAAGCGGCGTATGGGTAGACGAGGTTGACCTGGGCAGCGCAGTGGACAATGACATCAACGTTCTGAACAAGGTCGTCGTAGACCTCGGGAACGAGACCAAGACGGTTCCGCGAAAGGTTGGAAGGAATAACATCGATGCGGTCGAGCATGCCGTGATCCCAGTAGCCGAGATCGAGCATGTTGCGTCGGAGACGTGCCATAGCGGCGGATCGGTCGGTACGGTAAGGAGCATTGAAGCGGATCAGGCAGACGATACGAGCAGTGGTGTTCTGGTAGAGGTCGTACAGAAGGAACCCGCCGAGGAAGCCAGTAGCGCCTGTGAGCACGATGGTCTTGGCCTCGCTGAGCGTGCAAGGCTTGACCTTGTCGGGGGACGCAAGCTTGAACTCGGGAGCGAGCTCAATGTCGGCACGAAGGACCGTAGGCAGATCAGCCTGAACGGCAGCATTGTAACCGTCCCGAGCGTTTAGGGTGACACGGACGTGATCCTGGAGCGTAGGGTTGCCGGCCAGCTCGGCGAGGGGAACCGTAAATCCACCCATGGTCTTGGAGATACGCGTAGCGAGATCCGCGAGGAGCAACGAGTGACCACCCAGGTCGAAGAAACTGACAGTCTTGCCAGCTTCGAGGATGGTGTTGGGGTTAACGTTGAGCGAGAGCGCCCAAAGCCCGGCGATGGACTTGAGATTGACTGTCTCATCAGGTGCTGGGCTACGAGCTCTTGAGTTAGTGCCACTGGCAGCAGCAATGGCAGCCTTAGGATTCGGGAGATTCTTGAGATCGACCTTGCCAGAGACCTCGTGGGTGGGCAAGGAATGGAGGACCACCCAAAGTGTTGGGATCATATAGTGAGCGAGGTGGGACACGAGTACCTGTCGAGCAGTGGGGCTGTGTCCGTTGTCATCGATGGTGAGGACGGTGCGGCTGCCTCGCTCGCCCTCGTCGGGTACAACATAGGCAACAAGCTGTCGTTCGAGACCCTCTCCGTGTGCGATGACAGCACAATTGCTGACGTCAAAGTTGTCAACGATGGCCTTCTCGACGGTACCAGGAACGATAGAGTATCCGCGAATCTTGATCATACCACCAACACGTCCCGTGATCTCGAGCAGTCCAGTCTCGGGGATGATGCGAGCCAAATCTCCGGTCCGGTATTTGCGTGCATTCGGCTGAGAAGACTGAGTGTCGGGAGTGAAAGCCTTTGCAGTAGTCTCAGGAAGGTTGAGATAGCCACGAGCAAGCAGTTCGCCTCCGACGTAGAGCTCGCCTGGCTCTCCCGCAGGCACTGGCTTCTCGTCCTCCTCGTCGAGAATGTAGGTGTGGGCGGGATCCATGGGAGGGCCGACAGGGCAATAGGGTGCATCCTGAGGCAGTGTAGCAAGCATCTCACGGAGATCACCGCAAGCCACCTCGTGCGTCTCACTGGCGCTGTAACAGTTGAGAAGGCGAGTGTTGGGCAATGCCTTGATAGCTCTGCGTGCGAGATCGGCTGTAACGACTTCGCCATTGAGCCAGAGAGATCGAAGTTCGGGGAGCTCTGCGCCAAGGTTATGGTGACGTGCGAGCACAGCAGCAAGCAGGGTGGGGGTCATGAGCGTCTCGGTGATCTTTTCAGAGGCGAGCAATTCGATGAGCTTGACTGGATCGTAGCTGGTGGGATCTGGAATGGCGTAGGTGGTAGCTCCACGGAGAAGAGGACGGAGCATTTCCCAAACAAAGTAGACATTGCAAGCTACGCGGTCGCTAGGCTTGAGGTCGTTGACTTGGAAACGGAGGTCGTATGACTTGACAGGAGCGCGGTGTGGGTTGGCGATACCTTTGGGCTTACCAGTAGTACCGGAAGAGTAAGAGACGAAAGCGAGACGTTCGAGATCGGTATCTTGTGGGAGAGGCGGAAGTGAAGAGGATGAGGCCACTGCGTCGGCTTGCTGAAAGAGAGCAGAAGCTTGTTTGGGGTCGTCGATGAGGACGTGGTGGACCGTCTTGGGGATGAGCCTGGCATGTTCAGATTGAGTGACGATGACAGCGGGACTGGCATCCTTGATGACTTCGTGCAAGAGACCAAGCGGATAGGCGAGTTCGAGAACCAAAAAGGCACCTCCAGCGCGCAAAGCAGCGAGACAAGCGATCACATAGTCGGCACCTTTGGTCATGAGGATACCAACAAGAGAGTCACGACCGACAGCATGATGGCTACGGAAGTAGAGCGCAAGGCTGTCTACTTTGGCATCGAGCTGAGCATATGTGTAGTTTGCAGAAGGGTCGATGAGCGCAACAGCATCGGGTGTCGCCTTGACCTGCTTGGTGAACAGAGCGTTCAGGTCGAGATTTGTATCGAGAATCGGCATTGCGACGACGTGGCTGTGTATGTGAGCTGCTGAAGATGATTAGACCTCTGACAGATTTGTCTTGGCAGCGACTTCGGACGATGCCGACGACGGACAGATTCGTCAGTAGCGAATGCAGAACGAGGTGTGAGAAGTCACGATGGATTCGGATTTGTGTCAAGAAAGTAGAAGCAGACGACGAGGCCTTGATCGGATGCGCGGAGTGGCCGAAGACAGATGTGCGGATGGAAGCTCGGAAGATGAAAGGATGGACAGAAAGAAGGATGAGGTGGAAGAATAGAAAGTGCGGAGTGGAAGTCGAGAGATCTGATTTGTCGTCAACGCCGAAACCAAACGTCAGATTCAATCCTGAACGGAACAAGTCTGTACTGTTGCGACTCAGACCCGACGATTCGTATATGAGAAGAAAGTGCGAGAGTGGGCGCCGGCTGAAACAACAGGAAGGTAAGTGAAGAATACAGAAGAGAAGGACCTGACCGGTGCAGAGAAGTCCGAAGAATTCACGGGGTGTTGGTTGTGCAGCGCAACACTGTGAAGATCTGCAGGTGGGGTCAGGTTGCATGCTGCATCGTCCACTCTGACGCACTCTTTCTCTCCTCTCTCGCCGTCACAAGGAGCATTCAATCACAATCACAGATCAGTCACAGTCACAGTCACGATTGCAGAATGCTGAGGGTCGGTCTTCGCAAATGTCATGACTTATCCGAAAAAGAGTGCTCGTGCAGCAATGTGATGAGTTCTTCTTGATTTCTCTATAGCACGACTGTCGGATGTTGCCGGTAAAAATGCATCGATTTTCGAAGATCAGGCAAATAAAGGGAGGGATGGCCCATTCACCACCTGCTTGACATTTCACGAGGGAGGCAGAAGCAGCAGCAGCAACAGAGAACTCGAAGCTCAAAAAATCAAATTCCGCTCTTTATATTTTTAAGAAGAACAGGTATACATGCGCAACATCCCCGCCATCGCGAGCTCAGTCAGCGTTGCACAACGCACAACCGCAACACATCGCACATCCGATCCAGATCTGCATCAGAGAAGCGATGCGTCCCTAAGACTACCACCGACTCCTGAGACCGGCAACAGGCTTGAGCTCAGTTGCTTGCAACACTTCGACATGAAATGAGACAAGCAGATGCAGTAACGGCCCTTGCGAAGCATGACAGGCGCCAGGTCTCTTCCGACAATCGAAAAGTGTCTTTGAATGCAACCAAGTTTGACTCAAACTCGTGATAAGGGGGAAAAGCTTCTCTCTCACGCTTTCGACACTCTGACTTCGTCACGTCGGCGACACCGATGAGCATGTCATGCAGCAGCTTATAAGTAGAATGACGAGATGTCATTGAAAGAGAGCAGAAGCGCACTAATGCCAAGGCTTTCAGCATCGGATCACGCCAACGGCACTCGACAGATGAGCTTTTCCATACCTCTGTCAGGGTCCTCTGTCTTGGTATTGCATTGTATTGTGAATAACCAAAACTGAGATGCATAAACTTGATAAAAAGCAGTCCGTCATCGCGAAGCCTTTCAGACAGATTTGCCCCCCCAAAAAAAATTGGAACAGCACTGCGCAGTACTGTATCGAGCTAGAGCGACCAACCCGTGCCAGTCTCGATAGAAAAGACCCTGCAGCTCTCTTCTTCTGTACCTCTCGCCTTTCAAAGCACCGACTGCCGGAATTTCGAATCAGCTCGCCTTGCCCACCTTCTTTCTTGCTCGCTAACGGTTCATCGTCTAACTCGCGTGGCTTTTCTGCAATAATCGCATGTCTGTGCATTATTTGGCTCTAACATTATCCCACCTCTCGGAAATCGGTCAGAATACCTCCACTCTTGATGCAGCTGTTCAGGGTCCTTCGCTGCTCCTCAAAAAAACGAGCCTCCCTCCGATGATTTCAGGCTGAAGATGGCTTGCTTCTACCTTGACATTTGCCTTCCATCACTGATGCTACCCTTTCGCAATGCCGCCAAAGAAGCTCTCGATATCGCGCATTCGCGCAGATAGCAGGGTGCGGAGTGACGATCCGGATCTGAATCGTTCCTCGTCCTCATCATACAGGCGCGCCAGCTCCAATTCCAATCGAGCGAGTCAGAGGTATCGCTCCGTAGCCGGCCCTTCCAACTCTCAACGAGGTGCTCGTGGGAACACAAACGCGACAAACAAAGGCAAGCGCCCTAGACGAACCCAACAACCAAAAGTCAGCGCACGCATCCTACACATCCAGGAAGACGATATTGAAGAGACACGGGTTCAGAACTTGTTTGCACCGGACATACGCACGCAACGACAAAACGTTTCTTTTCGGCCTCTTTCGCTGGCACAACAGGCACGTCGGGATGGTGATACTTTCAAGCTGCCAACGCTCGCAGATATGTGCTGTTCAGTAATAGCATCGTGTTTCGATGCTCTCCTTCCGTCTCGAGACCATTTCGAGACCGCCGCCGGCCCCAGTGCTGCTTCCACCAGCAAGCCCATCAAAAATTCTCACACCATCAAGAAGGGCTCAGATCCGACTCGCAAGCGTTCACGAGCCAGAGCTTTCGGCGCAGCTCCTGAGTCGGATGAAGACCAGCAAGACTACGTGCCCAGTGATGACGAAGCTGCTCCAACTGTCCGAAACTCTAGATCTACCAGAAGCCGTAGAAATGCTACTGGCTCGGGCGCTCCAGGCTCTACAAGCAGCTCCTCCCAGCTTCTCGCCGGATGGACCACATCCGAGCTTCACTACCTCACTCGCAAGACGTCAGAACAGCTTAAGATGCTCTCACCCGCAACCAGCTTCCTTCTCTTCAAGGCTCTTGTCGAGCACGCTCCTCAGTATCTCACCAAGACCGTGGTCAGCAACTACTTTCTTCCACCCATCTTGAGCTCTTCGTCCTCGTCAGCATCTGCATCCTCATATGCTGCCAGATCGCACGTGTGGCTTCCCGCCTCTATACCCTTGCTCTCCCAGGATAAGTCGGCCGCCTCTTTCCTTATGGCTCATCTCACACATGCGCTCACTTCGGCTCACGAATGTCACCCCTCGAATCTTTCACAAGACTTGACCGAGGAGATGCCTTTAGCAGCGCTGCCTTCTCGACTCGCCATGTTGCAACCCGCTTCCTTTGCCTTGCGCTCGTTGCAGCTGCATGGCCTCACAAGACTTCAAGATGTCACCGTTGCCCGCTTCTTCGAATCGGCCAATCCGCCACGTTCATCCAACGACGCCATCCTCCGATTGGAAACCATATCGTTGCGAGGATGCATTGCAGTCGGCGACCGCACCGTCACAGCCATCTGCAGATCCACAGGCTCCACCCTTCGCTACCTCAATCTCGACTTTACCGACGTCTCTGCAGATTCGGTCTACACGATCATGACTCAGCTTCCTCACTTGCACACGCTCAAGTTAGGCTACAACGAGCACTTGTCGGACAAGAGTCTTCAGAATGCACTACAAGCACCGACCAGTGGTCCGCTCCCCTTCTCGAAGCTGATCAACTTGCGTCTGCGCCACTGCAGCCAAGTGGGCGATGCAGGTGTGGCAGGTTTTCTCAAGTACGCTCATAGAACGCTGCAGGTACTCGACATCTCCGGCACCAGCGTGGGAGGCAACAACCCGCACAACCCCGATTTCAACATCCTCTTGATGAGTTTCTTCCCCTTAGGCATGCCCAGTCTCGGTCCAGGCAAAGGAACGGCTGGCGATCTGCCTCTCAGGAAGCTCAACCTGCTCGACACCAACCTCGACTATGACTCGCTGATCAAGCTTGTCGATCGGGCGCCGCAGATGGACACGCTCCTTCTGCGCCAGATGCCAAGCCGAACCACTCAAGATGGCATGATCGACCTTCTCGATAAGTTGACCGCATCGTCTGAGCTTGGAGGCTGGCAAAGTCGCTCGTGGAAGAAACTGCATCTTCGCATCCTCGATGTCGGAGACGAGTTTGCAGACTTGTTCCCTCGACTATTGGCCATCTTTCCTCGGCTTCGACTGGACAGTCTCAAATCCAGTCAAAGTCAAACGAGCTTCTTCTACGACGTGCCGGATCGCATCGGGCCTTCGACAGCGGTCGTCAAACACCTCAAATTACCTGACGCACGACTTTCCGATCACGCCTGGCAGTTCCTACCCCTCATCTCGTCACTGCAAACGCTTGACCTCAGCAACACTGCGGTGCCAGAGGCCATCGTGGCGTCTACCATCGAAGCAAATCCATTCCTAGAACTCATTGACTTGTCGCACTGCAAGCAGATGCGAATTTCAACCAGGCGCAATGCCTTCTCCCTTGTTCCGTCCAACAACGAGAAATGATACCCAGCGCAATATGCGCTTCCAATTTGACGAGCCCGATTTTCCTGCATGATCATATCGAAACGAAATGTGTTCTTGACATTGCTGCCGTTTGCACAGACCCATCGAAGAATTCGATGAAGAACAGAATTGACATTGCTCATCTGCAACTGAGCAAGAACAGAGACGACACCGAAAATGACGGGAGTTGGAAACTCAAGAGGGTACACTTGGTCAGCAACAGCATAACCGAGGCGCAAGATGTCACGCCATCGAAGCTGATATCAAGCCGAAGAGAACAAAAAAAAATCAGGGAAAGAATAGCGTGAAACGGAATGGAAGCTGGATATGTAGAGCATAGATCATAGAGGTTGAAAATTTAGGAACTGGGGTCTATCTTGCTGGCTGGAGCACCCTTGGAAGGTTGGGTGACAGGCAGGACATCTCCGCCACTGAGTCGGCCGTACTCGTTGTCGACGCCATCGCCGCTGTTCTCAGGCTTGTTATCCTTGCGCTTCTCGGCCGCAGACTTCGAGGCAGGGGCCGATTTCTCCGAAACACCGCGGTCGGGTTCGTCCCCAGCGGGCTGAGCCGCAGATCTGGCACTCTTGGCAAAGAGATCCGACATGGAGAAGCCAAGCTTGGACTCGGCAAGCATCTGCGCCTCCTTTGCATGCTCGAGCATCTCCGTAGCCCTGTCTTCGTCCTCGGACATAATTCTGAATCGAGTGCGGAGCTCAGCAATGTGCTCCTCATCATACATTCCCGCCGCTTCGGCGATGGTCTCGAGAGAAGCAGGATCCTCGGACAAGTGCTTGCAGAGTCTCATGAACTCGTCGAGCTCCGCCTTCGTAGGCTTCAAGGCTTGCTCGAGGTCGTCATTCTCAGCAACAGGATCGAAAGTCGTAGTCTCAAAGCCGCTACGATCACCGGTCGAGTCGCGCTTCACCTTGTCGCCGGCTCTGGGAGACGAGGAAGTCGAAGCCTTGAAAGGAGGCAGTGTCGAGTCGATGTCGTCGTCCGGCAGATCAAAGTCAGGATCGCCAGAACGATACAAGAGTAAAACCACACGTTGCTCCGAAGGAGTCAATTCCCGACAACCTGGATCAGGCCGACCCTCGTTGTTGCTGGCCATGATAGTGCAGTAGCCCTCCTTGCTGCAACGGAGGTCGTTGCCAACTTTGGAAGTGCACTTACCGGTAAGAAGGACGTTGCCCCACATCCCGGCATAGAGGTTAAACATTCTTTGCTTCTCCTTCTCATCCATAACAGCTCCATCGCCGAAATGGTCGGCAACATCTGCTTTAGCCATCTGGAACGCCTTCTTCGCTAGAGTCAAGGTGTACTGATCTCCATCCTGCGACGCATTATCGACAGCGCCGTTGTGGCTCGAGAGATCTCGCTTGTGTTGCGCATGCTGAGCCTTGCCTAGACCTGCAGCTGTATGTTCAATCATAAGGTGCGGCTTGGAACGCTCCTCGCTGTCCTCGGGGAACTCCCAAGAATTAGTCTGAGGCACGTACTTGAAGCGCTTGAACAGCTCAAGCTTTTCATCAAAGCTGAGCGACAAGCAGTGGTCTTCGATTTCGTCGTCATCGTTGACAATCTTGCAGTAGCCATCCTTATCGCAAAAAGAAGCATTCGCAGAAGACGGTGTGCACTTGCCAATGGTCTCGAGCTTGAACATGGCCTTCTTCATCCCCGTCTTGACTTGAAGTTTTTCGTCCCTCGTCATGGGAGTGCAACCAGGTGTCGTGAGCTTGCAGAAGCCGTCTCGGCAAGTGGATGATGTGCCCTGGCAGCGTCCGATGCTTTTCACAATCTCAGTGGTGCCTGCAATGGTCATCTCCTCGACCTGTTCGCGAAGAAAGAGCTCGTCGGAGAGATCGCTGACAGTCATGACAAAATTGTCGTCCGCATCGGTCCAAACGATTGGTTTGGCGATGGATGCATGCGGATCCTTGTCTTGGACATCGTGCTGCACTTGAGCAGCTGCACCGACAAAAGCGCCATCGACGGCATTGGATGTTATGTTGCGATGAAGGTTGGCGGACGAAAGAGAACGCTTGACGAGCGGATAGATGCCGCGCTCGTCGGAACCCATCGAGTGCGACTTGCGACCATCTGAAACAGGATCAATGCTGACATCATGAGGCGTTTCATCGCGACTGACCTCTGGAGCCGTAAAGTCAAACGACCCATCCGGCTGCGGGTGCAGGACACGAATGGCACTCTCATACTCCGTCGCCTTGAGCACTTCGCATCCGGGATGACCGTTGTGCTCGAAAAGATCGCAGTAGCCTTTCTCATTGCACCAAGCCTTGTTTCCGTCGGTTCGAGGGCACTTGCCAGTGGACATGACCTTGAACAGAAGCTGTTCGAGCTGGCGTGAGAGCACGTCTTTCTCTTTGACGGTGTAAGGAGTACAGCCATGAGTGCCGATGAGACAAGTATGATCCTTGCAGTCGTTCGTGTCGCCGTCGTCACAGTGACCGATGGTAGTGAAGAAGCTGTCCATTTGAGTCGCAGAGAGTTTTTCAACAAACGATCGAAGCTCGTCCTTGTTGGTGTACAAGTTTGTCTCCTGGTCTTGAGTGTCGTTGCGAGCAAGAGCCTCTGGCGAAGCGGTAGAAGCTTCCGAGATGGGACGGCGGGCTAGGACGCTGGGAGGAGGAGCAACCCCTGCATAGTCAATTCGACGATGAATGCTTTCAGGAGGGTCATTCAGATAGTGGTTTGGAACGCGACTCTGGTCATGCTCATCTCGTGGCTGAGCGGACACCTCGCCTCGGCGGAAAAGAGCACGACCTCCATTTCCGCGACCGCCATAATCGTGAGACGACATCTTGAGCTCAGAAGCGGTGCCATCGACAGCACCATAAGCCTTCGAGTTGACTGACTTGCCGGTGAGCATGTTTTGACCATCGCCTGAAACGGAGCGAGTCAGGAATATTCAACATGCGTCAGCACACATCATTCATAGGACCCTTCTACTCTGCCAGATACAGTTGAAAGCACTTACCGACAGCAACCCCCTCCGCAACACCCGCAGAAACGAGCCCAAGAGCAAGCAAAACAAAACGCTTCTTGAGTTGCACCATCTCTTTGACAGACAAATGAAGAGTTGGACCTCTGAGAGGAGCAGAGCTTGGTGAGGTAGGGAACGGGACTGGATATTTATGTGCTCTCTTCTCAGCCGGATGGTCGGTCCGACTTCATTGAATCACGCAAATCGTTAGAGGGGGAAAGATGAAGTTGGACCCACCAGCACATGATCGAGACAATCTTGGCGTGGGTGTCGGGCCCAATACAATAGTGGCTGTTCGAGTTGGAGATGAACTCGGTCCTGCTGCCGGTGACGTCGAGCTTGAAAAATTGGTGAAATGAGATGGGAAGAGTGGCGATAATCGAGCTCAGCGGACGACAATGCGCCTCATTCCGTATCCACAATGGTGTCTTTGGTCAAGTCCAATCACAGTGTTGATGGAACATCCCTACTTTGATGTCCAGAGCAGTCCACAGAGGTCCAGCATGATCGCGATACAAACTATTTCTAAAGGATGGAGGAAGAGCGAAGCGGTCGAGCTACTGCGATTGCGATTGCGATTGCGATTGCGATTGCGATCGTGACGACGGATGATCAGTTAATGACATCGGAGGTCGCTCGGTCGACACCAAGTCAAGACTGCAGATGAGGTCTGCTGACCTGCCCCACCGGCCTCGCTCGATCGTGTCAGCCGTGAAAAGTATCCGCATGGCCGCAAGCGAAATCGGCCGCCGCATCGCAAATGTACGTAGCGCCGTTGTCAAAGATTTTCAAGGTGGAGACGCAGATCTTGAAAGTCGTTTGCGTGTTAATGTGAATAGAAGCTCAGATGGCATCGTTGGGGAAGGACCAAGCCCTTTAATCCCGTGTAAGTGGTGACGTTCCAAGCGTTCATCGTACTGTAAAAGATAGCCTGCTCCTGAACCAGACGCGCACGCACAAGCAATCCTTTGAGATGTAGAACACTGGAAATTGCAATTGCCATCCCAAGCATGAGCGTCTTACGCAGCGAGCACTGCTCTCGCCGCATCTCTCAAATGCTTACTCGACACAGCCTGAGGGGTATACACCTTGTTGAGCAACAAGCCCGTCACCAGCTCGTCGATCTTTTTCACCTTGCCTGTGTCGATAGCATCTTCCGCTGGTGCGTCTCTCGCCGCCTTGCCCGCTGCTGGAGTCGCAATCAGGGCCAATGCTGTCATCTTTGTGCCCCACAATGCTCTCAACCAAGGCCCACCTGCACCTGCCTTGGCAGCTTCACCGTCGTTCTGGCACATCTCGAGCACTCGCAGATACGCCTTGAACGCCTTGCCTAGTTCCCCGTTGGTATACAGCGTCTCTGCATACTTGAGCTGGAAGAAGCTGTTCTGTGGAACCTGGAGCAAGACTTCTTCCAACGCAAATGCGGATTGAGCATACATGCCCTGATCCGCATACACCTCGGCGAGCTCTTGCCATGCTTCTGGATCGTTGTAGAAGATATCGACGTGGGCGTTGAGCGCTTCCACCACCTTGCTTGCTCCTCCTCGGGCGTGGCTGCTGTCGAGCGACTTGAGACAGGCGATTCTCCTACGCGAGAGAATGAGCGAAGTTGAGTCCTTCTCCAGTGCAGCATCGTACACCTCCAGCGCTGCGGTGAGGTTGCCTTTCCCTTCGAGTAGCATTCCTTGGAGAGCTGTGATACGGTGCGAAGAGGGGAAGCGTGATTGCAGTCGGGCAATACAGCTCTCTGCCAAGTCGAAATGAGCGATCTCAATGGCAGCAATTGCTACCTGCTCGAGCACGGCGTAGAGCTCGTCATCGGCGAGAGACTTGAGATGGCTGCCTGTGATGATGAGTTCACCGTATTGGACGGTCTTGTGCGGCGCCCGAATCGGTCGTCTACGGTTTCGGAGTAATCAAACGTGTGAAAAGGCAATGTCAGTGGCTTTGCTCGTAGATGGTTTTCAAAGGTAGGAAGATGCTTACCGTCGTTGCTCGGCGAGCCATTGAGCAGCGGCTTTCGGGTCCGTTTCGGGATTGCCTGACACGTCAAAATGCTTCCCAATCATGTTTGGTGTGTCGTGCTGCGGGCGATGAGGAGGAGAAGGTGTTTCGAGATGATTAGGGTGCGAAGTGTTCCAGTTGATCCGAGCGCTGCGAGAACACGTCCCCGCGTGTGCGATATTTGAAAAATTCAAATTGTTAGATTCATCGTGCAGACCACCAACAATCCGATTTGAATCCCGATTCGTGGCCAACTCGGTTCCGACAGATGGTCGCGCGAACCCTCCAAGTTGACATTTCCAACTCTCCACACCTTCGATATCATCATCCTTCTTCCATCTCTCTACAGCATCGACTCTACTCGATTCTTATCATACATCATGGTAGGCATCGCTCTCGATACATGCGGCCCTCACGCAGCAGATCAATTCCTCCAGGCCTTGGAAAGAGTGATAGGATACGACGGATAGAAGCGCAGATACTGACCACTTGCACCCGCACCCTTCTTGTTTCAATCTCTGTCATCGCCATCGTTATCGACTGTCGCACCCCCTCTGCATTATACCTCGAACAGGGAGCTGGACCTCGATACCCGTACCCCAAGGAAGTTTGGTCGCCCGCCGGAGGCTGGTGGACTCGCCCCAACAACTGGGTCTCGAATACCGCTGTTTGCGCCGTCGGTATCGCTTTGGCAACATACGGCGTCTGGACCTATAGCGCTGATCGAGAGGTGCGTTTCCCCCCCTTCCCACATTACTGCCGTCCTTATAATGTAGGAGCGATTGTGCTGACGAAAGATGATGATTTGATGCAAAAACAGTGGAGGCACAACGCGCCCACCAAGCCAATCCCTTCGATGAACGTAAGTTTCTCCCATCTTCTAATGAAAGCGACGGTCAAGGAAAGAGAGAATGGCGCTAACGAGAATGACTGTTTTCGATGTGTGAACGTTACAGTGGGCAAGACAATTCAAGGAGGGCGAGCTTTCGGTCAAGGAGCCTTAAATCTCAGCCGCATTATACAACTTTAGCTGTCGAACCAGCAATACAACGATTTTTCTCGAAACATTCAGTCTGCGATTGGAGAAGCTGGAGTGATGATGGAAGGTTCTTTGGTAGCTCTTTCGATAGACGTGTTCCCATCGGATGCGAGAGATCACTTGATTGATCCGAACAGCAGTACGCACGCACACTGACTCTGAAGGCGCGCTTCGATACTCACAGGACACTGGCAAGCCGCATCGATTAGTGCAGAGGTTGAGTTGCAATTGCGGAGAATCGTTAACGACCAGAGATGGAGACTTGGAAGAAGGCAAAGGGTATTGAATTGAAAGTTTAAGCAACAAGTGACGGGTGCTGAAAGCATGAAAGCGGCTGCATATCTACGGAATCGTCGTTTTTAATTACCGCCTTGTCTCTACTTTGTGCCGGCGACCTCCATGATAGTATCGATGAAAGCCTGTGGTTTATGTGCGAATCTGCCCAAGAACAAGCCATCCACTCCCTCCTTGATCTTTGCAAACAGGCCCGGTCCTGCACTTCCACCGTACAGAATCCTCATGGATTCATCCTTCCTCCCCTTGGCCGACTCGACATACTCCTTGTTATACCTCCTCCTCAACGCCTTTGTGATCTTGACGACATACTCTGGACTGGCGGGTTCGGATTTTCCAATCGCCCAGACTGGTTCGTAGGCCAAAACCACCTCGGCGTCCTTATCCATCCTCTCCAGTGCGGGTTTGATCTGCCTCCAGCACTCCTCGACCACCATGTCCACATCGTCGACGCTCAAGTCGTCAATGTTCTTGGGCCTGGAAACCTCTCCAATGCAGATGAGCGGGACCATGCGGTTCTTGGCAATCGCCTCGGCCTTGTTGGCGACATCCTCGTCGGTCTCGCCAAAGTACCTCCTCCTCTCGGCGTGACCGATCTCGACGAGCTTGACGCCCACTTGGGATAAGACGAGAGGCGAGACTTCGCCCGTGAATGCTCCTGAATCTTGCGAATGCACGTCCTGGGCTCCGAGCAGCAGGGTGGATTTGGAAGACGAGATTTGAGAGCCGACGGTGGTGAGGGTGACAAAATCGGGGATGACAAACACATCGGCAGGGTTGAGCGTAGGAAGCGCCAAAGAGAGGAGCGAGATGGATTCGTCGAGGTAGGCTTTGGTTTTGGGCACGTCAAAGTACATTTTGAACGAGACGCCGACGAGCGGGCGTCGACCTGAGGTGGTTGCGCTCGACATTTTGGATTGACAGCGTCTCGATGCTATGTATGGGTATGTACGTGGGTGACGCCGTGGTGTTTTGCGTCAATGTTGTGACGATGAATGTTTATGGTGTTGAACAAAGAGACAAGATGTGGGGAGAGAAAAGTGCTGCACGCTATCAAACGCGGGGAGGGCAGAGAGAGCGAGAGAGAGACAGAGTTGAAAATGTGGGCCATTCCGATTTCACTTGTTCCGCCATTTGCAGTCACAGTTTCTCTTGCTCCCTCTCTTTGACAGAAGAGCGGAACAAGTTTCGATTTGACAAGAGAGTATCACGCAAGCCAAGCATTTTCTCTGAACTTCGATACATACAGAGTAGTATTGCACTGAAATGCTCTTGTCTCTGTGCCTATGATGCGACTGTGGCTGATTGATGGAAGAGCCGAGTCGAGCAAAGCAGAAAGGCAACCAAGAAAAACGCCGAATTCCACATCGTCAACTACAGGGTATTTACAACAACGGCGGACGAGCCGAGAAGATTAGAGCTTACCTTCTTGTCTTCTCAAAGGCGTGAAACTGCTAAAAGTAGTCGCCGGGATTATTGAAAGCGAGACTCTGCGAATCTCTGGAAGCAACCTGTGGGAGAGGCGAGAAAGTGGAGTCGCTGCTGCTGCTGCACGAATATTTACCAAATCTTTGATTTCAAACAACAACAACAAGCGTGAATGATTACCGGCAATTCAGACAATTTGTATCTGGAGAAGATGCACATTCCCCCAGCTTCGGCCTTTTCGCTGCACTTTCTCCCACAACACATTCCCCCACGAATTCTCTGAGGTTTGCCCACACTGACTCAGGCGTCGGAAACGCCGATGCTGTATTGTACAGTACTGTGTAGTTTGTCGAGAAGGCCGGGGAGGGGGAGGAGATTGTCGGCCATTATCCGATACAGTGCTGCGTCAGAGTGGTCCGCACTGAGAACGTTCCTCGTCTGCGTTACAGTTGGGTGGCGCAGGTCAACGCTCAGATCAGCCGCTATTGCTCGTGCAGCAGCCGCAACACATATCTTCTCGAGCTCTCTTCTCATTCATTCTTCCACACCTGCAACCACCACATCTCATCGCGCTTTACCGCAAAGGACTCTACCTCTCACCTCAACTCATATCTCACATCGCACACTTTCTCAACAATGGCCGCCCCTCAAAAGTGGAAGATCGCCTTCGGCTGTGACGAAGCCGGTGTCGACTACAAGAACGCCCTGATCAAGGACTTCCAGAACGATCCTCGCGTCGAGTCTGTCGTCGACGTCGGTGTACCCTCGAACGCTGACAAGACCGCCTACCCTCACGTCGCCGTCACTGCCGCCCGCAAGGTTGCTTCCGGTGAAGTTGACCGTGCCCTCCTCATCTGCGGTACTGGCCTGGGTGTCGCCATCGCCGCCAACAAGGTCAACGGTGTGCGTGCGGTTACTGCCCACGATTCGTACTCGGTTGAGCGTGCTATTCTCTCCAACGACGCTCAGGTGTTGTGCATGGGTCAGCGTGTAGTGGGTCTCGAGCTCGCTAGGAAGCTGGCCAAGGAGTGGTTGGGTTACAAGTTCGACACTTCGAGTGCCAGTGCAGCCAAGGTGCAGGCCATCTGCTCGTACGAGGGCGTTGCTGACAAGCAGTAAGCTGTCCATTCTCGCTTTCACCATTTCTTCCCGAATCGCTGTCGAACAGTCTTGCTGTTGATCAATATCATCAGCTGCTGCAGCGACACAACAATACCTTGATCCTGTCTCAATATTCACGATCCACCCTAGTAATTCCGATATATTCCATCTCGTGTACTACTCATCGTCTGTGTCTGTATGGACCCTCAATGGTCGTGAGCTACGATTCTGAGCCGGAAGATCGTAGGATCGTGCGACGCACTTTGCCACTCGAGCTAGAGAGGGCCTTTGCCACGGTCAAAGATTGTGTGTTGTGTTTGATCTCACAGCTCAGCGCGAAAATCCAGCTCCACACTCTGGCTGCAGCTCGAGAATTTTGCAACTTTTTTTCGCCAAAAAGAAGGGTCTGAGCGTGCCAGAAAGCCAAAATTCTTCCAAAAGTTACATTTTTGTGTCTGTCAGGGTTCGCCGTTCCTCCTCCTTCTTCTTCTTCTTGTCGTCCTTCCTTCTCTGTGTCACACCTTCACACACTCCATCCATATCACAGACACTCACCACTTTGGTACTTTCACAATGCCAAAGTCGGGATTCGATCCGCAGCGACATCAGCGAAAGCTGCACCGCCACAATCCTCTCTCCAAATCAGCATCATCCAGCGCTCAAGCTTCCCCTTCCTCTGCAGTATCATCCGCCAGTCTCGACGCTCTGCAACAAGCTGCCAAAGCCATCAATGGCAAAGCAAGCGCCGCTTCCAACAATATTGTTCCTTTGCTTGCCAATCTCCCATCTCCTGATACTACCGCATCGGCCAATGCTGCCGATATCAACCTGGCAGACAAGGTTTGGTCCCTCGCCTCCGTATCACTCTTGCTCAGCGTCAGCCCAACACAATCCACCGCCGAAGTCAAGTCCAATCGCAAGGTTCTACTTTCACACAATCTAGTTGGCCGACTCATTCTCGCGCTCCAATCGCACACTGAAGTCGATGTCCGACGCGAAGCCAGTGGGGCTCTCCGGAATCTCTGTGTCGACTCTGGCATCGATGTTCGCAATGAAGTCGTCAACAAGGGTGGTGTCCCTGCAATCTTGGCGGCGATGCGATGGGCAAGCAACGCTCTCGGCTTCGACGCTTCCTCTTCTT
The DNA here is from genome assembly GCA_023212835.1 of Pseudozyma thailandica. NCBI lineage: Eukaryota > Fungi > Basidiomycota > Ustilaginomycetes > Ustilaginales > Ustilaginaceae > Pseudozyma > Pseudozyma thailandica. The sequence goes on from JALCCH010000021.1 coordinate 28,002, forward strand.
CCTCCAACCCATCCCTTTCGTTCGTCGACGAGGCACCTACCGCCGAGCAGGATCTCGAATCCAAACGCGCTCTCCTCGCAAAACCACTCGACAAGATGAACAAAAAGGAGAAGCGCCATGCAACAAAGCTCGCTACGGCACTCGGAAAGATCCTCGAACAGGTGGCTGGCCAGGGCCTTTCTGCTGAGGACGAAAAGAAGCTCACTGCTTCCTCCGGTGTCGAGGCAGGTGATGCTATGGACACAGGGGCTGCAACGCGTAAGGGCGAGCCTTTCCTCAGTCTCGATTCGAATACTCGCAAAGGGTTGATCGAGATGGCAGAGAACCTCGTCACAGTGGTCTGGTGTCTCTGCGAGTCTGGCGACAAGGCTTTCGCCAAGCTCGTCGGCTGGAAGTGGCTCGACACTGATATTGTTGGCGCTGGTGCTGCAGACGAGCTCAGCGGTGAGGGTCTTGCCTCGTGGCTTTCGTCTGCTATTGCTCTGGGTTCTCGAGCTGCATCAGTCCTTTCCACAGCCGGTGCAGATGGATCTCGTGCGTCTTCGTCGGTCAGCCAGGACGGCGCAGAAACCTTGTCCGTTCTCTCCAACGAAGAGCTTTCTCTCCTCCTCGACCTTGCGCTTGCATCCGGCAACGCCCTCTGTGCGCTTACCGACGGAGGTGAGGCCGACTTTGTCGATGGTCTTCTCTCTCGCAAGACCCCATCCGCTCCACCAAAGTCGTCCAAGAAGAAAGGCAGCAAGCCCGAGTTCGGCTCTGTCACTTCCATTCCTCCGCCTCATTCCCTGGATGAGCAGCCCGCGCCTGCCACCCGCCGTTTGACAGCCATTCAAACCGCACTCACCTTGCTCGAAGCCTGCGTCCAAACCGATCAAACCAACATCGACAAGCTCAAGCGTTATATTCTCTCCCAAACCACCATGCTTGGTGTCCTCTGCGCCGGCGTCTTCCGCAACATTGCCGCCGCTGTCGACTCGAAAACCTCTTCTTCATCTCGTTCTTCCAAGTCCAAGAAGCACGCCAAGGCCGAAGCTGTCACCTCGAACAACATCTTTGTCAAGCTCAACGATGGTCAGGCAATGTCGCTCAAGAAGTACGAAGAGTCCGTCCTCCTTCCAACATTGACCAAGCTCTTGGCGGGTGTGGACATGACCAGATTGGCACACGACCTTGATGGACGTGGAGATGTCAGCGAAGCTGTCTCGTTGGATAGCTCGAAGGAGGGAATGGATGAGGCTGCGTTGAGGGCAAAGATGCAAGGTAAAGCAGAGGAGAAGGCCCAAACTCTGATGCTCGCATTGGAGGTGCTGGCTGAGATGGCAGGCAGTCTTGATTCCCGTGTCGGCTCTGGCGCTGATGAAGATGACGAAGAGGAGTGGCTCGAGGACCTCGATGCCGAGGAGGCAGATGACGAGGAGATGGGCATGGCTCAGTCGGACGCTGACGCTGAAGATGAAGAGTCTGAGGACGCCATGGATGCGCTTCTCTCAAACAAAGATGATGACGACATGGGCGTCTCTTCGCGTCAAGCCGACACCTTTGCCGATGCTGTCAAGCGTTCTGGCTCCATGCCATTTGAGGGATACGCTCCCGTGCTCTGCCGCGTGCTCGCAAGCGATCTTTCGCTCACTTCGGCGCTTCTCACTCTCGCTCGACCTTTCGAAGCTTCCTTCCCTTCTCTGACCTCCTCTTCCTCCGACAAGCCCACCTCCAGCCTCCTACGAGGATTGCATCTCCGCTCACTTTCCGTTCTCAACAACCTCCTCCTTCGACTCGCCTACTTCTCCCCTCCTCCTCCCTCTCAACCCGCCACGGATCCCAAGGACCAGCGTCGTATCGCCGCCTTCCGCAACTGGACCTCGCAACCACCGCAAACTACTACTCTGCACGAGGTCTTTAAGAGCTTGTTCGAGATCGCAAAGGGTTGCGCTAGTGTACCTGCTGTTGCATCGGCCAGCCCGGTCCAGGGGACCCAAGAATCGGTTGGATCTGCTGGCGTTATTGGCGGATCGACTTTGAGTGCCGGCGAGGGAGCGGATGGTCTGAGCATGGTCGAGACGTGCATCGGTGTCATGTGGAGCATCGCGCGTGTCCTTGAGGGTAACGTTCACCTCTCGACTTCTCACCCGCCCACGCCTGTATCTGATGCGAACGCGAGCAACTCGGAAGTCATCCTCGCTCTCACTTCTGGATATACTTCGGCGAGTTCTGATGCGATGCGGGTAAAGTGTCTCTTGACGCTCTCGACCATTGCGCGCTCGCCCTCGATCTCTCCCGCGCTTAATGCCTTTATCGGCTCCTTCCTGGTGAGCCAACTCGAACTCATCCCGGATTCCGCTAGCGTTGCCAGTGCTGGGCCAACCACACCGGAAGCCATGGTAGCGATCATCAACGGAATCATCGACACTTATGCCGACGAGACCTCGCACTATGACAAAGATGGATTCCGCTCTGCGAACCTGTTGGGAAGGATCAGGCTGACCGTGTTCAAATGCAAGGCGTTGGGAAGGACGATTGACCGGAGGAAGCAGATTAGCTTGAGAGCGAGTGCCGAGGAGGCGTTGGAGAATCTGGCTGGATTCATTCAGTATAGGCAGTCGTTGAAGTTCTAATTTCATCGCCCTTTTTCCCCTTTCCTGGGGCAGGATCGGTTGTAGCAGCAATGTACCTCTCGACATATCATGATCCTCTTTATGCTTTTGCGTTTGCGGGTTGGGTGGTTTGTGCTTGACTGTGACTTGGGTCGTTTCGCATCCTTGTCCGTCTCGAAAATTTTATCTTGAATTATGGATGCAATAAAGGAGGGTGGTGGTATGCGAGCATTGATAGTGTAGGGGTATCATGAGTCGTTGCCACTCATCGCTTCGCATTGAAGCGTGACACAAACCGATTTCGACTCGACCGGGGTTCGAGTCCCCGTCAATGCAATTACCTTTTTTTTTTCTTCTTTTGCTGCCTGACTTTTTTTGCTCCGCTTCTCGACTTGGTACTTTCAAACTTGACACTGACAACAGAGGGTCTGGCGCTATCTGTGCATGCAGTTGCAGTTGCTGCGTCCAACTTGTTGCTGAGCGTTGGCGACCACAAGACACAGGGCTGGAGAACGGGAGGTGCTTTTGTGGGTCAGACGGTTTTTGGAATAGCGGGTATGTATTTCAAATCCTGGTGTCAACAGTCGGAGCTTAGCTTTGGATTAGTGCATTTCGAACGAGAATCCCTGCAACGGCGAAACGATAGCAAAAGTCATCAAAGGTTTGAGTGTGAGCGTGTTACGACGCTGTCAACATGTGCGTGTGCGGAGGGGGAGAGGGAAACTTACGTCTGCGATTTCGTAATCGGCCAGAGTGATGTGGTCTTTGTAGACGGTATACCATTTCTTCAGGATGATCTGTTTCCAACCCGCATGCATGCGTGCGTGCGTGCGTGCGTCAGCCACTCGTTTGGGTCCCCAAAGCTTGCAAGAGGCGGGGAGGGGGAAGGGGCAAACATACCTTATTTGGCGGAGTGCCCGTTTGAGCAGCAATGAGCTTTTTAAGATCTCCAATCGTGTCTTCGGGTGAACACTTGACTCGAACTATCCAATCCAACGGTCATAATCAGCAACAGCAAAAGGCGTTCCCAATGTCAGTGGCTTCCGAAACGACTCTGAGAGAGTGAAAGAGAGAGAGAGAGAGGATGAGGTTCAAGGAGAAAACTTACCTTTGCGTCCCAACCTGTCGTTGGCCAGCACTTCAATCATGGGCATCTTGACTCAAATCGCAATCGCCACTCTCAGAGTATGAAGTTTCAGTGCTTCGTAACGATCCTCGGTTCGAGAGTGCGACGCAGGTTTCGGGAGCCAGTGGTGGTAGGGAAGCTGAGCAAAAGGCAAAACCAAAAGAACGCTCGATGGTGTTTGAGAAAGCAAAAAGAGTGTTGTTCTTTCTAACCCTCCACCTTGACTATCCCGTCTCCCGAAGTGCACCAAAAGAGCAGAAAACCGATAGAAAAAAAAAAGAAAGAGTGGAAGGTGGGAATCGAACCCACGACCTCAAGATGTTTTCATAGGGCGCTGTTCTCCGAAAAGATACATTGCAATCTCACGCCAAACCACTAAGCCTCTCCCACGTCTTTGCCGCTTCTCAAACTTTTGCTTCTATAATGCTTGTAACTGCTGTGAACAACAGAGGTTTGCAAAAAGTCGATGACGCGCGCGCGTTAATTAATGGAGAATTCGGTGTGATTGAAAGAGAGAGAGAGAGAGAGGTGTTGATCTTGTTGTGTGATTGCTGAGTTTGCACGTCAGATTGTGGAGCGATAAGAAGTTGATTCTGTCCTTCGATGTCATAGGTGTTCCCTACTTCTCTCGTTGCTTTATCTCTTGCCATCATTCTCTTCTGTTCTCTTCTCATATCGCTGCTGCACCAAACTGGCCATGATGGTAAGTTATCTCGTCACAGGATCCTCTCGCATTGGCATTGACGGTATCGTACTGACAACACCTTGCTCTTCTCTCGCCATCAACAACGACAACAGACCGACTCTCAACCCAAACCTACACCTGCACCTACACCCGCTGCCTCGGGGCATATCTCGATCGAAGCACCCATCACCACCCACTCGGCTCGACCTCTTTCCACCTCTCCACTTTCGCCAGCACGCAAATCCCCCATGCCACCATGCTCGTCTTCCACCACGGCCCCACCTGCCGAAATCGAAGCCACGCTCACCCGTCTCTCGTCTCACCAGGGAGTGCTTGGTTGTCTCGTCCTCTCCCGCCACGATGGACTCGTCATTCGTTCAGGAGGCAGCATGTTCGATCCCAGCGGACCAGGGGCAAAGCAGAGGGCAGAGATGCTCAAAAGTGTGACACGATTGGTCAAAGGCAGTGTGGAGGGATTGGCAAGCGATATTAGGGCGATTGATGGTGAAGACGAACTCGGATTCTTGAGGATTAGGACGAGAAAGTACGAGATCATGATCACCCCAAACGACAAGTATCTGTTGGTGGTATTGCAAGTAAGTTCTTATCCCGCCTTCCTCTATGATTCGCACAACAGGAATGATACTGACAATGTTGGATTGGTCTCTGACTTGGATCATGGCAGGACCCAAATGCGGTAGCTCAACAGTCGTAACAGCTCTGCTTTCGTATCGTGTCGTATCTCATATACCCCCCGCCCCAGTCTTGTCGCTTTTCTCTTCTTTTTGCAATGCATGCTCTTTTTCACATTCGCACACGCACATTGCGGAATGGCTACTTCTGATCTTTGGCATTCGCTTCGAGTTTCGCTACGAGCTCGTCGGCTGTCAATCGGTGTCGAAAGATTTCTGTCAATGTCAATCAAAGGACAAGGAGTCTTCCATCAGCAACCCGTCCCGATCTCAACAGCAGCCTTTGCGATTCACTTACCTTGATCATCCAAATGCAGCACCGGTATATCGTACTGGTACTTTCTCCTCCAAGCATGCACATTCGGCAACGAATCGTCTCTGATGTTGTACGTCTTGAGCTCGATCGGAAGTCTCTGTGCTGCCTTGTTGATTTCGTTCGCCATCACCGTGCACAGTTGGCAGTCGGTTCCGGTGTACATGAGCAGCTTGAACGGCGTGCTTTGCCGTGTGAGTAGACCAAGTGTCGGCAACATTGTTGGCCCAATATGTGCGTGGGGGAGAGGGCAAGGTGGCAGAAGAGTTGGTCGGCAGGGAAAAACATGGCGCGGTAATTCGGAAGCCGGAAATCGCGATTTTTGACAGCAGCCCGGACGAGCCACTTCTATGATTGTCAACGCACGAATAATGGACCCTGAGCTTTCTTCTTCTTCTTCCCCTCCCTCCTTCCATCCATCCATTCTTGACCGACCATCCCTTAGATCGCGCACCATGTCTTCACCCACCGCCTCTTCCAATGTCGCTGCTGCGACAGAGGGGAGGAAGCGTAAACGGTCCTCCGCTTCTCCGGATTCTTCGTCTCGTCCACATGCCGATATCCCAAGCTCCCAAAATGCAGCCGGCGTGTTTGTCGACATCCCCGAACCCTCCTCTTCCGCCCTCGCCGCGTATCCAAACCCCCATTCGGCGCTCGATTCGCAATTCTCTCTTCCAGGATCCATATTCGAGGAAGGCCTCACGCAGCAAGAGACCAACTCGGAATATATCCCTTCCAATCAACCCGATACTTCGGCTAGTGTGGATACATCCGCACTGAGGCCTTTGCCGAGCATCCCGGTGCGTGCATTCGAGCCGTACCTCGATGATACTACGGGCATGGATCTGGACGCGGCAGAGAAGCGGCTGGAAGAGAGAAAAAATCGTCAAGATGCAGGAGACAGCTCACCTGTAGAATCATTCTCTCCGACGGGGACGGGGGAGCAGAGAGAAGTGGTGTTGCGACCGGAAGATGTGCCAAGGATCGGCTCGTGGGTGTTGCCAGTCTTGACCGTAGAGAATAGCAATCCCGCGCCACCAGATTATACATCTCAAGAAGTCTTGAGTCAGATTCCATTCGCCATTGTCGAAGAGGATGACGGATCGGACGACGAAGCAGCTAGGGGAATGGTCATCTCCCAACCCTCCCCGACTCGCATACAAAGACATCGTCCGACCCAAAGATATACACCGCCCATCCAATCCACACCTGCACTCGCCGCGGATCCTCCCTCTCCTCCTCAAACAGAAGCGAATGCAGCACCATTACCAGAACCAATCCCCTCGCAACCCGAACCAGAACATCCTTCATCCACTCCCGTCCTACCGCCTCCTTCAACCATTCAACTTCCGCAGGCATCTTCGTCGAATGCTTCTTCCGCTTCCTCACTGGGCTGGAGCACCCTCCCCAAACCAGAAGTGATTGATCTTGTCCACCGGTCTTCGCACATCCCTGCATTTCTGAAGGACGAGATCGAGAGGTTCGTCCTTCGTGCTGCACGCGCTTCTAGCAAATCCTCTTCCGCTTCCTCTCCGCGACGCGGGTCGCCGAGGAGGCGTTCCAACTCGCAATCGCAAAGTCAATCCAACTCGAACTCGAAATCGAACGACGATAGCGAAACGCAAGAAGATGGGTTTTTGAGGACCAAAAAGATCTGGTGTATGGATCTACTCGTCTTTCCTTCGCCTTCATCGACCCAATTGACGGCGGAGGCGGGGGAGAGGGTGTCGCAGCTTGTCCAACGGCTCACGCAGCAAAATTCTCAAGTTTCGGAAAGCCCTATGCGAGGCGCCATGGCCATCATTCTGCTACTCGACACGGTTGACGTTACATTCGACGTTCATGAACTTGAAGAAAGCTTGGCCTCGGTCTTGCGCAATGATAGGAGATACAGTGTGATGTATGATGCGAATGGGCGATCGTGGGCGGCTTCGTCCGCGTGCGCGCCGCCTCTCCCCGATGCGACTCCCGTGGGAGGGGATTCCGAGCTCGAGATCGCCCAAGCACAAATCACCACTCTGCAAAAGAGCTTGGAGGAGTCCGCAAAGGTGATCGAGTCGCTCACCACGTCCCAATCCACGCTCACCAAAGAGCGGGATGAAGCGCTCGCACAGCATGACTTTATCAGAGACCTATACGATCGCGCTTCTTCCTCCAACACTTTGGCCCAAACCACGCTTGCAGAAGCCAACCAACGCATAGCGTTGCTGCAAGGTCAACTGGATCACGGCTTGGCTCTGCACAAGGCGGCTCTGGCCGCTGGGATTTCGCAGTGGAAGGGTAGAATCGCTCAACTCGAGACCGAACTTTTGTTCCTGCGCAAACAGCAATCGCTCAGCGAGGCGCAGGATCTGCGTCGAAAAGCGGCATTGTGGGATTCGCATGTGGCGCAAGAGGAGCAACACGAACGACTGCGTCTGCAACGGATCAGGGTGAATGAAGAAAAGCGCGGAAAGTTGGGTGGACAATTTGGCGTTGAGCTTGGACGCGAGGATGGGTTGGGACCGTTTGCTGGACCACCGCCGCGCGGGGCTCGAGAGGCTTCGCCGCCGGTGGATGAGATGGACGAACTCGCCAGCTTGGCGCGTGAGGCAGCTGAAGCCGGCGACATCTGGCCCATTGTGGACGATTTCTCCTCTTCTTGGGGGGAGGGGAGGAGTGGTCGACGATCGCGCCGCCGCGCTGCCCCGATTCCTGCGACCGACGAGAGTGGAAACAACGGCCACCTCGACGCGAGAAACGCATCCAACCGTCCCCCACCACCATCTACGCCAGCGCAAATCGCAAGCCAGGTGCAGGCAGCCCAAGTCTCGTCGGCAAACGCACAACTCGAAGGAAGACAGGCATTGCAAGACCAATTGCAACTTTTTTCGGAAACCATAGCTTTACCCAATCAGCCAGAATCAGAGCCAGGCTTGGGGATGGGGATGGGGATGGGGCAAGTGGGGGATTTCAATGCTCCTCCCAGCGGTGCGTTCAACCCCTCCCCCCCACCACCACTGGAAGAGGCGGCCATGTGGGGGGAGAGCATCCACTCTGCCGACCTCCCGCCCGATTTTGGAAGCCAGAGCTTGCTCCTACTCCAAGACGCCACCCAAACCCAGGCGACAGCCGCACCAGCAGAAGACGAGCAAGACCACCACAGCGCCGAGAGTAGATTCCAGCCTCATACTCAACCTTAAACCCATTCCTCCGAAGCGACGCGAGGGAAAGAGAGAGAGAGGGCAGGTTTGCAAATCGACCCAGTCTTCAGCCAAGTTTCTAGAGTGATAAGGAGCGCGATCTAAGTTAGATATTAAGTTAGTTTTTCTTCTGACTCTTCTCCCTCTCGGACTTGAACTTTGCAATCCACTCATTTTCCGGTTCTCCCTTGGGGACGACGATCAAACTCAGGATGCCATCTCGCATGACCAATCCGTCTCTATCCTTTACCTGGTGCTCGCCCATTTGCGTGTCTGCCTGTTTGAACCCTTGATCCATGACCTGTCGGAGTGTGAGTTTGCGTCCGATCTTGAGCAACCGATGCTTGCGCGTAGTCGCATACACCTGAAGATTGCCATCGTAATACTCGCCCTTCGCATCCCAAGGGAGGGAACCTCGCGAGGAGGCGGGGAAGATGGTTCGGATGTACTCGCCAATGGGGGTGTCTTCGTGGAAGTCGCTGATGAAATCCGACTGCGCGTGTTGCGGGTACATGAAGAATACGGGTAGCACCAAAGGTGTTCGGATGACGTCCGGGGCGACCCATTTTGTGCTGCCCCTCAACGCCAATGTGGGCTTCGAGTTGTCCGGGAGGGATTCAGGATCGAAATGCGCCGGTTGCGGATTGTCCGGTGGTCTCGGTGTGGTTTCGAGCCATAACCCCCTCACCACCAACGCCTGCTGCAACGCTTTCGACAAGAGCTCCTCCCTCCTCTTCCTCTCCACCTTGTCCTCCTCCTCTCTCACCTGCTTCTCCACCCTCTCCCCCGCCTTCTTTTTGAGCGCTAACATCGCCGCATTATCCCTGTTGATCGCCAACCCATGCTCGGCACACTCGAGCGCATCCTTGCACCGATCCAACGCGATCAACGCCCTGGTCGCCCTGTAAAACGCCTTTTCATTCCTCGGGTTGAGCTCGAGCACTTTACTCGTATCCCGCAACGTACTGCCGTAGTTTTGGAGTTCCAAATTGGCCGCTGCCCTGTTGGCATACAGGCTTTCCAGCAGCGGTTTGTCCTGCGGGTTGGCGTCGATGGCTTGGGTGTAGAAGCCGAGCGCCTCGCGGTAGCGTTTGGCTTTGAAGTAGTCGTTGGCCTGCGTCTTGAAATTTTGCGCCACTTCGTCGGGCGTGCCATCGAATGCGAGGGATTGAAGCGCGTCGAGCGCAGTTTGAGTTTCAGACGACGAAGCCGAGGCATCGGTGGGGAGGTCTTTCATGAACAAGGGAACAGAGTCCCATGAGGCGAGCGTGGAGTCGAGATCACGAGGTTGGTCGGTAGCGTGCGCATAGGTAAAGTCGCCAGATCGAGGAGGCGGTTTGGGGAGTGGAGTCCTAGAGGATACCGAGGAGGGCTCTTCGATGGGTTCGATCACCGCCATCTTGTCCTACACGAATGATATGGTGAATCGAAAGACAACGATGGTCAGGAAGGACGAGCAGCAAACGGTCTTTGTGTGGAGGTTTGCAAGCTCAAAAGGAACAAAAAAAGAAAGCTCGCAAATCTTTCTTCTTGCTGCGTGCTTGTTCCGACTTCCGAGAAAATCCTTGCTACAGTACTTGGCATCATGCTCACTCTGTTTGTAATGCTCAGTTTGTCCACCAGACGGCTGACAATTTGCTCGCATCACTGCTGCTCGTATGGTCGATATACAGTAGAATACATGATACATTTGCAAATGTATGGATCACCTTCTCGCCTTTGGCATGGGAACAAACGCATCCAAAGGACTTTTGGACATTTCTCTTCTCGCCCTTTCCTTTTCCGCCTCTTCATCGTTCCTCCCCGCTCTCCTTGCTGCTCTTCGATGCATGGCTTGCTGCAATTCTTCCGACACTTGTCCTTGTGCGGAGGCATCTTGTGGTGGCAATTGACCCTTGGCAGCCAACCTCGCCCTACTTGCCGCCCAAACATCCTCATCCGGTCTCCTTTCTTGTTCGAGTACTCCTGCTCCACCCACATCTTCCTGCACCACCCTCTCCTCGGCCTGTTGTTGTGCTGCCTCATCCACCACTGTCGATGTTGGGACTACACCTTCCTTTGAGGTTTGGATCAACTTTTGCGCCCTCTCTTGCGCGCCTTGGAATTCTTCCAATCTGGCCTGTGCCTCCTTCTCCTTCCTCTCCTTATCCTCCAATGCCAACTTTGCCGCATTCGCCTGGGTCAGAAGTATCCTCTCCCTATCTCTGACCAGCTCTTCGATGGTGGGTGCATCCCGTCGTGTGTGCCGTAACCACATGACCCACTGAACAGGGATGGATTTCTGATCGTAATCTCCCCATTCCTTTTTCTCCTTCCATTGAATCGAACGTCGAGTATGGCGCGGATCGAGAGAACCGGAAAGCGAAGGGAGTTCGAGATACGAGTTGCCCGCAAGATCCTGACCGACAATGTAACGTGCCTTGCCGATGCGAAGCGCTTTGGCGATTTTCTGAAGAAACGACATTTTTTTCCGTCGCCTGTCCTTTGGTCGATCGAATAGCACAGGCCAGTGTTGTGCTCCGAAGAAAGCAAGTCGGGATCGTCCCTTGAGTGATTGTGGGAGTGTGTGAATGGGAATGATGAGGAGCAGAGTAGTGTCGGATCATCCACTTTGCTAGAAAAAAGCCTCCACTTTGCTTGCTCGCTCACCTCTTGGAAATGCCGTCTACACTGGCTGACCAAGCTTCGGAAGGGAATAAAAAAAGAATACAGGAAATCGGAAGGAAAATTGGGGAACCAAAAAGACAGTGTAGTGTTGGATTAGACTTGTCTTGTGCGTGATCGAATGCGGATACAGTGCTGTACTGTAGCAGTGAGCAAGAAAGTGTTGTTCTTCTGTGTGTTTGTGTGCGTGTGTTGTTGTGTGGAGCAAAAGAGCGTGGAAAATCAATAAATTTTAAAAAAGAGTGGTTTGAGCGCGCACTCAGCAGTTTGTCACTTTCGCCAATCAACACTTTTCTTCCTTCTCTCCTTCTCTTCCGCAACCATCATCATCATTCTTGTCGTCATCCGACCTGATCACCATGGCATCTGCCGCACCCTCACAAGAACATCTGCAGCTCGTCTGCTCTCTTCTCGCTCAAACCCTCGATCCTGTCCATCGCAAGAACGCAGAAGCTCAACTCACTCAAGCTCAATCCCAACCTGGCTTCCTCCAAATCCTCATTGCTGTCATCCAAAACGCCCTCATCCAATCCAACGATGCTGTACGTCTGTCTGCAGCCATCAAACTTAAAAACATCTGCAAGACCGCTTGGGATCACGAATCCGCAGAAGAATCCGCAGTCGAAACTCCCGTCGCACCACAAGATAAGGAAGCACTCAAGCAAAACATCATCCCGCTTCTAGTCTCGATCTCGACTACAACAGATGGTAGACCACCAGCACCTACCAATGTCAGGAGTCAGTTGGAGGAAGCCATCGCCTTGGTAGCCGAAAGAGACTTCCCGCACGACTGGCCTAACCTCATGGACGACCTCGTACCAAAGCTTGCGGATCAGGATGATCAGCTTGTACTCGGTATTCTCAGGACAGCGCATACCATTTTCTACCGTTGGAGATCCGCTTTCCGCAGCGACGCGCTGTACAGCGAAATCAACTATGTACTCAGCAAGTTCGCTTTGCCTCACCTCGACTTGCTCAAACGTACAGATGAGAGATTGCTCGACCCTGCTACTCCCGCTTCGTCCCTCCCGGTTCTCGGAAACATTCTCAACATCGCCCTCCAAGTGTTTTACGATCTGTCCAGTCAAGACTTGCCTCCTCAAATTGAGGACAACATGGCTCCCATCATGCAGATTCTTGCACGATGGATCTCTCACTCGCGTCCTGAACTCGATTCCGACCCGGACGAGCCTTGTACACTCCAAGAAATCCGCTCTTCCATCTGCGAAATTGCCGAACTCTACGCAAAGCGATACCTCGACGCCTTTCCTCAACTCCCCACCTTCGTCCAGGCGATTTGGGAGATGCTTGGCACCTGCACTCTTTCGCAAAAGTACGACACGCTCGTCTCGAAGGCCGTTGGATTCTTGTCCACCGTCGTACGGATGGGTACATCTAGAGAAATGTTTCAATCGCAAGAAACACTCGAGCAGCTGTGCAGTGCGATTATCCTCCCCAACATTGCCATTCGAGAGGCGGACGAGGAGCTCTTTGAAGACAACCCCATCGAGTACATTCGCAGGGATTTGGAGACGTCGATGGAGGCGGATACGCGTAGGAAAGCGGCCAGCGAATTCTGCAGGAGTTTGATGGAATTCTTCAGCGCTGAAGTGACGTCCATTGTTTCGCGCTACATTGCGCAGTATCTCGAGCAGTACAGGGCCAACCCAACCGAGAACTGGAAGCAGAAAGATACGGCTATCTATCTCCTCACCTCGATCGCGAGCAAGAGCTCCACCGCACAGCACGGAGTGACGTCGACAAACGAGTTGGTAGATGTCGTCCAATTCTTCTCCGAGAACGTGTTTGCGGATCTGCAGCAGAGTTCGGATGACTCGCCTTCGCCGATTTTGCAGGTGGATGCGATCAAGTACCTCCACACGTTCAGGAATCAGTTGACCAAAGAACAGCTGCTGTCGGTTCTGCCGTTGTTGGTGCAGCATTTGGAATCGGCGCAGTATGTAACTTGCTCGTACGCCTCGATCACGATTGAGCGTGTGTTGGCGCTCAAGAGGGAGGGCAAGTTATTGTTTACGCCGCAAGACGTGCAGCCGTTTGCGGAGGGGATTCTGATGGCGCTCTTCCGCAATATCGAACGCGGAGAGACGCCCGAGAAACTGGCCGAGAATGACTACCTGATGAAGTGTATGATGCGAATGCTGGCGACGGTGAGGGAGGCCATTGCGCCGGTGCATGCTGGCATTCTGCAACACCTTGCGAGGATTCTTGCGGAAATCTCAAAGAACCCGTCCAATCCTCGGTTCTCTCAATACTTGTTCGAAAGCATCTCGGCGCTCATCCGATTCACCGTGGCTGCGCAACCCGACTCGCTCGCCGCATTCGAAGGGGCTCTGTTCCCGCCCTTCACGATGATTCTCTCGCAGGACGTGGCCGAGTTCCAGCCGTATGTGTTCCAGATTCTTTCGCAGATGCTCGAGCTGCACACTGGATCTGGGCTGCCGGAGGCGTACTCGTCGCTGCTGCCGCCGATCTTGACGCCGGCGTGCTGGGAGAACCGGGGCAATGTGCCTGCGCTTGTGCGGCTGGTGCGCGCGTTCCTCGCCAAGGACGCGGCGCGCATTGTGGCGCAAGGCCAACTGGGCGCCATGTTGGGCATCTATCAGAAACTCATTTCGACGCGCATCAACGAGTCGTTTGGGTTGGAGCTGTTGGAGACGCTATTTGAAGCGGTGCCGGTGGAGGCGTTGGAGGCGTACAAGCGGGCGGTGTTGACTCTGCTCTTGACGCGGTTGCAGACGAGTAAGACGGACAAGTTGGTCAAGGGGACGATTCATCTTGTGTCGAGGATTGCGTTGACGGATAAGGGTGGGGAGTATGTGGTGGGGGCGTTTGAGAGTGTTCAGTCGGGGTTGTTTTCGCAGATTGCGGCGGGGGTGATTGCGCCCGAGTTGGGGAATGTGAGTGAGAGGCAGAGAAAGGTGGTTTCGGTAGGGATGGGAATGCTTTTGGTCGAGTGTGGGGCCATGAGGAGGCAGCCGAATTTGGGAGTGGTGCCGGCACTTTTGACGGGAGTGTTGAAGCTTTTGTTAACCCCAAGTTCAGCAACAGCAGGTCAGGATGAGGATCTACTGTTTGCGGATGAAGACAATACTGCAGCTGCCAGCTTCCAATCCGCCTTTTCGAAACTGGCAGCCTCGGAAACGCCCAAAATCGACCCAACGGCAGGTGTGCTGGCAGGTAAAGACGTGCCATCCTGGTTCGCTCATGCTCTCAAGCAGCTCAAGATCCAACTCGGACAAGCGGTATGGCAAGACGTATGGGCAGCAGTGGATCCACAAATCAGATCAAAGTGGGAGGCTCTCGCGGGACAAGTCTAACTCAGATCAAAATAACGTTAATCAAAGTGCGTTCGTTGTCCTGTCTCATGACAGACTGGGGAATGGGATAGGTTAGGACGCTCGGGATTCATGCCCTCGCACTTGTTTTTTCCGGTCAGCCAATTCAAAAATGTTTTTGCCCCACACAAACTTTGGTTAACTTAACTGGTGGTGTGTGAGAGAGAGACCATGTGCAAGGGATGAGAACAGACACGATACCTGGCGGGGGGCGGGCGGCGGGGGGCGGCTAAGATCCAGGTGTGGCAGGTAAAGATTCTTGCTCCAACCGATCCATGGCCAACAAATCGTGGTCTTGGAGGACAAAGTCGAATGCTTGGGCGCCGAAATCCTCCTCCCCCTCCTCCTCCTCCGCCTCCTCATCCTCCTTCTCTCTCTGTGTTTGGCCTTCTTCGCCTGCCTTGTGCGCGCGAAAGCTCGAATCGGCCTCCGTGGTGGTGTTGGGGACAGAATACCCACTTAGCGCGTGCACAGCTTGAGCGCGCGTAATGATGAATCGCAACTGCCTAATAGACGTTTGCTTGCGCCCGAACTGCACATTCGACAAAGGATCCAGCATGGTCGCGCCGAACGGATTGACGACTATCGCTGCCTTGCGCACCGTAGTCATGCTTGTTTTGCCTCCATCCGTACCCTCCGACATCGTCTCGTGTGCAATGGCCACCCTCCCACGAGTCTTGCTCAGAAACACCCGCACGTTGATCAAGTTGGCCCAAGTATGCCCCAACTGCGCCGTACGTGGATTCAGCACATACAGCGGAGCGTCGCTACCTCTGCTGCTGCCACTTTCGCCTCTGGCTGCTGCACAAGACCCGATGGCCTCAGCTAGAGTCGGTGGCACAGACGCCAACAATCCGCTCACAAACGCCGATTGAGATGCATAGTCCATTGCAAAAGGTGCATCGGGGTAAGCACACTCAGGCAGCCGCTGCTGAAGCGAATGACGTCGACCTTGTGCGCGAGCAAGACGGATTCGATCAGCAGAATCAAACACAAAGCGACGCGCGATTTCCTTGTCGATCCCAAAAGCGTCGCTCACGTGGTTGAGCACCAGCACTACCCTTCCACTCGCACAACCCATCTGGCCCCAATCGCATCGCCGAGTGGAACTGGGAGCAGCAACGTGCTTGAGAGCTTCTGCAATCTCGACCAGCATCTTGGAACGCTGGACGAGCGAGTCAATATCGCCCGCTACCGGATCTTCCTGGAAAAGCGAGGGCAAATTATCAACAACGATCAGGCCAATCTCGGACGAAGCGGCGTTGCAAGATCGTTTGCCCGACTGCTTTGCTAGCCTGCTGATGAGACCCGGAAGACTGTACTTGAGAGCATGTTCGAGAGCTTCGACATCGGCGACGCAAGCTACGTGGAGATTGCGCATGACTTGTTCTCGTCCGCGTTCGATTGCGTTTGCTAGCAGGATCTGACGGTCCAGAGGATCCTGTGAAGCTTCTGCTTCGTGCTGGGGATACACGCGATCGAAACGCTCGAGAATACCGGATTCGGCCAGCTCAAGGGCGCGGTTGACGATAGAGTGGGCTCCTCTTTCTCCGCCGGATGTAATGTAGCATACGCCAACACCTTGGTGCATATCCATTCCACAGTCCTGCAGAATGTCTCTGAGCGTCGCATCTTCGCCTCTGGAAGATGCAGGATAGTATGTTTGCGGCAAAGAGCCTCCAGATTGGCCGTCAGCCTTCAAAGGCGTCAAACCCAGAGCAGCGTAGGTGCAAGCTTGAAGAGCAAGCTGAGTCTTGCCTGAGCCACTTTCGCCAACAAGTTCTGTAAGCAGAGATGACCGGAATCCGCCGCCTAGCAGGTCATCCAGCTCCAGTGAGCCGCTTGAAAGCACATGGCGATCTCTGCCGAGCGAGAGGACATCCCTAGCCACAGTCTGTGGCGCTTGATCGTCCATATCGGTGTCAAAGCTAGCATCTCGCGGGTCTTCGTTTTCGTCAGCAGCGTGATCCTCTGCAAGACGAGGTCGAAAGGTGGAAGGCATCTCGACATCGTCTTGCATGCCTCGTTCTGAGCGAGCACCAGCGTCGCTTTCGGAATCGCTGTCAGAGTCATAGACATAGCGATCTACGCCAGGGAAGTTGCCTTCGTAGCCTTGCGTCGGAGGGATGATAGTCGAAGACGGAAGTCTGGTATCATTCTCATCGTCGTGTACTCCTTCAACGCTGTCGTCCGAATCGCCGTCCGAGTCTGCGTCGTTTCGATCAACACTAAAGAGATCTTGATCCAGCTGCGGTAGTGGCGTGCCATTGAGTGCATCGAGAACCGAGATGGGAGGTGGTGCTACTGCCGTGGCCACTTGAAGCACAAGCAAGTCCACTTCTGCTGGCGGGATACGCAATGCTTGCTGAAGCTGCTGCGGTTGGCTGAGTAGGATCTCGTCGACACTGAAGAGCTTAGCACGACGACAGCATGCTTTGATGCGTTTCGAGATCCATGGAATATCCGCTATTGCGAGGCTGGTCATGGTACTAAACCTTCAATCAAGTGAGCGCTTATCGACGAAAGCAGCTCACCAATCTTATCTTAGCAGTCATGATTGGTGGTCACGAGACAGGATTGCTTGCTGAAGTAGCACAGGTGCGATGCAGGAACTCTTTGGAGAAAGAGAGAGAGAGAGAGAGAGAAGAGTCAATATGGTGTGTGACTTTATCGGAAGTCATCCACTCAGTGACGAGAAAACTCAGCTTTCGGCTACAGTACGCCACCGGATGCACGTCAAGTGTTGGTCTTTGCTTCTTCGGACAGTCCGCGAGATTTGTCATTTACGCGACCAACACGCGAACGTGAGAAGAAATTGACAACCTAGATCGGATCAGCCGAATTATCGGGGTGAAGATCGGAAATAGACCAACTCGGTTGATTCGAACATCGAATTCGTATGAGTCTCGAATCAATTGAAACGGGACGCCGCAAGTCCGTTGAACAGATCACGAGTCTTACTTTTGAGCTGTCAAGCTGCCTCACCTTCTGTATCGTAGATTCACATGCCCAGCCAGGACATCGATCTTCGATAGGCAGCAAGACTGCTTTCTTGCACGTCTGTGGAATAAGACGGCTGCGGCAAGGCTTCTCTCATTTGAATTCATGCCATGCAAGTGCTTCGGCGAAGCTTGTGGTCGGGACTGCAGTCCTTTGATGCGTTCTACGGCGGTCGGCGGTGTGTTGCTGTGCTGAACTGTATTTTGCCGCCAGTGCTTCAGTAGCACGTTCACATTTTGGCTGCAACGCAGTAGATCTCTTCGGCAAAGAACGAAGCGGCAAGACTTTCTGCAAAGCGGCGGTTCAATCAAAACCCTTGGGCAGCTGATACTCCCTTACAGAAGTCTGTGACGTGTTCTGTCGTTAGCGTTCCGACAAAAAGAAGTGGCCGCGATCAGGAAAGCGTGTCCGAGGCAAAAGACTCAAGTCCCCGAGCCACAGCTGCACAGATTGACGCGTACTCGACACCATGAGTGTTGCACTTTCATTACGCAGATAACAATTCAATTTTGGTTCAACAACTGCATGCCTCTGTCTTCCCTAGACAAGCCTGAGTCTTTTACGGATGGTAGTATGGCGCCTTTCAACGGACCAGGTGAAGCGATGTCGGCTTACGACCCGAAGATACAGAACACCTTCACCTCGGGGAGTCCGGCGTCGATCTGTGTCTGTGTGAGGGTCAACTGCAAGAGAAGATTGATCGCCTGCGCCAGACGTGAAGAAGTGTTGCCTGTGCAGCCTGCAAACATGTGCGCGCGTCTCTCTGTCTTCCGATGGCACTTGAGCCTCCTCAGCGTTTAAGCTGCTCGCGCGCTCGGTGAAAGTTGGAAGCTTTTCTGGAAAAAGGTGCACCTCGCCTAACAACAGACGCACAGCACAGCCCGGGTCATGATCTGCAAAAATAAGTTTTTTTTGGAATCTTTTGAATCGTTTGAATTCCCGATTTGAGTCGAAAAGCGTCTCTTCCAGAAAAGCACACAGACGCAACACACCTTTTTTTTTTTTTTTTTTTTTTTTTGGCTGCAGCTGTTTGACCGTCTGTCCAGCAGGACACGGCGTTTGTGCCTGTGGCGCGTCTATAATTTCAAAGCGTTCGTTCTTCCACACAACGTGTTGGCTTCGCACAGAGACACAGACACAATCACTCGCACATCCTTGCTCGGTGCTGGCACATTCAGTCGTTGCAGGCGCCCTTCCCGCTGCCGTCTTTGTGTCAGTCGCTGTCAAAGGTTGCGTGCTGCTGCCGCTGCTGTTGCTGTTGCTGTTGCTCTTTTGGTCCTTCCAGAGTTTGCGCGCTCTGTCCAACACTTCGCTTCGGAAATCCCTTATCAACCTTCTCCCCTTCTCACCATTCCTGTTCCCAACCTACCTTCTCCTTCTCCTCCATCAAACCTTCTCTCTCACTCAAAATGTCTGTCACCGAAGTTGAGACTCTCGTTATTGGTGCCGGCCCCACCGGTCTTGGTGCTGCCAAGCGTCTTCAGCAGCTCGTAAGTGTCCGTTCTTCCTCACAAATGTGGCTAGTCGTAGAAACAGCGAGGCCACAAGCGCCAGCTGCTACCAACATGCTAGCACAAAAACTTTGCTGATTGGCGACAAAAGAGATGACAACAACGACGAAGAGGCAAGAATTCTGACCGTTTTGCACCTTGGCTCTGTTTCTTGCTTTTCTGCACTACTATAGAACCACGGCCCATGGCTCTTGATCGACTCCAACGACGAGGCTGGTGGTCTCGCCTCGACCGACACCACCGACGAGGGCTTCCTTTTCGATGTCGGTGGACACGTCATTTTCTCCCACTACCAGTACTTTGACGACATGATTCACGAGGCTCTCCCCAACAAGGAGGACTGGTACGAGCACCAGCGTGTCTCTTACGTTCGCTCCAAGAATGTCTGGGTCCCTTACCCTTACCAAAACAACATTACCGTTCTCCCCGTCGAGGAGCAGGTCAAGTGTATCGAGGGTATGATCGACGCTGCTGAGGAGCGCGCTCGTGCCAAGGACGCCCCTACCACTTTCGACGAGTGGATCATGCGTATGATGGGTCAGGGTCTCGCTGATCTCTTCATGCGCCCCTACAACTTCAAGGTTTGGGCGGTTCCCACCACCATGATGCAGTGCAAGTGGCTCGGTGAGCGTGTCGCCGCTCCCTCGCTCAAGCTCGTTGTTTCCAACACCCTCAACAAGAAGGTCGCCGGAAACTGGGGTCCTAACGCCACCTTCAAGTTCCCCGCCCGTGACGGTACCGGAGGAATCTGGAAGGCTGTTGCTCGCACTCTCCCCCAGGACAAGCTCCTTTTCAAGAAGCGTGTCGCTTCCGTCGACGCTGTTGGTCACACTGTTCAGCTCACTGACGGCTCGAGCATCAAGTACAAGCACCTCATCTCCACCATGCAGCTTGACTACATGATCGAGAACGTCAAGCTTCCCGCCGAGGACAACCACGCCCAGCTCAAGGCTGCCGTCAAGGAGGGCCTCATCTCGTCCAACACCCATGTTATCGGTATCGGTATCCGTGGTTCGCTCCCTCCTCGCATCGGTGACAAGTGCTGGCTCTACTTCCCTGAGGATGACTGCCCCTTCTACCGTGCTACCATCTTCTCCAACTACTCGCCTTACAACTGTCCCCAGGCTGATGTCAAGCTCCCCACCCTTCAGTACGCTGACCCTTCCAAGGGTACTCCCTCGAAGGAGGCCAAGGAGGGACCTTACTGGTCGCTCATGATGGAGGTTTCCGAGTCGCACCTCAAGCCGGTTGACGCTGAGAAGATCTTGGCTCAGACCATCCAGGGCTGCATCAACACTCAGCTGATCAACGCCGATGACGAGATTGTCTCGACTTACCACCGCAAGTTCACTCCCGGATACCCCACTCCCTCGCTTGGACGTGACGCTGCTCTTGCTACTTTGCTTCCTGCTCTTGAGAAGCACGACATTTACTCTCGTGGTCGATTCGGTTCGTGGAAGTACGAGGTTGGTAACCAGGACCACTCTTCGGCTCTTGGATGGGAGGCCGTCAACCGTGCTTTGCTTGGCACTCCTGAGCTCACTTTGCTCAACCCTGACTGGGTGAATGGTCGTCGCAACCACGAGCTGCGTCTTACCAAGAACTAGATACAGAGAGAGTGGTTACAGTTGCAGGACACGGCCAAGCTTGCTTTCGCATAGATTGAAAGCCTGCAAGGATATCGTGTGCGCCGTTAGACATGGCTCTCTTGTTTTCTCTGGATGTACCGCTTTGCATGGATGCAACCATGCACCTCGGCGGTTGTATATTTGTCGTCACGCTATCAGAAACTCATTTAGAAGGATCAGTGTGAGGATTGTGGGATCTGTGGAGATATGAGAATAGGATTCGCCGTTCTGTCTTGTTGCTTGAGTGGTTTGAAGGACGGATCGTTGAGGATGATGCTCTTGCTAGTGACGACGATGCATTTCGCGCCGAGTACGAAGTTGGTGAAGCTTGCATTCTCATTCGTTGCTGCGTGCTGCTGGCTGCTCTCATTGATTGGTGTTTCAATTGCGGAGAGGTGGAATCTCGGCAAGACTTTTTGTTTCCATTCCAGTGCCGCTGCGTGCTGGGGAAAGAAAAGTGGGGAATTTTCTGCAACTGCTCCCCGCGATCCCGATGAATTTCTTCTTTTTTCTTGCTTCTGTGGTGATTCCTGGCTTCACTGCTTGTTGTGGATGGAATTCGCGCTCCGTCAGGATAACTGCGCCGAAATTCCACCGATGGCTGGCCACACACACTCTTTCTCTTCTCTATCTATCTCTCTCTCTCTCTCGCACGCGCACCTTTCTTCGATTGGTCTCGAGAAGAAAGTCAGAAGGGTCATCTTCACACATGCTCGTTCTTGCTGCCTCGGAGAGAGAGTGGGGCTTGACACAGCGAAGCAAGCAAGACAAACAGCCAGTCAAATACTGGACTGTACTGTATAGGCTCTGCTGTCTCGGGCCGTGAAATGATTTTGTGATTTTGATGCATGTGGAGTCTCAGTAAGGTGAGTGTGGCGGGCAATCCAGAATGGCGCAGTGACAGTGACAAAAACGCACAGACGTTGCTTGTGCACTCTGTAGAAATCGTGAGTGAGCACGCTCTCGGTTGAGTGCAATTCTGCGTCAATTTTCCAAAAGCACACACAGCCAAGGCGACAAAGAAAGGAAAAAAAAAGACCCTTTCGATATTCACCAACAACCATCACTCATCTCTCTCTCTCCTTTGCTCTCTGCGATCCTTCTTGTCTACCACATCGTCCCTTAGTGGCTTGCTATACACCCTTGGGCTCTTCTTCACAAGCCAGCGTCGTAAGTGGATCACACAACAACCCTCTTTGCTGTCATCTCCTCAATCGATCGCTCGCTCATCATGAGAGAGTGGCCGAGTATCTCGCTCATTCAGCGGCTCAACACTAACCACTCATCTCTTGCTTTCTTCCTTACGCCGGTTGTCTTGGCTCTCTCCTGTGCCTCCTCGTTCTCATGCTCTTGCTCGATTCTGAAACCTCGATCCTCAACGCAGTCGGACCCCCTGGCCATTTTTTTCGCTTAATCTCTCGCCCTTTCGAGAACTCTTCCTCCTCGCCTGTCCCGGCTTCACGTCCACTCAACATGTCCTTCTCCTCTGAAAAGGGTAGCCGTCGTGGCTCCATCTCGCTCACTAGCAAGCGTCGCGGCTCGGGTACCGAGAAGCTCGAATCTCACGTAAGTTTTCCTCCTTTACGCACGCTATGCCAACATAGATAAGGCCTGCATCTGCTGCAGCCGGCCTTCTCGTCCTCCTCTCAAAACTCTGCTTCCTCTCTTCGACGATTCATGTCACTTGACCACGACCGCCCTCTCAGCCATCACCCTGCAACTCGATTTTTTCGGGCAGTTTCGAAGCGCCATCATCCGACGATCCGACTTGAGACAGACCTCAAACGACAGCTACGACAGAGACACGAAGCCAGAGACATCGAAAAAGACGAGTACGGAAATGGTCGCAGTGGCAGATGTGCTGCCCTCGAGCATCAAAATGTCGCATCTAGTGGACTGCAGCATCTCGTATATGGAGCGCGCCTTGCTAACTTTCAACCCTTCATCCAAATCTACCTTGGCAAAACAGATTGCCTCATGGCACACCAGCACTCACAAGCACGAAGACAACCCGCATGCCCACGAGGAGCAGCTCAAGCAGACGTACGAGCGCTTCGAAAAGCTCTTCACCATCACTCCTCAGCGACTTCGCATGATCACTGACCGATTCGTCGGTGTTCTCGAGGAAGGCCTTCAGAAAGATCAGCAAACCGTACCAATGCTTCCCGCCTACGTCTTTGGCTGGCCCAGCGGAGATGAGGTCGGTTCCTACCTCGCTCTTGATCTCGGTGGAACCAACTTGCGTGTCTGCCACGTCGTGCTCAAAGGTGCTGGCAAGTTCGAGATCACTCAGTCCAAATTCCGTCTCACCGAGGAGCAAAAGCAGACCGAAGGTCAAGAACTCTTTGACTTCTGCGCCGACTGCTTGGACACCTTCATCAAAGATCACTTCGGAGACCAGAACGGCGATGTGATCTTGGAAGAGGAGCTTGCACTCGGCTTCACTTTCAGTTACCCCATGGAGCAGGACAAGATCGACCACGGCAAGCTTGTTCGATGGACCAAGGGCTTCGGCAACCCCAACACCGAAGGCCGTGACTGCGCTGCCATGTTCCGTCAGTCGCTCGAAAAGTACAAGCTTCCCGTCAAGATGGTCTCGATCATCAACGACACCACCGGTACGCTCATTGCCTCCAACTACGTCAACCACGAAACCAGGATCGCATGTATCTTTGGTACCGGCTGTAACGCTGCCTACATGGAGCACATGAAGGACATCCCCAAGATCAAGCACCTTGGCTTGCCTGACGACGAGGAGATGGCAATCAACTGCGAGTACGGTGCTTTTGATTCGTTCAAGCACGAGCACATGGCTGAGATCCGAACAAAGTACGACGAGCACATTGACTTGCACTCGAACAAGCCCCACGAGCAGACGTACGAGAAGATGATTGCCGGTCTCTACCTTGGTGAGCTCTTCCGTCTCAGCATCTGCGACTTGATCGACGAAGGTACTCTTTTCCTTGGTCAGAACACATACAAGCTCGAGAAGCCTTATGCGTTCGATACTGCCTTCTTGTCGTTGATCGAGGCTGATCCTACCGACGAGCTTTTGACCGTCACTGGTCTCTTCACCCACTTCTTCGGTATCGACACTACGATTGAGGAGAGGCAGTTCTTCCGTAAACTTGCCAAGCTTATCGGTACTCGATCGGCACGTCTCAGTTCGTGCGGTATCGCTGCTCTCGTCACCAAGATGGGCTACCTCGAGAAGGGATGCGGTGTTGGTGCCGATGGTTCGCTCTACTCGAAATACCCTGGATTTGCAGACCGCCTCCACCAAGCCCTCGAAGACATCTTTGGCGAGAAGGGTAAGAACATCAAAACCTACCAGGCTGAGGACGGTTCGGGTGTAGGATCGGCCATCATTGCTGCCATGACCAAGGCACGTAAGGAGGAGGGCAAGTACGCGCACGTATAAGATGCATGTTGCCGAAAAATCAGTTGCTTGTTGCGTTGTTTCTACTGTACTACTGCAAGTATCAATTCACCAGCTACCCTGTCGTTCCTCTGTAGCAACCATTTTGTCGCCAAGAGCGCTGCGTGATGTTTGTTGTGCTCGCTCTTTGCTGTGTTTGGTGTTGGGCTTTAGCATTGCTCCGGTATCCGCTAAAGGTTGTTGCTGGTGATCATGGTTGAGTAGCAAATGCTGCTCGCACAGAGCCTCGCTAGCATGGTGATCGACGCTCTCCAGCTCTCCAGAGCGAGACAACTGCGTTCTTATATTCGCAACCAGATTCGAGCAAGATTTGTGGACGCAACAACAATCGCAATGGTTACGGCGCTGTGAACCCTTTCACGGCACCACAGCTTCGGGGTGTTGAGAGTGAGAAGTACTGTAAATCTGAGCGGCACGCGCGCTCGGGCCTTGGAAAATGATTTCCGGGATTTTTATTGCAGTTTCCGTGAGTGTTGAGCTGCACGAGTGACGTGTGTTTTTGTCGTGCCAAAAAAAAAGATTGCCGACGAGAACTGGCCGGCAATGTTGGGGTCGTGCGGAGAAGTCGCCGGTTGTCCCTTTGCCCCCGCCTTGCTCTTTGCGATATCGAGTCTGGCGAAGGATTGAAATCGGTGAATTGGTTTGACCGACATCCGCTTCTGCCTCCAACAGCACTCTGTTGTGAATGCTACAACCAATCGAGCATAAGGGTCTGTGGGCATATTGTTGCTTCTCGCACCAAAGGAAGCAGGCCGATGCTGACGCGTGCGTCACACAAGTACTGTAACGCTCAAAGCTGAGTTTGAAAAAATAATTCGTGGAGAAGTTGTATCTCTGTAAGATCTCAATCGACCAAAATGCGATTTGGGAGAACGTCGGCGGGACAAGTGAGTGATCAAGCTAGAAGAAGGGCAAGTTGAAGTCACAATCACATCACATTCAGGGCACGGCAGAGTGATCAAAAGAGAAAAAAGGGTTGGAGAAGAGGCGTGTGTCATGGTCGGACAAGGACGAGAGAAAAGAGCTGGATTTGTGGATCAGGCACGACGCCGGCCCGGCAATCTCTTGTCTTTGCTCACACTCGGCATTCTACCTTTACCTGCAACATCGGTCAAGAATTTCCCGCTGGCTCTGCTGTGACGCACAGGACACACACTTCGTGTTGGCTGACCGGTCTTCTTCTCGTTCAACACTCCGCTCAACTCGTCTCTCTCCCCACGCTCGCTCCCTCGCTTGCTCACACACACTCTCTCTTTCTCTCTTTCTCTGACTGCACGCCGCCTGACCCTCTTTTGAGCTGCCACATCCTGGCTTAGCCGCCTCAGCCAACTAGCCAGTAAGAGTTTGTCGCCATCGATCCCCCCTCTCCCACTATATAAACCAACTTCTCATTCGGAAATCTCTTCCTCTTACTCCTCCCATCATCATCTGTATCTTTGATAGTCACATCGTTCGTCATCATGTAAGTTCTCCTGGCTAACAAGTAGCTCCACTATGGCTCCGACGCATCGAGGCATTCGCTGGATTACAACGCCGGATGCTGTTCGACATTGTGGTCGCTGTCTTTAGCAATTTTGACGAGAAACAGTCTGCTGACAATCACACACTTCTCATCATCTGTTCTTGATGCTCTTCCAATTCCTCTTGTTGCCGGTGGCTTGCTCTGTTGGTCGCTCTTCTCTATCTCGCTCTCCCCCTTCTCCACCTCATCTTCCCCCTCCTCCCTCTCGCCAATTATGGCTGCCTCGCTCCAATTCCCCTATACACCACGTCCAACAATCACTTGCTTACCTTGCAAACAGGCCTACCACTTCTTTCAAGCTCAACTCTGGCGCCTCCATCCCTTCTGTCGGTCTTGGTACCTGGCAGTCGCCCAAGGGTGAGGTTCGCGATGCTGTTTGCCACGCCCTCAAGTCCGGTTACCGTCACATCGACTGTGCCTGGGGTTACCAGAACGAGGACGAAGTCGGAGAAGGTATCAAGAACTCCGGTGTCCCCCGTGAGGAGATCTGGATCACTTCAAAGCTCTTCGAGTTCCACCACAACCACGTTCGTCAAGCCGTTCAGGACACCCTCGACAAGCTCGGTGTCAAGTACCTTGACCTCTACTTGATGCACTGGAACATCGCTTTCGTCCCCGAGGACGTCCCCGCTGGCCAGCTCCCCCGCGACTCGAAGAAGGACCCCAAGACCGGCAAGCACTTGCTCGACCTCGAGACCACCGAGAACTTCTGCGGTGTTTGGAAGGAGATGGAGAAGCTCGTCGACGAGGGTTTGGTCAAGAACATTGGTATCTCCAACTTTTCCATCCGTCGTACTAAGGAGCTCCTCAAGTCTTGCCGCATCAAGCCCGTCGTTAACCAGGTTGAGCTTTCGTTCACCTTCCCCCAGCCTGAGCTTGTCAAGTGGCTCAAGAGCCAGGACATCCTTCCCCAGGCTTACTCTCCCCTCGGCTCCACCGGTGCTAGCCAGGCCTCGCTCGAGGTCGTCGACAAGATTGCCAAGAAGCACAACGTCCAGGGCGCCAACGTCCTCATCTCGTGGCAGGTCGCCAGGGGATGCAACCCCTTGCCCAAGTCGGTTACTCCTTCGCGTATCGAGAACAACCTCAAGCTCGTCGACCTCTCGGCTGAGGAGGTTGAGGAGCTCGAGAAGGGTGCCCTCGCTCAGGAGCCCAAGAAGGTCTGCGACCAGTCCGACCTCGTCGTCCCCGCTTACGACATCTTTGAGGCCAACAACCCCCAGAACAACGACAAGGTCCAGGCTGCTCAGGCTTGAATCTGAACCCACGCACAATATTGTTTGGGTCTAATGTAATGAGAAAAAAGAACGCTTCCATGATACCAATGGAGTTCATGATAACATATATATACTTGCGGAACAAGGTTTGTGCCGTGATGCTGTGATGCTTCATCTCAACCTTTCAGATCCATGAGTCAGAATCGCTGTGCAACGATACTAGGCTTACATGATGTGAGTTCTTTCCCCTGCTGTTGTTGGTCCTGGTGAGTATCACAAAGGCATTGGGCTGCTCGAATCATGTGCACAGGTTGCTTTTGAGCTTTGCAGGCGGGCTGAGCTGCGCGCATCCAGGATTGATCGCACTTCGTATCATTGACATCACCTGCACTCTGTGAACAATAGAACAGAATAGGACGAAGAGTTGCAGTAGTGTGCTTGGCAAAGAGTTGGGCACTCGAGAGCAGGCAAGTGCAAAAGGGGAAGGGAAGAAGGGGGGGCTTGGTTGCCCGGCTCACAAGAATCATTACGGCTATTGATGAGGCCAAGACTTCTATTCTTGGTTTGCACAATTGCCAGGGTCCATTCTCCTACTGAGTTGGGCCCATCGGGATTGAATGGTATTGTAGACCCCACCCCATCGCCCATGTGCAGTGAGCGCCCGAGTCATTGTGCGACTTCTCATGCGAGTGGGTTCAAGGAGACGGTCCCTAGTCCGACAGTGGGCCAGAGTCATACGAGCAGGACAAGAATGCCCACCGGCATGCTCCGTACCGAAAATTGTCCGAAGGATCCGTTTCACCGGAACACACTGCCTCGATTTTCATTTGGTGGACGCATCATGTCCGCGCTCGTTTCACATCCCGGCTGGCTTGCATCATTGTCGCGCGAGCCAGTGGTGAGGATCGGAGGGGGTTAAGAGCGGCAACAGCGGCGAGCCATCCCGCAAGAGATGCAGGCTCGACAATTCTGTGCAGGTTGCCACGTTCCTCAACGGCCAAGACCGAGTGCCTTTGTGATGGTGGTGTTAAGTGTCCGACTGATGGCCCCGAATTGATTGTGTTCATCGCGTCGACATACATCCACTTATCCACTTATCCTTTTGCCCAGTTGGCGATGTTGCGCTGGCTCCACCGCTCGATCAGCCGGAATCGACTTTTGCAGATCCTAAGCCCGATAGCTTGACAACGCTGGTAGGCAGCGTATCACGGACGCTCGATGTCCAACATGAAAGATCACTTCCTCAACTTTCCTTGTTTTTGACTTTTTGATCTGCTGACAAAAAGGCCCCTCCCCCCACCATCCTCTCCCACCTTTGGTGCAAACTGCAATGCAAATGCAATGCCGAAACGGCAATAAAGCTACACTTCCGTCTCGAAACCTATTTTCGTGTTCATGTGATATCAGTTTTTGCGGACCGCTCCTTCTTGAGATCATATGAAGCCCCAGTGGTTTTGCTTCTCACACCGAAAAGGACCAATGGAGTTGCCGAACCTTTCGCACAAGTCACATTAAAGTAGTCCGGATCGTGTAAGCCAAGCTGCAAGAACCCAAGATCGAGTCTAATCGATTGAAAGACGAGGCTTGCGGATGCGCTCAACCAGGAGCCGACGCACGAATGAGGCTGCAGACTTGGCCTCTGCGAGCTTGATGTGACCGGACAGGTGAGCAGTTGCTGGCTCTCTAGTGCTGCAATCGCAATCTCCTTTGGTCCATGTGCTCGTCAGTACCATCTTCGTGACCTTCGCCTCGCTTTCTTTCATCGACCGCATTCTTATGGCTGTTCAGCATGACAGTGAGACTCGAACACCCGTTCATCTACGACCTGCGCGATGTCAGTCCACCACAGAATCACCAGTTCCAGGTGGTCGAAGAGCCGTCATCGTATACACCTCGCTCTAGATCGTTCGACCTTCTCCGTGCCGGAGCGGCTTCACCCGTGACGGCACGGACATCGCTCGACACCGTCTGTACCGTCAAATGCCGTCGCATCTCTAGTCCTATCTTTCTCAACAGCACCACCGGAGTCAAGCCACTTCCAGAAGAGCCCGTTCTTCAAGCTTGTTTGCCTGAACTGGACGAGGACGAGGATGGAAGCGATACCTTTGGCTCTTCAACCCACTCTACGGCCGCTGGTATGGGCCTCACTGCTGTCCGTGACGATGTTCGTGCCTCGACTGTGCCTCGCTACCTGACGAGCGACAATGTATTCCAGCCAAAGACGCCGAGCCGTAGGCAGGACTCTTCTGATCAACTCCGAAGCAAATTTAGCATGTCGCCGGTACAGCAATCGAAACGATCCAAGATGCGAATATCTGAAGACCGATCCTCGTCCAACAAACTGACTGAAGGGCTTCTCAGTCATGAAGGTACGCGTTCGACGCTCGGCAACTGGTCCCATAGCTTCGGAATGGCTGCACGAAAGCTACAACGAAGCGCGTTACCAAGGAAAGCTTCGGACGAAAGTCAGGCAGCTTTGGATGTGCCTCGGATCAGCGATGATGGGCAAACAACGCCAGAAAAGGGCAAGACATCGCTTCGTAGCGCTGCTAGCTTTGCTTCCATTCGAAGATTCATGTAAGTGAAGAGCCCCTCGCTGGCCATTGACAGGACGCTTCGTAGCTTACAATTTTCTGTCGTTGTATGATACTCTGCAGAACCCCTTCGAGACGCGCCCGCAAAGTGTCCACCACTGGTCTTGTGGGCTCTCGAGCGAGACCCTTACTGACAGTAAACGATACCGTAGTTGAGCATTTCCCTGCTACCGATGCTAGCGATGAGGCTGGCTGGGAAGATGCTGATGGGCGCAACAGTCGTGAGGGAAGGTGCTCGTCGCAGGGGAACAGAAAAGACCCGAGCCTTGGAACGCGGATACACGGCACTCATCTGATGGTACCGAGCGCATCAGAAACGAAGCTGGAAGCTTCAAGTCAGCTCACCGGCGAGCTCAGGTCCAAATCGAACACTCCGGCATCCCTTTCTCCAGACTTCTACGAGCCTCCTTCTAAGCATATCACCGTGATGGGCGCAAAAGATAATGGCGAGGTGAAAGAGCCTTCAGACTTTCCGACCAGTCATGAGGCTTCGGATTCTCTGGAGCAGAAATCCAGGTTCGAGCAATCACAAGGACACAGCTGTTCAGACAACGCTTCTAGCACAGCTGAATTAGAGCATCCCGCCGTGCCGACTCCTTCTCCACCTCCCGCTCGTACCAAGCTCAAGACGCTGCAGCTTCTAGCGCGACGGCCTTGGAATGCCTTTGGCAAAAAGATGCGTGATATGGATGTGTCTTGGTGGCCTTCACGCAACTTTCAAGACGTGCCGGAGCGATCAGAGCTCCCACCTCGACCAGACCACACCTCGACAGCCCTGTTGACTTCGCCACCTAGACGCAGTGAGGATCTGCTCTCGAAAGCTTCTCCTCGGATTTGCGACACAGCCACAATGGCTAGCAAAAGTCGTAGCGTTGAGCTCGGTAAGTACTAACTTGCATGGCTACGCCGAATTGACAGAATCGGCTAAACACAACACATTCCCCTTGATCTCGCAGATCGCATTCATCTTCAAACAAAAGTCGTGCCGCTCAGGACTACAAATGGTGTTCCTTACAAGCGCCGTCCGATGCTTCCAGATGCCTTTGCCAAGCCAAATCCATCAACTGTACCCGAGCTCAAGCAGTCAGTCAAGCCTTTGCCCAGCCAGCCCAGCGGTCAGCCACGGATTTCGGATATTCGCCACCCGTGGATGAAACAGCTTCAGCTTGGCAGCATCTCATCTGCTCATGTCGAGAACAAGGCTTCGGCGGCGACAGGCGCTATCTTAGGACAAGCGTGGCCAACGATCGATGACAGCGAGCCGGTATCTGCCGGGCGGATCCCGACATTCTCGCTGACAGCTGCTGGTCTCTCCCTGGCTCAGCCAAAAGTAAAGGACCCTGCAAAAGAGGCCAAGATACAATCGCCAAGAAGGCCTCCAGCTTGTCTGCTTGGCCAGTCTTTGCCTATTCCACCCCGAAGCGGTCGCAGTCGGGCCAGCACAATCAGTTCGCAAAGTTCAACAACCTCCTCGCCATCTGGCAAAGTCATCGTCTCGCGTCGCTCTTATGGTCAGCGTCTGCGCTCACCGAGCACGCGCGAGGAGACCGCAAGTATCAGGTCCGTCGGCACCTCGATCCTGTTTGCAGACTCTCCTCCCGGGTCTCCCGGTATCCGCAGGTTGATGTCACCGTACTATGCCACACGTTCGCCAACTGCCGATCGTATCCGTAGCCCGCCGACGAGCATACTGTTGCCGAAGTACTCTCCGCACCGCAGGACAAGAGTTCCTTCGCTACATAGAAAGCCATCCACCGCCTTCACGGATTGTTCGGAAGCGCTTGAGGAGGAGGAGGAAGAATGGATTGACGATGCTGACGCCAACAATTCAGGTACAGCAAGAGGTGATATGGTGGCTCTGAGAACCAGGCTGCAAGAGGTCTTGTCACCCAAAACAAGGCCAGGCTTTCTCGAAATGTCAGAAGCAACACATACGCTTTCCGATCTTGTCCAGACTTTCACCGGCAGCTCAGGATCCCTCAGCACCAACGCTTCTCCCTTCAAGAAGCGTGATACCGCAGAGCACCTTACTAGCCCACGAGGCTGTCTCTCAGGCATCATGGAAGCTGAAGAACCTAGCTATACGCGCACGTCGCCCACGCATCTCGGGCATATTCGCGAGCGACTCACCAGTCTAGCCAGTCTCGTCTCAACAGAGGCCAACTCGAGCTTCGAGGACTCGGAAGAGCTGCAAAAGCTTCTAGACAGCATCATGGCCGCTGACCTGGGCAACAGTGGTGACACTTCTGCGTCGCGGGGCGATATGGCCTTGCTGTCACCCTTTGGCTCTCCAACTGACTACCGTGAGCCTTGCAGTGCTGAGAAGCGCGTTTCGCGAGAAGCACGCTCATTAGATGCATCGGCTCGTACTGCCCCTTTGCCACCGCCCCCAAAATTCTTGCTCAACGATAGACCCATCTCACCTCCTGATTCAACAATGAGCGAGAGTACACATGGTCATGCAGGCAGTGACGGGCACGCCAGCACGATGAGCAACGGAAAAAAGGCGACGCGCTGGGAGCCGGTCCCAATCTCTCGCTCGAGCTCTTTGCGGAACAGTGCGCTCTCAACGGTAGCGACGCCAGCTCCGGTGGCGTACAGAGCAGGCAGTCCATTGGGCTGGGCGAAGCCTCAGACTCATGATGACTCGGGCTACACTTCTTTCTTCATTGCAGATAGCCACCATTCGCAAGAACAAATGTAGATACTCGACTATACACGGACTTGAATTTGAGAGACTTGAGAACAATCATCGTGAAGCGTGGTTTTGACGGTGTGGCCCGATCTCGAGCCGACTACTTGAATCAACTCGATTCTCATGATCGCGGGGTTGGTAAAGTTTCGGCGAGATGCCCTGACATGAGACGTTGGATGAGATGCAACGAGTCTATGAGGCGCACGCATGAGCTCCTTTGTAAGGTTGAACGAACATAACTTAGCTCGTGCAAGCAAAGTCCAATCCAGGCAATCATGTCATGAAAAAACGGAGTGTCACGTCCAGAAAACCACCCAAGCGGGTGGATGCTTCAGGGGAACCCGCAGGGAATCAGCCCCAATTGGGTGTTTCCTTAGTGCGGGGTCCGTACTGAACCCACCCCAGGTGGTTGCCCTTGGGTGGTTTCCACGAGTCTCCACACGGGGTGGCTGCTGTCGCGGGTGACTTAGCTTAAACTGACATAGGTTTTTACGGGCAAGCTGTTTTATTCATATCCTAAAAGAACGTCAATTTTCAAGTTCGAAGCCAGCCGGGAAGCCAGCCGATATGCCACCGGCAACTGGGTGGCTTCCCAGAGAAGCCACCCATTCTGGCTAAGATGCTGAGCCACCCATGGAGCCACCCTGGGTGGCTTCTACAATTGAAACTCGATTCGATGGATGGCTTGACTTCAATTTGACCACTTGACGCACGTGGTTCTGATTCTTTAGAATACAAATGTACTCTATAAGAACTCAAGCAGCTGAACCTCGAATTTACTGCTTTTACGTCGTGGGAAGCGACACCGGTCGGTAGGCAGCTGTGACGGGACTCTCCGACATGACTTCCTTGTTCTCCCTGTTGTGAAAATTTGAATAAATCAGTCGACGGCGATGAGGTGTCCTTGCACAAGATTGTGGCTGTCAGATACAAAATCGCAAATTCGCTTGCTTGCTTCACACACGACTTATTTGAGTCATGAATCAGGTCAACTAAGTTAGCAAAAGCAGGCTCATGTTCACTCATTTGAGAAGCAAACGAACAGAAAAATCATCAAAACAAATCACGGACCGAGGCAGATGGTGATTTGACGTTAATTTATCATTTCATCCAAATTTTTATCACATATACTAAGAAACGTTAAATCACGGGCGTCAAGCCAGCCGATATGCCAGCCCGGATGGCTTGACAGCCAAGCCAGCCCTTGAGCCACCCCCGATTGGCTGGCTTGTCAATTTTGCCACCCCAGGTGGCTAGCGTGACCCCCCCCCCCCCCCTTCTGTCTGATTTTTTTTCTTCTTTTGGCAATCCATTAATGAGTGGACCAGCAATTTTGCGGCCTCGATCTCTGGCCAATTGAGACTGTCCTTGGATTCCTACTCTGAAAAAATGAAAGTCAAAGTTGCAAAGCCACCCTTCAGCTAGCCTAGATGGCTTCTCAGGTGGCTCAAGGTTGGCACAAATTGTATGTAACTTACTTGGTGTCAATTATGTTACTATGGTGAGACTGAGTTCTGGTTCTGTCTCATCAAGGTTGTTGCCATCATTGTCCTCATCATCACCTCACTTGTCATTGACCTCGGAGGTGGACCCCGAGGCGACTGCCTTGGCTTCTGCTACTGGAAGGACCCTGGCCCAATGGCGCAGCTCTTCTGGACCCCCAACCTTGTCACTGGCAAGCCTGTGGGCAGCATTTTGGGCGCTTTTGGAAGTCTTCTTGCTTTCTGGAGTGTCTTTGTCCAGTCTGCATTCTCGTTTGCAGGCACAGAAATCATTGGAGTCTTGGGTGGCTTGTTGTTGCCACCTGGGGAGAGCAACTTCATGTGTGACTCATGATTGTCAACCATGCTGAGCCTGTCACACAAGTGCCAAGGATGTCTCAGGCTGAAGCATGATTGGCAACAATGCTGAGCTTGCTATGCAAAGTATGCAACTCTGACTCAGTGGCAAAGAGCCTGCCCAATTTGCCATGGGAGGTTGCAGGTTTGGGTCCTGCACGGGTCCCCAAATAAAAAGAAACAAAACAGCAACAGGGAGAGGTGTCATGTTAGCCACCTGTGATTTCTGCCACCTGCTGCTTGAAGCCACCCAGAGGGCTTATATGGGAAGCCAACCAATTGGGTGTGGCTGACATGGTGGCATGGAGGTTGAAGCACCCGGGGTGGCTCACCAAGTGTGACTTCGCATTTTTCAGGATGTGATGGCAAACCTGAAGCTATCTGAGGTGACACTCAGCTGTCTCCGTGAGAGATTTGCCATCCAATCCGATTGACATGCTTAGCCACCCACAAAGCCACCCTGGGTGGCTCCTGGAATTGCCACCCAACCGGGGATGGCTTGCGGGTGGCTGAGCGCACGTAATCTTCCGTTCTTTGCGATATGATCCATACAACAAGCGATCGAAATCATTGAAGTTTCACTCGCTGGCGTAATTTGCATAAGTTATAAGTCGATGTGACTGGCCCATCAATTGAACTGAAACATAATTCGGTCACAAACACCAATTCGGGGAAAAATTGTGGTGATGACGTGATTTTTCGCTCATTTGGTGTTTGTGACCGAATTAACTTATGATCCAGTCCGAGTGATTGGGCAGTCACGTTTAGCCGAATTAATCATGATAGCCGTGTTGAACGTGCCCAAATATGCCTTTCATTTTGAGAAATGTTTTCTTCCGAATTTCTCAGCACGTCCGGTTGCTTGCCTTTTTGACCCGTCATGATATTTTGGGAGCCAGCAAGCAAACATGAATGATGCCGAGTATGACTAGCGTAGGACGTGTTGCGTCCGAGTATCCACCCGAGCAACCACCCCAGGTGGATGCCGAGGGGCACCCTATGGGGAACCACCCCCGATTTAGGTGTTTACTGCGGGATGCGCTGCACCCACCCGGAGTGGCTTGGATGGTCTCCCTGACACAGCTTTCCTGTTTTCACGAAATGACTCTTCCAGGATGATTGAAATAATTAACTTATTTGTGAAGCGCAGAGGCCAAACTCACCGAGGCTGCGGCCCCCGAGCGGAAGCGACCAACATGCAGACATGATCGGAATATGTATAAGTCAGCACTACTTAGCTTCATCCTTGCTAATGAGCACAGGCAGACACGAGTCCGACGTGGAACCTCTAGCAGCACAGAACGTGGGAACGAGCTGCAGCGACGATGCCGTCTTATCCGGCTCATCACCGTCGCTAGTGGCCTATCGGCTCACCTCCTCGCAAGAATGCTTCACGGCTTGCAGTTGCTGGGTAGGAGAGCGTCGGAGCTAAGATTTTGGTGTAAGAGCGACAATACGAGCCTGTTTTGGTGAATGTTCCAGGATAGCTGGGACCTACCATCAAGCTCTGAGTTTTTGCCACAAATGCAGGCAGGCACAGACCCTGCGGGCGTAGCAGAAAGCGAGAGGCCCGCCCGAAAGCACCATCGGCTGCAACGTATGCTGAGAGTGGAGCAGTCCGCGGAGCAGGATCAGACAGGGAGAGGTGGTGCAAAACCCGACTGAGGGAGGCAAAGTCTTGAGCGCGTCCGGCAAAGAGCACTTGCCGCTTGTCTCCGCTATGTATAGTCGAATCTGACGCCATCAAGATAAAGCGCTTCCTCGGCTCGGCTATGCATCGGAATTACTGTAATCCCGTTTGGCAAAGCATCCACCGACGGCTTTCGACTTTGACTCACACTGTAGCGAAGCACGCGGTGTGGAGGTGCCGACGCAATCCTTGGGAAGTGATACAACTAGAGTACTCCTGTGAAATACACCGCGAAGCATTCCTCGGATTTATCCACCCAAGCAGACACATAGACAGAGGAAGGTCGTCATCTATATAAGTTAAGCCCTTTTGCGCTTCCTCCCCACCTCCTCATCATCGCTCATCTGCTCATCATCAAGGTCTAGATCAGACAGACAAAAGTTTCCAATTCAAGCAAGTCGCATTCCACATAACATCAAAGCAAGCAAACGAGAAGCTCTCAACGAAAATGGCCGCACCCAAGACTTCGGCTCTCCTTCAGGGCAAGAAGGTTGTCATCATCGGCGGATCCTCTGGCATTGGCTTTGCGACCGCATCCGCACTCGTCGAGGAAGGAGCACACGTCTTTATCGGCTCCTCGTCCAGTTCCCGAGTCCAGAGCGCCATCGAAAAGCTCACCAATCCCGAGATTCAGTACAACGCCGATGCTTCTCGCGTTTCCGGTCACGCTGTCAACCTGAAGGGCGCCGAGGCTGAGGCATCTCTGAAAGAGTTCTTCAGCAAGGTCGGCCCTTTCGACCACCTGATCTACACTGCTGGTGACAGTCTTGCCACGAAGCCACTTGCCGAATGGAGCTATGATGACATCGTCAGCGCTGGCTCGGTGCGCTTCATCTCTGCTATCCTTGCCGTCAAGTTGGCCACGTCCGACCCCAATCTTCTTCGTCAGAACGCTGACAGCTCGATCGTGCTCACGACTGGTGTTGTAGCGGAGAAGCCCATGAAGGACTGGGGTGTGGTCGCTGGGTTTGCCGCTGGCTTGTACGGTCTCGCGCGAAGCTTATCATTCGACCTGATGGACAAGGGAATCAGGGTCAACGCTGTTTCGCCTGGCCCTGTCGAGACAGAATTGTGGAACGGTATCCCCGAAGAGGCTAGGAAAGACTTCCTTAAAGCCGCAGGAAGCAAGCTCATGACCGGAAAGATCGGCAAGCCTGAAGATGTGGCGCAGACCTACCTTTATCTGTTGAAGGACAAGAACATGACCGCTCAGACAATCGTGACCGACGGCGGAAGTTCCGTCGCTGAGCGCTCGTAAAAAGCGCAATTGCGCATCATGTACACGATTCTCGCAATTGATGTGCTTTACAGGAAAGCTCGTACGCCTTCAAAATCGTGATTAGGCTGCCTGTGACATCAATGGGCTGCGAACCGTGACGAGCCACAACTTGAGCTTTTCGGAATCAAGAAGTTAGCGAGATACGTGCTTGCTCGAGTGTGTATAGCCTTGCTACCTGTCACAGTCTGACACGGTTCTAAGCACGAGGTTAATGAAGGGCGTTGATTTGATGGTGGCAGCCGGTGAGCATCCACAGGCAATCTGCAGCTGCGTGACAGTGTTAATTAGCGTCCCTCATAAGTACCAAAAGTTGACGCTTGCACTAGTGCTTAGGCTTTGTACGCAATGATACCATCCCTGCGGAATGTACAGCACATCTCCAGGGCCCAGCTCGGCGCAAAAGGCATCCTTCGAGTCCAGCGCCTGCCTTACGAGTGGTTTGTCCTCGCCGGGGTCGAGCAGCTCTTGCTCCGATGCGATGGTTGAGGTGTTCTGCTGGGGCCCGCTTGGTTTGATGTAGAGATACTCTGCCAGCTCTGGGGAGAACAAGTGAACGCGCTTGCGACCGACGACTTGAGCAAACATATTCTCGTATGGATCTCGATGCAGAGGGGTATACGTGCCGGCCGGTCCAATCCATACGTTGCTGCGCCATTGTTCGTGCGACCCTTTTGGACCTGCCTTCGTGTGTGGCAAGCCGGGAGCTTCGGAAGCTAGTCTACGAGCATT
Source organism: Pseudozyma thailandica (assembly GCA_023212835.1). NCBI lineage: Eukaryota > Fungi > Basidiomycota > Ustilaginomycetes > Ustilaginales > Ustilaginaceae > Pseudozyma > Pseudozyma thailandica. Next base: position 65,753 of record JALCCH010000021.1, read on the forward strand.
CGAGAGCAGATCGTATTGGGCGAGGTACCCGACCGGTTGCTCATCTTTAGCCCCCTCTTCTGCCTGCCATGGGATCTTTTGCTGGATGAATGCATCCAGAAACAGTCCTGCCATATGAAAAGCGTACAGCGCACAAGATGCGTAGACGTCAGCGACCTTTCCCAAAAGGCCATATATTCTCTGGTTCACTCACCGAATGGCAGCTGAATGCGATCCCACTTGCTGCTGCCGGCATTGTAGCCCACGTTGCGCTGCGAGATCTCCACCGGAACAATCAAGTCTGCTGTGTCGGGGCTTTTGAGCCCATTGAGTGTTTCTACTCCAGCCGGGCCAGGGGACGACCACGTCTTCAATGCTGGCCAGACGACCTTGTCCGCACATGGCTCGCTCGTAAGCAGTTTTTCGAAATGACCTGGACGTCGAGGCAGCTGAAAGTCGCGGACAAAGCGCGCAGGAGAGAGCCCATTGCGTATCGAAAGCAATGGTCTAACCGGCATCGTGCCCTCTCCCGACTGTTGAAGGTTTCGGTGGTGACAGTTCAAACGAGAAGATGCCGAAGCGGGGTCAAGAGACCCTGTTCGAAGAGTGGAGGTCGACGCCTCCAATGGTGCGTGAGCGTATATACCAGCACATGCGAGAGAAGCTGGGATCGAAGGGTCTTTAGCTCAGCAGTAGAGCGGCAGACTTCGGCATTGTGTTGAAGTTCCTTTCAGGTATTCTGCAGGTCGCGGGTTCAATCCCCGTAGGACTCTATAATTTTTCCTATTTTTTTTTCTCTTCGTTCGCATGAAGCCTGGTGATACACAAAGAGGACTGTCATGCTTTGTGGCTGCAATCGTCCAGCAACAAAATCAGATTCCGGCCTTGACTTTCGCTTGCAATGAGAAGCAGAGAGATGATCGAAGGCAAAAGGGTGCTGTGGTTGGAAGTCCTATTTTTGCTTCTCGACACTGTCAATTCCACTGCCTCTTTCCAGCAGACGAAGAGAGAGCCGAGGCCCTCGGCAGATACGAATGTCATAGCTCAGACAACACGTGCTCAAAACAATGATGGAGCAGGCACGAACTGTCACCTGGCGAGTTGAGCAGAACTGCAGTAATATCGCACAGATGAATGCGCGAAGCAGAAAGGACCTTGGAGAACAGGCGTGCCATTCGAGAGCAGAAAGATGTCTAATAATACAATGTCAGAAAAGAGCAAAATTGATGGTGACAGTGTAGGGCCTAGCCCGACTTTTGGATGCTTGGGATCAAGCAAAGAAGCAATGTGGTGCTGAGCGGGGATATCAAGTATTAGGCGAAACGAGAAATTTGAGGAAAACAAGGAGATCTACATCAACCAGTCCCAGATACGCTGAAGGGCGGACTTGTTCTGGGATTCCTCCTTGATCTTCTCAACCTCCTCGTCCTCGTCAATAGCCCTGCGGCCAGTGTCAAAGTCCATCTGGGAGAGGCTGACGAATTTGGTCTTGTGGTAGAACTTCCAGCCGAGCCAGAGGACGAGGAACATGGGGATGCAGATATAGGTGGTAACGAAGCTGCTGGTGCTCCACTGGCCGTTAAGGAAGACGGTGAAACCAGCAAAGAGGAGGACGAGGTTGAGGAAAACAATACCAAAGTAGGTAAGGTAAGGCTGGAAAGGCGCCACGTAAGGCAAGGTACTGCGGGGGATCTCGTGGTACTTGAGACCATGGTAGAACCGGGCGTAAGTGCAGAGAATAATGATCCAGGCGATGATGACGCTGATAGCGCTGATGTCGTACAAATATTCGAAGGCCTGCTCGGCACCGCCGGTTCCGCAAGACATGTAGGCAAGGAAACTGAAGAGGGAGGTGACTGCGAGAGCCCAGACAGGGAGACCGTCCTTGGTGCACTTGCGCAGGAAACCGGGCGCCTTGTGCTCGAGAGCAAGAGCGTAGAGCGTCCTCGATGAAGCGTAGAGGTCAGAGTTGGCTGCACTCCATGTCGTAACAAGCAATACTGCATTGACAATGCTGGGAAGGGCCTTGATACCGGCGTTTTGAACAGCCAAGACAAAGGGAGAGGCGCTCGCATCGCTGCTTCCGTTGAGAAGCTGCGGGTCGTTGTAAGGAACGACGAGACCGACCATGAAGATGGCGAGAACGTAGAAGAGAAGAATACGCCAGAAAACGCGCTTGATAGCCTTGGGAACGTTCTTACGAGGATTTTGAACCTCTCCGACGGCTACTCCAATGATTTCCGTGCCTGCAAACGAAAACGCAGACTGGACAAAGACATTCCAGAAAGCAAGAAACCTTCCGAAAGCGCCCGAAATGCCGCCCACGGGCTTGCCAGTGACAGGGTCGGGGGTCCAGAAGAGCTGCGCCATCGGGCCGGGGTCCTTCCAGTAGCGGAAGCCAAGGCGGTCGCCTCGGGGTCCACCTCCGAGGTCAATGACGAGCGAGGTGATGATGAGGACGATGATGGCAACGACCTTGATGAGACAGAACCAGAACTCGGTCTCACCGTAGTACTTGACACCAAGTGCGTTGACACCAATGACGAGAACGATCAGGATCGAGATCCAAGCGGCTGGGTTAATGCCCCTGGCTCCATCCCAGTACTGAATGATGATAGCAGAAGCAGAGATCTCGGTAGGGATGGTGATACCGTAGGAGTACCAGTATGTCCAACCAAGAGCAAAACCGAGACTTGGGTCGAGGAAACGAGTGGCGTGGTGAGTGAAACCACCGGGGACGGCGAGGAGTGTGCTGACTTCGCCGAGGGCGACCATCATAGAGTAGACGACGATACCCATGATCATATAGGCGATAAGGGTGCTGACAGGTCCGGCGTTAGCGAGCGAGCCACCAAGACCGACAAAGAGACCAGTACCGATGGTACCACCAAGGGCAATCATCGAAACGTGCCTCTGCTTCAGGTTACGCTTGACATGACCATCGGCGGAGTCCTCAGCCATGCCGAGGCGCTCCAAAGCGGACTGATTCTCATGTTGAGAACCCTTCTCGTGGTTGGCGGAAGAAGGATAGGAAGACTTCTCCATATCAGGCGAGAGGATGTTCATGGCAGCGATGCCATCGTTGGATGCCATATTGAGGTGCGGGGATACACCGAGCTAGAGTGCCAAGTGTGGGGAGGGATAGATGGTTGATGAGGAAAGGTGAGAAGGAAAGGTGAGTAGTATATGTAAAGTTCGGGAAAAGACCGAAGTGGGATTCAAGAACGAGCCAATCGTTTGCAGGCAAAAAAATTATTGCGCAAAGGTGCACCTCAACGCAAAGTGGAGAGGCGGCCTCGGATTGGATGTCGAAGAATGCAGCGAGTCAGACGCACGAATCACCTTTGCTTTCGCCACTTGCGCCGAGTCAAGACCGTTTAGAAGCATATGAGTCAATCTGCTCGCGTGGGTGCGGGGAGGTCAAGGTTTTAGTGTAGTACACTGTGAGGGTCGAGGGCTAGGGCGGACTTAGGGCAAGATATCGAGGAGGAGCAAAATTACGACGAGACTACTATAGACCCAGGAGATACGAGGTTGATCACCTGCCGTTCCTGCTGCCGCATGAGGCCTACAATTCGGGCAAGGTTCACACCTAATTCGGAAAGCGTTGCCACTAACGTAGACCGAATTCATGCTACAGGGCAGTACAGTACATTGCATTCGATCAGGCGTGGTCGTGTGAGGTCTAGCGTGGAATTGAGGTGAAGAGCGAGTTCATTGGACGCCTGGGAATGCAAAGATAAGAAAGTTACGTAGATCGAACGCTGTAAGGCTTTTGTCTTGACGGCCACCGACTAGAACCGAGATTCATGACGAGCGAGCCACCATGACCAAGGACGGATGACTTTCTGCGAGCGTCTTTGTGCGAGGCAAAGAACACGATGAAAGCGAGAAGGACCGCGTGATTGGACAAATTTGACTTGAGCTGTCCAACAACACATTTCTGAATTCTCGGCTGGAAAAATTTTGGCAATCAAAAAGCGCAGCCGTGGGTTGAAATTCAGGAGAATTCGACTGTTGCAAACTGTCAATCAGCATGCACCTTTGCTGCAGTGTGACCTGCAAGCCGGTTTCTTTCAGTGAGTCAATGTGTGTCCTTTACAATTTTCTCAAAGTGGCAAAGTCTGACACAACTGACGCGACACAAGTCAAGCCGCGGGTTCATTGCAGACTAAGTAAAAATCGCCGAAAACCGTCAAATTCGAACCGTAAGAGCCGACCACAACTGTGCTTGTTGGTGACTCCCATCGAAAGATCACTCTCTACAAGCTCACGTTGGCTTCGTGATAATTCGAGCTCAGATCGACTTTGGTTCCAATCAGCTCTGTCGATTTCGAATTTGACATACTCTTGAATTGAAGCCACTCTACAGTACAGCATAGTGTTCCGACCCATGGATCTTTCCTTGTCCCGCGCCTGTGGCTCGAGTCAGGATCAGGAACGCGCCGAATCGGAATCCTCGGCAGGCCACGCATGCATTTGCGCTGATCTCGCCATAGTACTCGCGACCTGTAGCAAATGTCATGTGCGAAGCTGGCTTGTCCATTAGAAGGGTGTCGGACCGTTGCGTAGTTCGAGCAAAAAGCAAACTGCCAAAGCGTTTGTCAGCATTTAGTAATCACAGAAAACAGAGCTCCACTTTTGGGACCCTGCAGCCAAATTGATGGAAGATCCGCATCTTGACACTCCATCCGCTTCCCACCACCCATACATCGGTCCACAAAGCGCAGCGGGCATCACGCTGGCGCTCGGCATCCAACGCAATGTCAGATTCTGGCAAGAACAGACCATCGTCCTCTAAAGCAACCAGGCATCATGCCTTCAATGACTCGGACGACGATGATGATGCTCAGTCTTCACATCACCGCTCTTCTAGCAGACACGAAGAGATAGTCTCCTTTGGCAGAGATGGCGCGAAAAGACGTCAAGGATCGCCCCCTCCTGCTTGGCCTCGAGTCATTCCCGTAGCATCCAACCTCGACTGGCGCCAGGATCGCAAGCAGCGTCTAGGAATCGCTGCCAATGTGCAGTCCCTCGGTCCGCTTGTTTCCATGCGTCGCGCAGACTCTTCGGCTCTTCCTGCTTCTAGCAGCGTCTCAACCAGCACAGACACTGCCAACACAGACGCCATCAACACCGACGCGCAAAAGAGCGGTCTAGAGCTGCGCAGATCCAAGACTCTAGCGCAAGCATCTCCGAAAGACGACTCCGATCAAGCCACACAAGCAGGCGCTTTAGTCGCTGCAGATGCTCATCATTCACCGCAGATGGAGGAGGCGGGAACAGATCAAGAAGCTATCAAAGCTCTTCTTGCTGGCCAAGGCGCAGATGGTAGCGGAAGCACAGGCACGCCACTTATTATACCACAAGAGTTCGAATCTGAGATGCTTCAGCACGATATCGACTCCCGACCCGAGGCGCCTACATTGGACGACTACGCAGCTACGCCCATCGATCAATTCGGCATGGCCCTTCTCCGCGGCATGGGCTGGAAGGAAGGAATGGGCGCAGGCAAGGGCGGCAGAGGGCCTCAGCAGGCTGCCGAGCCCAAGAAACGCGCTGCACTTCTCGGTCTTGGCGCAAAAGAGAGACCTGCCACAACCTCGGGCCTTCCGACATCTTCGTCAGCTTTGCGCTCGAAACGGTCCGACAGGCGTGATTACAAGTATGTCCCTGTCTTGAAGGGCGATGGACAGTCCGCTTCAAATGGTCGATCAGATAATTCTGACCATCGTGCTCGGGAGGACCGATCTCGAGATCACGCATCCTCGCATGACGATCATAGGAGCGAGCGGACTGAAAGGCATGCAAGCTCACGTGACAGTTCTCGGCATGAGTCTTCGAGATCTTCACACCGTCAGCGCTCCCGTAGTCCCACGAGAAGCAGAGCAGAGGAAAAGGACAGACACAGAGACAGGCGCAGAGATGACAGAGACGCTGATAGACGCTCACGCGGCCCTTCGAGGTCTGATCGCGATCGCAGACACGACCGCGACCGGGAGGACAGGCGAAGAGAGCATCGTCGTTGATTTTGTCTGCTACGCACTACCATCACGCATGATATAATTATCACAATCGGAAATCGACTATACCCTAGCATCGGTCAACTTTATCGCAAACAGTGTTTTCAATGTCTGCCTACCGAAGCCGAGTTGTTGAGATGTTCGGAGCAGGTTCGGTGGACCTGCGACTCGCGGCATGAAATTTCCAGTTAGATTACCGCGTTGATTGCCGATTTCTTCTTGATCCATGCGCCTCTGCATGCCACGCGAGCTACAGTCTCCCCCGCTTGTTTGTGTGTTGCCCTCCCTCATGTCGACTGGGGAAGATCTGCTTCACTACCCCACACTCTGCCATCATTCCCTTAGCCTACCACCATCATCTCTGACTTTCTCCACACTTTTGCTCCGGGATCAATTGACGTCATGAGGCAACAAAGCTTCTCTCTCGCCTACTTGGGTGATCAGCTTGAAGCCTGGTCTCGTCCACCTGTGCATCCTACTCTCCTCCCGTTTGCAGTTATCGGACTGGTGCATGCGCTTCGGGTCAGTCATGCGACACGCCAAGTTGCCGGTAGCCACAAGTACCGTCTCAACATCTGGCAAGGGTTCCTCTTGAATCAGAGCTTGATGTTTGGAGGTGTGATTATTTCCGGTATGCTTCTCGGTATCCCTTCGCCCTTCCTGACGGCTTGGCCGGTGGTGGTGTTGTATGGAGGCATGCATGTCCTCCTCGACGTCACTCCAGTAGGGAAAACTTTGCTCGACATCCAAGAGAACGAAGTCGTTGGCACGCTCATGGATCTCACTTTCGCACTTCTTGACGGCCTCCTCCGTGCCGAAGGCGTGATCGATCTCGGCATCCAACCCGTCATCCAACACCCTTCCCTCGCCATATCCTCCTCGACCTTTGCGGCCATCTTCAACGCAGGTTTGATCGGTGGAGGTGTACCCCTTCTCATTGATCTTTTGAAGCTCGATTCGCCAACAGGCGAGTGGGGCATCCGAACGCCTGCCTGGGTCAGCGATCCCTTCGCAGGCACAAACGATATCTTCAGCGGAGCGGCCATCGGAGTTGTGTACCTTGCGCTGAGCAGCGCTGGCCCTGCAGAGTTCCCGATCATTGGCGGGATGATCAAGAGCTTCGGTCTGAACGAGTTGAGTGGGAGGGACAAGAGGACGTTGTGCTCGCTCTTGATGGGCGCGTATTTCTTGGCTGAGAAGGCGGTCAAACTCTCTGCACAAAGCAAGCCTGTCACAAACAAGCCCGTCGCATCTATCACTCATAAGAACGGCAGCGTTAAGAGCCGCAAATCATCCTCAAAGAAGCAGCAATAGCCCTCACAACACACAGATCATAGACACCCATAAAAGGCCCAAGGCAGAATGCGAAACAAATGCTTTTCCCAATAATGATGGAATGTGCCTACCAGATGCGTGAACGGACCATGTTATACCGACTGACCTCCATCAACGACGTCTCCTTCTTCGCCTTTCCGCCACCCGCGCCATCTCCCTTTTCCTGCTTTGACGCCGGCGCAACGTGCGTTCCATCGAGTTTGATCTGAATCGCATCGTCATCTGCTCTATCCAAAAACTTGCCCAACGACTTATCATAACTCCTCTCATCCTTGTTTGTTCCAATTGGCGCTCTGTCGCGCGAATTGAGATTCTCTTCATTCTCCCTCTCATGCATTGTCGCATAGCGGTGCGAGGCAAAACTAACCAAGTTGGTGCCGAGGAGCAGCTTGATCGCCACCAGGAACGCCCAAGCGAGCACGGCAGTCAATGCCCACGCCGACCCCCTCACGAACAAATCCAACGCCCGAACCCATTCATTATCAATATCCACCGCACCCAACTTCCTCGCCACCGTCCCGATCCAGCTCGTCTCGGAAATCCTCGGACTGATCGGCGCTATACATTCATCGATATGACTCGTATCCCCAATCATGCCAATAATTTGCAGTATCAACCTCACCAACAAACAAGCTAGTGGCAAGGCTGCAAACCCAAGCCGCCTGCTGATGATGGGGCTTTGGTCGACGAATGTATGTTTGCGACTGTTCTCCTTCATCGACGGCCCTCCAACGACAAGGTCGCGGCAGAGGACGTCCATGAATCGCCCATACACCGCCGGTCGAATGTGGTTGAACTTGGTGATAAACGCATGCTTCAACCAATCCACAATGCACTCGCTTGCCAGTACGATGCACACCGGCGTCAAGACCGTCTCCAACAGACTGAGACTCGGAAAAACCGTAAAGCTCGCCGGCAGAGGACTCGATGACGGCTCCAACGACCCACCCGACAACTCGATCAGGTTGCGCAGTCCAATCGCCGAAAGCATCAGCGTCAATTGGAAGCGCTCGACAATATCAGCGCAGGTCATTTGGAAGACGTTTTCCTTTTCAAACTTCTTAAAAACCGAAGATTTGATCTCGACAAATTGGTTCGAGAGGAGTAGCGTGAGGAGGGCGTTGTCGTAGCTATTGATGGCGACGTTGAGCGTGACGAGCTGGTAGAAGAGCACAAGCGTGTGCGCAAGGACGTATGCGAGGCTGAGACAGAAGAATCCCATCGGTCGTAAGTAAGGTTGTTTCCCATTCTTACGCCTCGCTAGGGTGCTGCGGGAGAAGAGCGAATCAAGAAGATCTTGTCCGAAACTGCAGCAGAGTCGATCAGCAATCTCAAGCACGTTGAAAATGACCGAAAGCTTGACCACATCTTGCCCTCTCACTGAGTGATACATCTTACTCGCATCCGTGACCCTCGACAGGATGACGCAACTGAGAACGATGAGAAGCATCTTGAGAATATCGCACTTGTGCGATGCGTGCAAGTACCTCTTCTGACCTCCCAGAATCCACCTCGCGCTGTTGCCTATCCAGGTCCACATTGCCACGGAGAAGCGCAATGGCAAAATGGTGAATGTGTAGAGGAAAGAATCGAGGCAGACGACGAAGCCGAACATGATGATCTTCTCCATCCAGAAGGGTATCGAGATGAAATTGGTCACTCTTTCCCATTTCATCTCCTGGGTGGCATCAAAGTCGGTCGCGAGCACCTCTTCTTTCAAGTAGTCCCATAAACTGAAGGGCGTCCTGTCGGGACGTCTTTCTGGAGGTGTACTTGTCTCCCTTTCCTGCTTGTCACCAACCTCGGCGACGGGCTCGGGAAGATTGAATGGAGGAGGAATGAGCCTCGGTTCATCGTGGAGCATCGAGATGCTGAGCCTCGGCGTCATATATGCCTCCATCGACTCATGCTCGCCATCAAAGATCATCGGGGATGGGGCAAGATGTTGCTGTGAGAATCCGGTATCTAGGCCCGCAGATCTAGGCTCTCCCGGCTTGCTTGAGCGCGCAGGACTCGGCATATTCAGATCGGTCAACATTGAGGCATTCCTGGGCGAGAGTGGTGGACGGGCGAATCGCTCATCGACCGGACCGTTGCTTGTCATTCTCGGGCTCCTACTTTTGCTATCTATTGAGGCGGAGCCAAATTGCATAGCTTTTGGAGTTGTCGGACCCTTATGCTCGTACGTGAACGGCTGATCATCCTCCGGTTCAACCTTGAGCTTGATCGGATTCGATGGCCGTCTATTGGAAGAATCGATCTTCGCCTCGCCCTCATTTGCTGAATCGTAATTGTACTTGATGCCATCCGCTCTGCCCCCGGCATCTGCGCTATCGACTGCCTCGGCTGCGTGCGGCTGGTAGTAAGACTCTTGCTCTGGCGTCGGCGTCTCGGGCTCGTATATTGAGCTTGAAGGACTTGCAGATGTCTCATGTCGCATCCTGGGAGAGGCACTGAAGTCTTCTGAAGATGGCGAAGATGCGAAGGATGACATGCCGGAGAGGAGAAGAGCCCTGCGACTTTTGCGGTATTGCTGCGTTGCTTCGCGGTAGGAACGGCGATGTTGATTGAGCTCTTCGGCATCCGCATCGTCCGAGAAATCGGAGGCGGAATCTTCGTAGTTGGGCCCACCGTAGACGACATTGCCATGGTCATCCACGAGGATGCTGTCTTCTTCGTCCTCCCAAACATCTTCATCGTCTTCGACAGAGGGTTCTCTAGATTTGCGGGAACGGGTGCTCGGTACTGGTGAATCTTCTCGCGATCGCGAACCGGATGCCTCAGCCGAGACGGTTGGAGTATATCTCTGCTTCTCTGAGCTGTGTGCCAGTTCGCCGTTGCCTCGAGTATGCGCCGTATCCATCTCAGAGAGAGTCTGGATTGATGCTAGCTTTTGTGCGTCTGAAAGATTCGGCCGGCCGTCTCCGGACGATTCACGCCGTAATGTTTCCTGGCTAGCACGACCGCGAGCGTCACCATTGTTTGACTGTCTTGCACCGCCATTGGATCCAGGAGAGTGATTGGTCTTACCATTCGAGTCGTGCAGCAGCGGCTGCGTTCCGCACATATGGTCCTCCTTCATGCGTGGTAACACATGTGCATGTTTGACGCCGAAAAGCGTCGTCGTATGTATGATGTGGAAGTGAGAAGGTAAGCTGACTTGGACCTTTTTGCGCAACACGTTGACACAAAAGAGCCTGCTTGAAGCGAAACGTGGGGGAAATAGCGAAAAAGTGTGGAGGCGCAACACTCGGAACTCGGGATCAGCGGTCAAAAGCGTTATCTTGAGAGTTCTTCTTAGAATCTGAGAATGCTCTGAGAGACCCTGGCACCCATAGATAAGGAGCTGCTCCCATCTTGCAGCCTCTCCACCCACAACACCCTTCGATTCTCTCAGCCGGGGAAGACGATGGACCAAGACGAATTCGAGCAGCGCCAGGAGCGGCTGCATTTTGTCAATGTGCTCAAAGCATTCGATGACTATCTCCCTTACTGTCTCTCGGCCAACGATGCAAGACGTCGATCCTACTTTTCGCTACCACGAGCACATCAGTCTTTGCTAGCTGATCTCGGGCACCCACTTCCGCTTCCACAACTCGATGGCCAGGATGGTGCGCAGCAAACGCAATCACGAGGATTTAAAGCGAGACTGGAGGAAATCGATGACCGTATCCGCCGGAATGCCGACTTGCTCACTTTGATAGCGGACGAATCACGCGGATTCCTAGGTCCACTAGACGAGGACGAGCAGAGTGAAGAGCCACAGCAAGGAGATGCAAGTGGAAGCAGCAACAGCAGCTCGCCGAATGGGACATCCGCAAAGGGCGGCCGAAAAAGACGCAAGATCTCGGGTCACGAAATCGACAAGATCCAAAGCACACTCAAGCAATTCGTCCGCGATTGGAGTCGGGAGGGCGAGTCCGAACGATCGGCCGTCTACGGTCCTCTCATGGACGCTGTCACAAAGCGATACGGCAAGATTCCTTTCCAAGATCGTGGTCATGTTCGCATCCTCGTCCCTGGCGCCGGCCTGGGTCGTTTAGCTTGGGAATACGCCGCTCAAGGCTACTCTTGCCAAGGCAACGAATTCAGCTTCTACATGCTTCTCGCCTCTCACTACATCCTTAACAAATCGTCTCAGCCTGCTCAACACATCATTTACCCCTTCGTGCACTCATCGAGCAATTGGAGAACAGCCAACGACATGCTCCGTCCGATTCGGATCCCAGACGTCCTCCCATCTTCACTTCCGCAAACAAGCGAATTCAGCATGGTCGCCGGCGAGTTCTGCGAAGTCTACTCCAAACCCGAAGAACAAAAAGCCTGGCATGTAGTCGCGACATGCTTCTTCATCGATACGGCCAAGAATGTCATCCGATACCTAGAGACTTTGAATCATCTACTACCCATTGGTGGGCATTGGGTTAATGCCGGACCGCTGCTTTGGCATTTTGAGAATTCGGGCAACAACTCACGAGGAGGCGGCTCAGGGGATAGCTTGAGCATCGAATTGACGCTGGATGAGCTGGTGCAACTTTTGCCCAAGCTCGGATTTGAACTCGAGGTAAGTGCAAGCCGATGTCATCACCTTGGCTCAAGCAGAGATGCTGACTTTGACCTTAACGTTGAAATGTATGATAGGAACGCCAACAACTGTCGCCCACGCCATACACAGGCATGCTCAACGGCATGCTGCAGTACCATTACCACCCAGAGTACTTTGTATGCCGCAAAGTGCGCGATGTTGATCCTGCGCCTGCCGTATAGAAATGTCAGTCCATCTGTCAAAGTAACCTGTCTGTGTTTACTTGTTCAAAGTCGCAGTCGTGTTCGCGGTCGCAGTCGATTCGATGATCAAGTTGAGGAAGTCATTTTGATTCATTCAAAAAGATTACCTCGCATGGTATTTGATTACAAGATTTTTGAGATTTGGCTGATCGGACTTAGATGCTGGCCTTGGCGTCGGTCTGGGCAGCCTTGAAGCGGTCCTCGGCCTCCTTGAAGTTGATGACGGACCAGATGTTCTTGAAGTAGTCAGCCTTGACGTTCTTGTACTGAAGGTAGAAGGCGTGTTCCCAAGCGTCGACACCGATGATGGGGTGGTGCGAGATCAAAGGGTCCTGGTCCTTGGTGGTGACAACCTCGAGCTTGGAGTTCTTGGGGTTGAAGCCGAGCCATCCCCAACCGGAACCCTGGATGGTGGCGATGGTAGCGTTGAAGCTGGACTTGAGGTTGTCGAGCGAGCCAAAGTCACGCTCGATGGCCTGTTTGAGGGGACCGTCCTGAAGCTGTCCACCGCCCTGGTTGGAGGGGGCGAGGTTCTTCCAGAAAAGGGAGTGGTTGATGTGACCACCACCGTTGAACTTGATGGCAGACTGGAGCTCGATCTGCTTGCGAACGTCGTTGCTCGAGATGGCAGAGTTGTAAGCCTTGATAGCGTTGTTGAGGTTGGTAACGTAAAGCTGGTGGTGCTTGGTGTGGTGGATGGTCATGATCTCCTCGGAGATGGCGGGCTCGAGGGCATTGTAGGCGTAAGGAAGCTGGGGGAGAGTGTGCTCAGACATATTGACGGATTGGTTGTAGATACGATATGTGGTATGGTGGAAAGTAGAATTGAAAGTTTAGAGCTGAGGTGCGGCTTGTATATATTCTCGAAAAGTGGCGAACGAGCCAACTGGTGACAGCTTGAATTTGGTTGAGTGTGGAGCGGTTAGAGTTGGCTTTCAGCTGAATGACAATGCGCAGTGTCGAAAGAAGCAAGAGACACTTATCCCCGACCGTCCGCTGCCCGCCCGCGATTTCCCTCAGCTCTGTGTAACTGTTTGGCTGAGTGTTTTTTCTGGGCAAAAGCGTGATTTGCGGAGATGGCTGTCCGGGCACTTCGGCTACTACAATACATTATCATTGCGCGGATGAGAAGAATTCTGGTGCCTTCGCTGCCTTCGCTTCGATCATTATTGCACTCATTTCCTAATCATGGCCCGTGCTCCTTTTTTCTTCGAGGCAGGCTGAACCATTATTGTACATATACGCAACTTGAGGCCGCTTTGATGTACAAGCATTGATAGTGTAGGGGTATCATGAGTCGTTGCCACTCATCGCTTCACAAGAAGCGTGACAAACCGATTTCGACTCGACCGGGGTTCGAGTCCCCGTCAATGCATTTCTTTTACTTTTTGCTCTTTTTCTGGATCATTTTTTTGGGCACCATATCATTTGAGTTGCTTCTTTTTTTGCGAGTATATCCACATCCGGTCCTGCCTCGCTCGATGCTCACACACACTCATCACTCTACTCGAAAGCACCAGTGATCAGATTGTAGCCGGTTGGTTTCCCGAACACATGCCCTGGTGATTCTTCGTTGCTCGCTGATGCTAAACACCAAACCAGCCCAACTTCTGTCCGTCGTCGTTGCGTTGTACAAGAATAGGGGTTGTTTGAGGCAGTAAGGGACCGTGCGCAAACTACTTTGTTCCTCGACGCTAGCAATCTGACACTCACGAGAGTGAGTACATTTGGCCGATTTTGCCGTCATTCGGCATCGAACCCATTTATTCGCTCAAACGCCAAAATCCACTCACGTCACTCGCAAAATGACATTTTTACTGAAGCTTTATCGCACCTCGAAAGTTTAGCTTGCTTCTCTTTTTAGCCTTGTCTTGGCATGCCATTCTCCATTACTTTGCTGTGCATGAGTATCACGGTCCGATGTGATGAGGCGTACGAATGCTGTACGAAAACAAGCAGTGAAGCAGGCTCGATAAGGCGGTGTTTTATGGGTTGTCTCATTTCCTTCTTGCTGAACCAGTGCGGAGCTCGAAATGCGGGCTGATACTGATAGCCAAGCAGGAACGTGGGTCTGTCTGTCTGTGCTCAGCCAGCCAGGACTTATATTCGCCGGCCAGTCCGTGGTCGTGCGCGCTTACCCATCAACTCTCCGTGCCCGCGCTGTCCTCCCTCTTGGTCATCATCCACCATCTGCAAGACCGCATCTCGGCCCAAAGACCAGATAGAAGCAGCAGCAGAAGCAGCCGCAGCCTATATACCAATCTACACTCTGGCTGCCTTGCAACACTACTAGACGCTGCATCTGCCATCCCTCAGACGCATACACCACCCCAACTACCCTAGACGAGACGGTGGCATTGCATCCATTGCCATCATGAGGCACTCGATGCTCCTCCCAACCGCCTCGTACCTCGAGCACGGTCAATCCGGCGCACCCATCTTGAGCCTTGTCAAAGTCACCGCCTCCTCCATCCTAGAGGTCGTCATCCTCTCCTCGGTCGGATTCATCCTCGCACGTAGAGGTATCATCGACAAACGCACCCAAACCAAGATCAACAAGCTCAACGTCTCGTTCTTCACACCAGCACTGCTCTTCTCCAAGGTCGCATTCACGCTCAACCCGGCACGTCTGGCTGAGCTCATTATCGTCCCACTTGGTTTCGTGATCGTGACGGTGGTGTCGACGTTGAGCGCACTCGTGCTTTCGTGGACAGCGAGGCTCTCGCCAGCCCAGAGGAACTTTGCCATCGCATGTGCCATCTCGCCCAACTCCAACTCGCTGCCAGTGGCGCTCATGCAGTCGCTCGTCGTGACGGTGCCTCAGCTTCACTGGGATGAGGAAGGTGAACCTGAAGATACTGTCGACGGAATGCTCGGTCGAGCACTCACCTATCTGGTTCTCTTCAGCACTCTCGGCATGTTTTTACGTTGGAGTGTTGGCGCCAAACTCCTCAGCACTGTCGAGGAGTCTTCTGATGCAAATACCGAGGTTCGCGAAGAATCCGAAGCAGCTTCATCCACCTCCCCTTCGGGAGCAGACGCTGGACACAGCCGCCCGCAAATCACCCTCCGTAGACCTACCGGCGAGCGTCGGCCAACACGAACCCGCTCCGGCCCGCCTGCTTGGGCCCGCAGCTTCCCCAACTCCCCCGACGCTAGCACCACCAACTTTGGCGCAGCTCGCGGCGACGACGGTCGCGACTCGGACGTCGCAGATGAACCGCTTGAGCCGTACGAAGAGGAAGGTCAGATCACTCTTCCCGGTGCTAGCAACTCTCGTGAGAACCGATCTTGTTGGAAGGTCGCATCGACCAACGCAAAGAAGGGGTTCCACAATCTTGTTCTGCGCCCGATCTATGCTATTGGAGGCTTCATGACGGCACCACTGTATGCAGCGGTGATCTCGCTGATTGTTGCGGTCATCCCGCCGCTTCAAAAGTTTGTCGATTCGTTGGAGCCGGTAGTGGGTGCGCTGGAGATCGCGGGTGCATGCAGTATTCCGCTGACAATGGTGGTGCTGGGTGCGTACTTTGTGGCGGACGCTTCGGCTGTGAAGCAAGCGTCGGGGGCGATGCCGAAGGCGGTGCCTCCGAGTGCTCCTGCAGGCGATGGATCGACGACGATGACCGGTCCTCAACCGACTGCGCCGGGTAATGAGGGGGAAGAAGATCCATGGAGGAGGGCTTCGCTTGAATCGAACGATGCTACGCTTGTTCAGAACAAAGATACGAAGAGGAAAGGGTTGGGTTCGTGGATGGGCAAGAATCCGTGGAACTCGGCTTCTTCCGCATCGTCTCATGGTGGAGGATCGGATATTGAGGAAGGAAGGTACACCGATGAGCCTTCGTCCTACACCAACTCTTCGCCTCTTGCTTCTCCCTCGCTGCCGCGCGATCAAGCGGCGATCAACGCCGACCTCAACTCGCGCCACTCTGCCGGGCGATTCCAGAATGCGCAGGCCAAACAGTCTTTGGAAGCGACGATGGAGAGGAGGACGATCGCGGTGGCCATTTCGTCGCGCATGGTTCTGACGCCGTTGATTCTACTGCCGTTTGTGGCGTGGTATGCCATGGCGACCGCGAGCAACGTGATGGACGACCCGGTGTTTGTGGCGTGTGCGTGTCTGATTATTGGAAGCCCGCCAGCGTTGACATTGGCTCAGATTACGAGTCAGAGCGCACAAGGTAACCCCAGCTTTGAAAGGTTGATCAGTCGAACGATTTTTACGGCGTATACGTTCCTGGCGGCGCCCACGACGATCCTGTTGGTACTGACAGCGTTGGTGATTACAGAGAATGATAAGAATAAGGGGAGTAGGATTTAGAGTAGGGCAAGGATGGGGGTGCAGTAATGGCAGTGATGAGATTGATCAAGCATCTGGTCCTCAGTGTGTGTGTGTGTGGAAGAAAAGGGGCAAGGTCAAGGACTCGGATTGAGTCGGCTACGGACCGAACCGAGGCTTGCCGAGTCTGCTGGCTCAATCCGAGCTGCAACACAACCTGACCTCGTCCTCGCTCGCAGTGGGTTGGTTGTTCTGAGCCCTTTTCTCGCGCAGGACCGGGGGAAAAAGTGAATCTACATGTTTGTTTCGAATTGGGCATGATGGTAAGATTACAGGGAGAGAGAAGCGTACTGCGCATATGTGTGGGAAGTAGGATTAGGCCTTCCAATCGCCGTTGTTGGAGCTCTTTCCGGCGACGTCTTCGACCTTGATTTCGCCGCTGATGATCTGTTCGAGCATCTTCTTGGGGATTGTCCAGTCCTTGAACATGTGGTGTGCAATGTTGTTGGTTCGGCAGTAAGTGGCGAGATCGTTGTCCTCCTTGTCCTTGACAAACAGCACATCGGCGTGTCGGGCTGCCGACATGTCCGAGATACCGTCACCGGCAAAGAAGAGCGTGGGTCGGTTTTTGAGCTCGCGGTAGGGCGCGATGGAGAGCGATTTGTCGTGACCAAAGTGGTTGTCAGGGTGACGGTAGATGAGTTCCCAGGTTTCGCCCTTCTTTTCAGCGTCGGTAAAGTTGACCTCGTTCGAGATAACGTCGATCTCGTTGGCGTCCTTTTCGCCAATCAGGTTGGAGAGGATGGAGCGGATGATGGGCGTCATACCGGACGAGACAATGATGACGGGGATGTTGTTCGCCTTGGCAAAGGCGTAGAACTCCTTGAATCCAGGGTCGAGCGTGACATCGCGGCGAACGAGCTCCTCCATCTCGGAAAAGGGGCGCTTGACGGATTCGATCATCTTCTTGAAGCCCTCGCGGTAGGAGAGACGCTCTTCGACAATTTCAACGTTGAGCTTGCGACGCTCGGTGTAGCCCATGCCGACAGTGTCGACCATGTGGTCGTTCGAGTCCTACCCAATATTACAGCATCAATACCAATGTGGTTTGGAGATGAGAAAGAGAGTCAGCCGCTTGTTCGCAATTCAAGGGGAAATTCGATGGTGTCCACGGGGGGTTTCAAGAGAAACTTACGAGAAGGGTAATGGTACCGTCAAAGTCGGTGAGGAATACATATTTGGCATCGGCGTACTTGAGGTGCGACATCTTGACTATTATGCTCTATGGGGAGAGGATGATGAGATAGGATAAGGTTGATGGTAACAAACAAACTTGTGTACGAGTAGGAATATATACTCCTCGTCTCGAGAAGATCCGCTACCACAGAGAAATGCAGGCGTTTGGATCGGATCGAGAGAAGGAGTGGATCGTGCACCCTGGAAATCTGCAAATCTACAGTTTACCAGCACAACACAACATACACGCTGCGTGAAATCTACACTGTACTGTACTGTATCTTCTCGCTTGCATCTCTCCCCTTTTTTTTTGTGGTCGACGGAAAATGATGCAGAATGTGCGCATTTCGCCTCTTGTGTAACTTTCAATATTATAATTCGTCGCTGGCTGATGATCCCTCTCGTTCCAACTCTTGTCCGACCCTAAGCAGCCAAGACTGTCCTTTCCTTCTCTTTGAACGCTGTTCTTGTGGTCGTTTCGAGTCTCACTCGGAATTACAGTATCGCACCTAGCACGAACTCTCGTCAACCAGTAAGATGTTGGCCAGCAAGGGTCTGCGTACAAGTAAGACCAAAGTGAGATGCAGCTGCGAGCGCTTACGCACTGGTGTAGATCGGAATCGATAAACGCATAGGGCGCTCGAATGCACGCACACGCCGTTCAATAATCATGCTGGCACCCACGCACGCTGACGATCTATCGACATCCGCCCTTCGTTCCCTGCATCGCGGCATTCGCTCCGTCCGCCTCGCGCTCTCTGGTTTCTTTCGGGCAAGAAGAGGCAGGGGTCTGAAACGTGGCCGGGTCCTCGTTAATCCTTGCTCGATTCGTTCAAATTTGATTCCGATTCGATTCGGATGGGAAGCGTTTCGAACCAACTTTCGCCCGCAAAAGTCTCTGATGTGGGAGGACAAAACGCCAAAATTGCGACCACGTCATGCTGCATACCAACGTTCTCAGCTGCACGAGGCAAGGGCAGCAGAAAAGGATGATCGCCCAATTGTTTCTTATTCGCTGGTTTCTGATTTCTGATTTTTTTTAAAGCGGAATTCGACTTGACTTGGCAAACACGGAAGCAAGAACCTGATCGATGGACAGCGACGCGATCGGGAACTGAGCTGGTCAGATCACGATATATCCCTCCATTCGCATCTTCAAATCATGCTCTCAGATTGGATCCTATCAGCGTATCCTCAGTCACTCATGCGCACTCCTCACCCCATCAGACGCTGATCAAGAGCGGAAACGCGGCATATCATTACATTTGTCATTGGAGCAAACGGGCGACGATAGTAGTTCAAAGCCCAAGTAGGGCTGTAACGAGTGTGATCCTGAATCGCGTTCAAGCCTGCATAGGCACAGGAACATCTCCATCCCCACCATCCGCACCCTGCTCACCCGCCTGCGCATCTCCAATCTGCGCATCCCCATCACCCGCACCACCCCTCCTGAAGTTGGTCCACCTCCTGTTAAACTCGATGTCCAGCGGCCTACCACCGTAAACATAGTTGTTGAACTTGGCAATCGCCGTCTCGGCATCCTCTACACTTGCAAACTGCACAACACCAACACCCTTGCTCCTACCGCCTTCAAAGACAATTTCGGCCTCATCCACTTTGCCTGTTGTCTGGAAGAGTTCCACGAGATCTTCGTTCGAGGTGGACCAGGGGAGGTTCTTGACGAAAATCTGTTGAGAGGGGTTGGCGGGGGGTGCGGCGGGGCGAGCGCTAGCAGGGCCAGTTGGGCGACCACCGGGCGCACCGTAACGGTCGCCATATCCTCCACCGTATCCACCTCCGTAGGGGTCGGCGCCGTAACCGCCATAAGGGTCACCATATCCGCCGCCGTAGCCTCCACCGTAGCCACCACGGCCACCGAAGCCACCTCGACCTGCGAATCCACCACGACCAGCAAATCCACCACGAGGGGGAGGACCGTACCCACCTCGACCGTAAGGGTCCATGGGAGGAGCGCCGGCAAACTTGTCCAACCTCACCTCGAGCATGCGACCGCGGAAGTCGTAGCCGTGGTACATGGCGATGGCGTTGGAGGCGTCGTTCGAGTTGGCGAATGCAACGATACCGGTGCCCTTTGAACGGCCATCGGGGCCCATGTTGACATCAGCGCGGGTGACGTTACCTGCGGACCTGAAGAGATCCTTGAGATCCTGCCAGCTGACATCGTAAGGAAGATTCGAGACGAAAAGCGCCGTGGGAGCACCAGCAGCGAATCCACCGCCATAGCCGGGAGGTCCACCGAAGAAGCCACCACGACCGGGTGGGGCACCAAAGCCGCCTCGTCCGCCGGCGGCAAAGCCACCTCGGGCGCCGCCACGAGGGACAGCACCGGCACCGGCACCGTAGCGCACATCGTCTTCACGGTCCTGTAGAGTCAAGAGAGTGATCGGAAGGAAGGAATGATGTCAGTCGTTAGCGGAATTGGCCACGGCTTTAGAAAAGCATACGTGAGGTTTGCACGGTGGGGTAACGTACCTCTCGGACAAACACCTGACGACCCTCGAGCTCCTTGTTGGTGAGTTGTGTGATGGCCTTCTGAGCCTCCTCAGGTGAGCTGTACTCGACGATACTGTTTGTTGCAACGACGATATATCCAGAAAGTGAAGGGGTGAGTATTTGACTTGCCGGCAGCCGAATTGGCTGGCATGGGAGATGTGACTTACCCGCATCCCTTGGAGCTTCCGTTGGGAAGAGTGAGAACCTCGGAAAAGACGACGTTGCCAGCTGTAGATGTGGATATGGTTGCGCACGATCCAGTCCCCAAGATCGAACACGTCGAGAGTGATTGATAGAGCCCACAACCCAACCAAGAGTAAAAGCACAACATATATCTTCCCATCAGCATTCCATCCGATTATCACCCTTTTGTATGATCAACCAGCTTTCTTTCGCGAAGCCATCTGATTGAGCGTTTTAACTTCAAAAAAAAGGAGCGAACCACAACCGTTAACTACCCACCCTCCCTCATAAAGTCCTTGAGCGTGTTCCACTTGACGCCGTAGCTAAGGTTTCCAACGTAGACTCTGCAGTTCTTCTGACTCTTTCTGGAAGCTTCGATTGCGGCGTGTTGAGAAGCCATGGCTCGATCGTGAAAGTTGCGAGGAGGTCGATCGGATCGGTCTCGGTCTCCGCGGTCTCGGTCACCACGAGAATCTTTTCGGTCGGAAGAAGGGGCACCGCCAGCTACTGGAGATCGAGAGCGTGCGCGGTCTTGTTGCATAGCGTCGCGGTCAAAGTTGTCCGCGTAGTGCGAGGGCTCCTCGTTGCGATCGACTGAGAGAGCGTATGATCAAGAGTCAAGGTCAGTGAGAATCAATGCACAGTGAAGGTTGTTGCCAAAGAGAGGCATGCGACGTACCTTCCGACATTATGTTGCTTGTGTCTGTGTGTGTGTGCGATGGATGTGTTGATAACCGTGAAGGTACTAAAGATGAAAGTGTAAGATGTTGGCTGCAGGTAGAACAGATTGCGCTGTGCACAACTCGACTTCCGAACGGTTAAGGTACTCACTCGTACTCTCTCTCATCTTGTAGTGCACCCTGGTCAACTGCACTGAATCTTCCTGTCCGCCACTCGGATCCGTGATCAGTGATTTACGCGTCGAGCTGGCGTTGTTAGGTTTGCTCATCGCGGACAAAAAAAAGAAGGCAAAAAAGGATTGCATTGACGGGGACTCGAACCCCGGTCGAGTCGAAATCGGTTCGTCACGCTTCTTGTGAAGCGATGAGTGGCAACGACTCATGATACCCCTACACTATCAATGCTCACGTGACTGAGCTGCTTCTTGTTGCGTTTATGATGGTGTATCACTTGCTTGCGATCCATTGTCAATTCTTGTTAGACTGTTCTCACCTCGTGGCCGTTGAAGCGAATCGGTTGGGTTGTGCTGTGAAATTGGAATATTTGCATGACAGTCCCGACTCACGGACCACACCGCAATAGCCCCTTTAGCCCTCTGCCGTGTGTAAGTTGAATGTCTCTGTGTTGCAATGACATCGATTCTGCAGACCGAATACAGTACACACGAGCCACTGCCTCCCTTTGTCGAGACTATCACTCTTCCCAAATCCCTGATCTTGCATCGTTGATCGCCAGGACACCTCTCGACATCAGCATCCAACAAGCTATACGATCGGCTCGGCTCACATTGGCTCTTTTGGCTGGACTCACGCATCATTCCTACACCACTCACTCCAGGTTGCTGCTAGCCTCCTGCGCTGCTTGAGCTGTGCGGCGCTCGAGCCTCAAGTGGTTCGCACCATGTCGCAATATAGCCAGCAGGCCTATGGAGCCTCCATGTACAACCCGTCTTCGCAGCGTGGAGCTCCACCACCTCAAGCAGCCGGATACGCACCTCAAATGCAGCAGCAAGCTATGCCACAAATGCCCGGCGCCGGTGGAGCTTACCAGCAACCCTACAAGGGCACACTTGCACCCGGCACACGAGTCAAAGTCGGAAACATCACCGTCACAGTCAAACGCTACCTTTCTGAAGGTGGATTCGCGCATGTCTACCTCGTCACCACCGCCCAACCTATCCCAATGCCCTCTTCAGTCACAGGAGCGGTCGGGGCTTCCATGTCAGCCAACGCATCTGCTGAGCGAGGAGAGACCGTCCATGTACTCAAGCGCATGGCTGTACCCGACAAAGCCGCTCTCGCAGACGTTAGGAGAGAAGTCGAAGTCCACAAGCTCCTCCGCAACCAACCCAACATTGTCCATTTCATCGAAGCTTCCGCTACAGCCCTCCAAGGAGGCGGGTACGAGATCTTTATCCTCATGGAATACTGCTCGGGTGGTGGCATTATCAGTCTCATGAACGCACGATTGCGCGATCGACTGCGGGAGGAAGAAGTGCTCAAGATCTTTGGCGACGTTTGCGCTGGTGTAGCGGTCATGCATCATCTCGATCCACCACTCATGCATCGCGATTTGAAAGTCGAAAACATTCTTATGGCTCCCTCTACCGACCCAGGCACCATTCCCGGCTCAAGATCAACCAGTTCCAACCTCAAGGCTACGTTCAAACTTTGCGACTTTGGTTCGGCCGCACCGGTCCTCTCCCGCAAACCGGCAAAAAGCATGGACGAGGTTAAGCGAGTCGAAGCCGACCTCAACAAACATACAACGCTCCAGTATCGAGCACCGGAAATGGTCGACGTTTATCAGCGCAGAGTCATCGATGAAAAGGCCGACATCTGGGCTCTTGGTGTATTCCTTTATAAGCTTTGCTACTACACAACGCCATTTGAAGAGAACGGAGGCGGACCCTTGGCCATCCTCAACGTCCAGTATCGTATCCCACCCCAACCAGTCTACTCGGAGAAGCTCAAGGCTCTCATCCACTCTCTCCTCAAAGAGCAAAGTACCGACAGACCCACCATCGACCAGGTCATCATTAACGTTCATCAGATCCTCGGCACTCGTCCTCCACCCGCGGCGCTGCATTACGCCCAATCCGCGGCAAGTGGAAAGATCGCCACTCCCCTCCCTACCCTTGTCAGCGGAAAGTCCATGTCCAACACCGACGCGAAGGCCAGCGGTGGGATCGATGCGAACCTTATCTCCATGGGTCCATCAAAGAAGGAGCAGGAGCAGGCGGAAGCGAGGGAACTCGAATTGCAAAAGCAGAGTATAACGCCTATGCGTCGAGGGAGACCGGCCAAAGGTTCTGCTGCTGGTGAGACGCCCACGAAGAAAGTCGACGAGGATGTTGTGAAGAGCAGCTCTCTCGTGCCTCCAGTGGCCGATTCTGCATCCAAAGCCGCGCCACTGTGGAGCGTGCCCGATGCGAAGCCATCAGCAGTCAAGACGGGTCCGCTTATTGATGGCTTCGGTGACTCTTTTGCCCCTACAGCCACCGCTGTTGCTGCCGAGACTCCTGTCTCCCCGCCGAGTCTGCCAAAGCGACCATCTCCATCAACGCTCTCGCCTGTCGAAACTCCATCGCCAGCAACCGAACGACCTATCGACAAGAACCTTCTTCGACCCAACACCTCCTCCACCGCCGCCTCTCCTGCCCTTACGCCTCTCCGTCACAGCCCAGCTTTACCCGGGTTCAGCGTCGCCCCCTCCCCTGCTGCCTCTCCTCTTCCCCCCACCGCAAAGGATACGCCTTCGCCAAGGGATGAATTGACGGACCGCTTTCCCTCACTTGAAGACCTCGATGCGAAATACGGTATTCCTGCACCTACCACTTCCACTTCTACTGGGTCTTCGGCTCCAGCAGGCGTCAATGTGCCCGGTCTAGCGAATCGGGCGAGCGTAGGCGCGATGGCGGGGAGGTTCGAGCGTCCGTTTGAGCCCAAGAAGGGGTTGGCTAAGTCAGCAACGATCTCGACGTTTTCTTCGGACAATATGACGAAGGGACGGGCGGGGAGCGTGGGCAAACGATGGCAGCCGTCGGTTCTTGCGCATGACAAAGTTGAACCCCCCACTGTGCCGGCGAAGAAGACGAGTGGAAGGGATTGGCTCACGGGGAATGGATCGGAGGATGACGCTCCTAAACCCCAACCCCAACCCCATCGCGCAGCTACGAGCAAGGCAGGAGAAGGTGAAGAGATTGAAGTCGACGAAGCCTCTTCAGATGACGACGAAGCGGAAGATGCTACCGCTCAAAGACCTGCTTTGCCAGCGCGAATCTCGGCGTCCTCCGTCTCCCAACCGCAGCCGCAGCAGCCTGAGAAGCCGGAGCGGCCACGAATTACCCCAGGCAAAATCAAAGCTCCGTCTTGGCTTGTGGATGCAGTGTCTTCTCCCACCGCTGCGGAGAAGCTGCTGTCCCCTGCCGACGCGGGCAAGTCAATTGGCGATGCGCTTGTCTCGCCGATCACAGACGCCAACCAGGCAGAGCAGTTGGATGAAGCGGCGAGGAGGGCGCAGGATCAACTGGAGGCGTTATTGCGTGGGCCTGCTGCGGAGGAGCAAGCTCCGCTCTCCCCCGCCCCCGCCCCTGCCCCCGCTGCCGATGAGGATGCGGTAGAGGAGAAGAAGCAAGAGCAAGAGGAGAAGAACGAGAAGGAGGTAGGGTCGGTGAAGAAAGCTCCAGCGTGGGATGATGAAGATGAGGCCGATCAGGTCGAGATGAGGGCGCTGCAGAAGCCGTTCACTGATCAGGGTAGGTCAGTGCCGCCCGCAGCGAGGAAGACCTCCTCGGCGTCCATGTCTGGTGGATGGAAGCCTGCTCAACCGCAGGAGAAGGAGAAGGAGAATATGCTGGTGGATGTGGCTACCTCGCCCGAGCCGCCGTTGACTTCTGCTTCTATTGAGGATCGGTTCAAGTCGGTCTCACTTTCGTCGACTTTGGATAAGGAGCATGTTAGACCAACGCCGGTTAGGCCGAGCAGTATTGTTGCTCAACGATCGTCGCAATTCTCGTCATCTGGCAAGAAGGAGGAACCGGTGGTGATTCAGCCCAAGCGACCGACGCCGATTCGGCCCAAAAAGGGAGATGCGGTGTTGAACTATACGCCGCACTCGCGCAGTTTTTCGTCCACCACCCCCACCTCCTCCTCGTCGTCGTCTAATATGATGGGTATGAAGCCTTGGGAGAGAGAAGCGGCGCTGCTCTCGTCCTCCACCACCTCGTCCGGCCTAGTCAAATCTTCCCAACTCCCACCAGCTAGCACCAAACACCTCGAATCTTCCTCCTTTTCCTCCTCTTCCTACGAATCCAACGCAAACGCACCACCACCACAACCAGCCCAAGATGAGAATGAACACTTCTCAGGAGTCTCATCCCTAATCTCTCGCTGGCAACAAAACGTAGAATCAAACGCGAAAGGTTGGGGTCCCATCGGTATCAACACTACAACTACCAGTACTACTACCACTGCTAGTACGCTTAGAGATTCACGTCCAAAATAATCAAACAAGCCGTCGACATTAGAGATCGTCAACAACTTACAAACTCATGTCAACTTATGTTAACGTAACTTAGCAGTAACTTAACTCGCACTCCCACATTCAGATCGCAAATCGCAATTTTTTCTCATACTCTCATCGTCCCAGGTGTGTAGACGAGTGCCACAGCTGATCTTCACAAACAGACGTCAGAGTGAGAATCAAACCAAAAATTTCACATTTGCACAAAATAAGTCGTTGTCATCATATCAGCGGTGGGAAGGGGGGGAAACAAAGAAGAAGAAAAAGAAAAGAAAAGACAAAAGAGAAAAGAGAGTATTGAAGAGATGGAAAGTGAAGGAGAGGAAAGAGAGCGAGAGCGAGGGAGAGAGGGGAAGTGGTAAGGAGCAAGAGGAACAAGGAGGGCAACGATGGGGGCCAAGAGTGACAGCAAGAAGAGGCAGAAGCAGGTACGCAAGCTATCGGTTGAGCGGCGAGAAGAGGTTACTTGTGGAAACGAGAACCACGGCTCGTTCGATAGTGGACAGGTGACTGAAAGTTGTGTCACTGTCGAGAGCGCGAGTGAGGGTCAACGAGATTGTGTCAACGAGATTGTGGCCACGCTTGCCTTCCTCGATCGCCGAAATGCGTATCAGAAGAGGAGAATGAGATCAGGTTGCCGCTGCCTTTGCCGAATGTGAGTGTGCTGTTGCTCGAGTGCTAAGGACAAATCCACATTGAAGCCGTCGGATGAGCTGCCTGGTCGTAAGGGTTGCCCGCTTGCTGCCTCTTCTCTCTACCCTGGACCCACCGACCATCCTATTCGCTCCACCCCGCCTCGTCATTGGGATCTCCGCATTTACTTGCCATCCGACTTCTTCTTCTGCTTCCTGGGAGGCGTCACTGGCCTTCCCATGTTGATGCCTCCATATGCGTATTTTTGCTTCTTCTCTGCTGGCTTCAAGATCTGGAAGGAGCACAAGAGTGTCTCGTCGACACTCATCATAGCACCTGCATTATCGAACTCGCCACAGTAGTTGGGCGCCGAGAACAACGTGACCAATTGGCGCTTTGCAAAGAACTCGTATCCATCCTCCACGACTTGATGCGCTCGGCAAATGAGATCCATGTCGTGTTTTTGCAAGAACCTCGAAACCACATCCGGACCGAAAGTGAACGAAACACCGCGATCGTTTTCTGACCATCCAGAGATGTCCTTGTCGGGATCCGACCAGAGCAAGTCGCAAAGCAGACCAGTGTCTGGTACGTCGGTAGGTCGCATGACACGACGAATCTGCTCCATGCTCTGCAGGTCGGGCGAAAGGCCGCCGTGCATGGTGAAGATCTTCTCGTCAATGATGGCAGCGATAGGAAGGCAGTTGAAGCAGTCGGTAAATGTCTTCCAAAGCTTGATGTTGAATCGACGCTTGCACTCGTCGTAGAAGCCGTAGATTCGGTTGATCGAGGCGCACTCGTGGTTGCCACGAAGGATGAAGAAGTTCTCGGGGTACTTGATCTTATACGCAAGGAGAAGGCAAATGGTTTCGAGCGACTGCTTGCCACGGTCGACGTAGTCTCCAAGGAACAGGTAATTGGCCTCGGGTGGGAATCCACCGTATTCGAACAACCTTAACAAATCGTAATATTGACCGTGGATATCACCGCAGATCTTGATAGGAGCCTCGAGCTCGAGAAGAATGGGCTGGTTGATGAAGATATCCCTTGCCTTCAAGCAGAGGTACTTGATCTCGTACTCTTCAAGGTGGACGGGCTTGCCGGGACGCGAGCCGCGCACCTCTAGGAGACGGTCGATGACATTATCGAGATCCACCTCGGGGGTGGTGTTGTCAGCCATTGTGCTATGTGTGAAGCGGCCTGTGGTTTGCGAAGAGGTGTAAAGATGGCGTGGTGGGTCGTCGGGAAAAGTCGAACGCATATACATAGCCCCGGAATGAGATCGTGTGAGAGGGTAGTGTGGAGAGTAAAGATAGCGTCGTCAGTATTTCAGTTGATGGTCAAGAGGCAGAGAGGTTGAAGATCGAAGCAGGAAGTCCAGGAAGAACGCCGATAGCAATGCAGTGTTTAATTTTAGGCGTCGGGAGATCCGAGAATTGCTGAGCTGCCTAGATTGACGCGGTAGTCCGTTGCTGTGATGGCACCACAACCATGATACGAAGCTGTGCGGAACAGAGTCCACTCGCCGCAGCGCCAATGCCACTACGAGCCTCAATTTATTCCAAAAGAGGTTGATGCTCCTGATCCCGCGCGATCTTGCTGACAATCTGCTGTTGCTGCTTTGATCGCGTTGCTGCTACTGCTATTGACGCTGCTTATTCTCCGGACGCATCTAACTGTGACGGTCGATGATGCCGTTGAATACTTACGGACAAGAAAAGAAGCCTAGAGCTCGTGTGATCTGCTGTGTATAATCGAAGAAACGAGCCAGCTGATTAAAGAACCGAAGCCCGTGTCTATGACAGAGACGAGCGGACTGCTTTGCAATCTGCCAACACTATGGCAAAGCAAAGATGCGTGAGAGGGTGACGAGATGCAATGCTCAGATCTGATATCGTGAGCTGCTTTGTCGATCTGCGTCACGTCAACTCCCGAGTATGCGCAATCGGAGGTGAAGTGAGATTACGAGTAGCTGCCGAGGCAAGATGGGCCGAAGGTGTCGGATGCGTGCAGCGTGAATGTAATCGTGCTGGGATCGTAGACGTCAGAATTCGAAGCAACACCGAAGCCGCGTGATTGAGCTGTTGGAGATGAGATTGGATCGATCGATGACGAACGAAACAAGAGAACCTGTGATTTTGTTATCGGATGAGAGATGAACGAAGGCCGCAGCTGAGCGTGTGTAGATCAAGAAGCGAAGACACAGCTGGGTCGACAGAGGTAGATGAAAAAGGGTGGTGGTGTGGAGAAGTCGACGTTGACGAGGATTGACGAGCGATAGACTGAGATTGGCGATGGCGAGCAACAAGCGGTGCTGAGCAGCAGTAGACTGAGCGTCAGAACGAGCAGCGGAATCAGCAGCAGCAAGATCAGGACGAGCAGCAGCAGGCAAGCCGTGAATTTGCGTCTTTGCCTGTGTGTCTGTCTGTTGGTGTTTCGCGAAATGCAAAATATGCAAAAATGGGCCAGATTGTCTAGCCAAGCCCGCCAGCGGCTTAGAGATTATTGCAAAGATTGCAATCAGACTCGACTGCGCCCCGAGCGGCCCAACTCAAGCGTGTGTTCAAAAAGAGAGACTACTATCGCTGAGCACAGAGCACACACACACTCTTTTAGCAATACACCTCCAAACGGCACATTTCAAAAGTAATTCAGCTGAGGGGCACAGTTTCATCAAATCGAATCAAGCCAGGTCATTTCAAGTCGCGCCTACCTGGCATTTCGATAACAATTTTCAAAGCTCAGCCATCTTGTTTCTTCCTGCGAATACCATTTTTCTTGAATTCGGGTGATCCAGGTCATTAGTGATCAAATAGCAAGGCGGGCGCCCTCTGAAATCATACGCAACTCCTTCCTTTGGCATTGAAATGTATTCGACGAATTCCCGGCCTTTGGCAACCTGTTCATTTCGAAATCCGAATCGAACTCCAGCAAACACGCAGGAAGCCAACGAGTCAAACGCGTGTCTGTTCTTTTCTGACACGGCACAGGAGTAGAAAGAACACCACAACGCAGACCAGCACGGCGAGGAAGAGGAGACAAACGAGAGAAGAAAGCTGCGATCCGAGACAAAGGCTAGCGCGCGTCTCTCATCTTCTCACATAGCTCTTAAAGTGTGTGTATGTATCAGAAAAAGAGAGAAGAGGCCCGAGCAACCCTAACCCTCATCGATACATCAAGAGTCCAAGCTTCGCGATTCAATTCGCACCACATGCAGCAACAGCGTAACTTCCTGTCTGAGCGGCTGCTCGTCGTTGCACAGTTTGGTGCCTTCAAGATCGACGCTGAATGAAACGCTGCGGGCAAGGTCAACCTTAATACCTTGACTTCCGCCGTGCGGCATTTTCAGAGCAGAAGAAAAATAGAGCGTCTTGTGTACAAGCTCACAAAGATGTCCAGCCTCTCAACGTGCTGCTCGAATCGATCTAACATGGTGTTGCGTTGAGCAATTATAGATTCAACAGTTTGTCCGCAGTACATGTAAGCGTCGGTCGTATAATGGTTATTATTCCTGCCTTCCACTTGATTGGATACGGAGTAACCAGAAAAGAACCGATAGCAGGAGACAGGGGTTCGATTCCCCTCCGACGCAATATCTTTTTTTTTCTTTATTTTTGCACCACGCCATCGATCGTCGTGCATGGTGTTGAGGGCTAGCAACGCGATCCCGGGATGGAACACGACCCTCTGAACGTTGATGCTGGTAACATGAGGCACGCCAACTGGCATACATGTACCCTGATGGGAGTGTGCAACTTTCTGACAGCCTGAGCTGTCATCCTCAGGTGGCACGAGGTTACGCAACCAAGTGAATCCACACGATCAATAAAGAAACCAGTTGATCTCACTGGATTGGCATATCCGACAAGGCTGAGGAGGTCCTTCTCGAGAGGCTGACTCTCGCTACTTTCACTCACTCGTTCGCCCCCTCACACCCAAACCATCCCAGTCTACATTCTGATAATAACATTGCAACCAGAACAAGTGAGCATTTCGACTTAGTCTTCATACACCCCCGCTACGAGACACAAGTTTCTCGGAGTGAAATGCACATCCAACACCGGGGTCCTTTTGGTATGGAACGTTGCCACACAATCCGCACTCGTATTTACCAAATCCGCGCCTGCCACCTGAGCTGCTGCTGTTGCACTTGCCAACCCTCCACTTGCGAGTTGAGTTGCACTGGGCACACCTCCCACCGCTCCTGTTGCCGTCGTCGCTGCTGCTGCTTGCTGTGCTTCAAGACTTCCTTTCGCTCCACTTTTTCGAACACCTCCCACCGAACGCACATCCCAACACCTCACCGAACAATCCTCACTCCCCGTCACCAGCAAACTTCCATCCGCCGAGAAATCCATCGAATAAACCCTCTCACTATGCCCCCACATCTTCTTGATCCTCCTCCCACTCGCCAAATCCCACAGCGAGATGGACACATCATTCACATTGCCCCTCGCAGACATTGGGTCCACCCCATCAACTCCCGCAAACTGCGCCGCGGTTCCGTTGCCCGCCGCCGCAGAGGCAAGATATCTTCCATCTGGGCTGATTTTGAGACACGAGATGGGGGATTGGTGGCCGACAAACAGTCGCACACACGCACCGCGCTGGACGTCCCAGAGTCGACAGCTGCGATCCGAGGAACCGGTAGCAAGGTAGAGACTGTTCGGATGGAAGGTGAGACAGTCGACATCGGAAAGGTGGCCGGCATACATGCGAAGGGGGTTGACGCGTTCAGTAGACCAAAGACGCGCAGTTTTGTCGGCGGAAGCGGTGGCAAAGTACGTGCCGAGGGGAGACCACTTAATGTCCCATACAGGATGCTGGTGCCCGCGGTAGGCGACGAGAGCACTGTACGTGTCAAGCGACCACAGCCTTGCGGTCGCGTCCGCTGAACAACTCAAAAGATGTCGAGGCGCGGAGGCGCTGCCCCCAATCGGGTCAAAGTCAACCCCGTACACCGGGCCCGAATGACCGATGAGTCTTCGGGTCGAGTACGACTCGGCTTCACGTTGCCTTGCGAGCGTCTTACTATCCCGAATGGAGGAAAGGTTGGGATTGCCGCGAATGGAACGCAGCTTCTCGCCTTTGAGCGACCATACCTGAACAAACGACTCCTCGAAACCTGCCGCCATGAGCGTGATGTCTGACGAAAAGGTAGAGCAGGTGATGCCGTCATCAGCGTCGTGGAAAGTGTAGGCGCAAACAGAGGGCAAGGCTGCCACCCGAGCGGCGTGTGCGCCTTGTTCGCCGAGCGCATTGACTGCAGGATCGCGCACACCTGAAGTGAATGCGGAAGAGGAGGAGGGGCTGAGGAGGGAGGGGTCGAGGCGAATGCGTTTGCGTGCGTCTCGGATGCGTTGGACTTCGCGCTTTACATCAACAGTGCGGAAGGTGGGGGCTTGTGGTGGAAGGTCGGTGATGCTCGCTGCCAGAAGACCGGCGGAGAAGTCGGGTCCAGTGGAAGCGGTTGAGGCTGTTCCAGCTGCAGCAGATGCAGCGGCGGCTGTACCAGCAGCAGAGGACGGCGGTTCAGAAGGACGAACAGAGGCGGTTCTAGCTCTTGTTCCCCCTTCCGCCTCATCTCCGCCCTCAGCAGTTGATGCATCTTGCATCGTCGTATCCTCGTCCTGTTGCGCGCCCGCCGCAGCACCTTCAGTGCCCTCTTGCGCCGCTCCTGTTCCGGCAGCAGTAGACGCTTCAGCATCCTTGCTCTTGGCCTCATCTGCCTGCACAGCAGCAACGGTGTCCTTCTCCCTTCTCTCGACCTCTTGCAGCTCCTTTTGCACTTCAGTCTCCAGCCTCTCTGTCAGAGGCACAGATGGATGCAGCTTCAACTGCGGACCCGCAGCTTTGGCATTAAATTCCGCCAACGCATCGCTATTGGACACAGCGTTCTTTGCAAGCGAAGCGTGGATTCGACTGCGGCCTGCAGCTCCTGCAGTGATGCTCGAGTAAGTCGGTCCAGCTCCGGTGAGCCCTGTTCCTTCTTCCAGCACCGCCGCGTCAATCTGGTATGGCTGGGCAGCGAGAACCTGAATCCTGCAACGCTCGTTGATGATCTTGAGCATGGCTTCGCGACCTCGTCTCGCTGGAGCTTCAGCTTCGTCCAGGGCGTTCGAGCCAGAGACGGGTCCACCACCGTCAGTGAGCCAGCCAAGAAGCAGGCTGAAGACGGTGTTGGACATCTTGACGACATATCGTTCGGTACGGAAGCGTTGGGCGAGTGGGTCGGATTGGATGTGTGACGGCAGCGCGAGCGAACGAATCTGAGAGAGGAGAGCGGTGTGGGTAGGCAGGAAAGACGCAGCATGTGCGGTGTAGAGTGCTGATGCAGCTGGGCCGTGACCCATGAGCACGAGATCGAGGAAAGAGTGTACGAAAAGCGGGAGAAGGATGGGAAGCAGCTCCGGCTGGTAGATGTCGAGACTGCCTTGACACCACGACTTGAGCATTGCGAATCCACGTGCACGATCCGTTGGGTCGAGAAGAAGGGCTTGCGTTGCTGCAGCAGAAACATCGCCGTCTTCTGCAAAAGTGAGATCGCCATCGGCCGATGCTGGTGCAGTTGATGTTCCCAGTTTGTCCTTATTCGCGGCATCCCCGTCCTTGTCCTTGTCACCCTCCTTGTCGTTGAGCGTCCTTGGCGCGTTCTTCGCAGCCAGGTCCTCGAGACTGACAGTAGGTGGACGACCAAGCGCATCGGCTGCTGCAGCTGCTTGCTCCGCAGAAGCACCGGATGCCAGAGCATCAAGTTCTGCCTTGAACGCAGCTTCTACTCGGTCAAAGCCACGCTTGTGAAGGTATGCGAGCACAGCAGCTGTCATGTCGGGATTGCTGAAGACGTTGTTTGCGGAAGCGTCGTTGGCTGAAGCTGTCGATCCAGATGCGCCGGAGGTTGACGGCAATGGTACAGAAGCATCCTTGGGTGTGGGGAGGGCCGAGTCGGTCTTGCCTGCGGCCTGCTTGTCCTGATCGTTGGGGACTGTCTTGTCGTCCGCAGCAGCGGTTGCCGCTGATGTTGCCGCTGGCATCCTGTCTGCTTTGTGGTCAAGGAGCCGACTGCGTTACGAAGCAGGAAGAGAGTGGATGGACAAAGTGGAAGAACAAGATGATAGAGAGGGTCTCAAAGGAAGTCAGTGCGGGAACGCGCTTCCTCTCAACGCGCGGAACTCGGTCTTCTCCAACTCGTCTTTTTTTTCTTTCATCCCAGCATGTGAGATCGAAAGAATTAATTGGCGAAGAAGTGGAAATGAGAAATGCCTCCACTTTTGGATTAAGTTCCGGAAAAGCGGAACTTAATCTGTCAAAAAAGCCTTTTTTGGTTTCAGCGGATATCAGAGAGACAAAAGGGCCAATTGCACAATACTTAGCCGAGAGTCGTACAAGCTGATGACGTTCCACTCCGCCGTTACAGTACCACCATGACAAGCGCCTCGTCGATTTCACACAGTCGTACAAAGTTTCCCCATGCTGTGAATGCCTCCAAAGTTTCATTTCGCCAAGGATTCCTCCTTTTATTCTTCTCCAGTGTCTCCCTCTTCCGATCTCCTCATACCTTTTCTTTGTTGTGATTCCTTCTTGCTCCATCTCCACCACTATTGCTAGATATATACACATATACGTCAATCTAGGCCAAGATGGCATCCTACGCATCGGTCGCAGCTGAATCGACTGCTTCGCCCGCTGCCAAGGTCAAAGGAAACGAGTCCAATGATGTCAACAGATCTGTCAAGTTCAGCAACGGCGCAAACGGTGCTTCGCCCTTGCAATCTTCGTCCCGCTTTGCTCGAATGAATGGTTTCACCAATGCCAACGCCAACGGCAATTCCAGTCCCTCCATGAGCAGCAAGACCTTCTTCCCACTCTTCCCCGGTATCGCCTCTGTCCTGGACGAGTCTCCCTGGGCTTCCGGATACAACACTCCCACGCTTCCCGGCGCCATCCACAATGTCGCCGAACGCACCGAAGAAGCCCTCCAGAAGCTCGCCGACCAGCAAAAGGGTGGCATCCTCGAGCGGATCGCTCACTCCACCATGAGCGTCGCCGAAACCATCGAGCGACTGATTCAGTACGAAATTTACAGCCGAGTCAATGCCATCGGTGGACTGGACAACATGTGGCTTCTCATCGATAACATCTCCGCTTTCAATCCGGTCTGTACCGCAACGTACACTTTTAAAGAGCCGCCCAAACTGGCTGATCTACAGGAATCAATGAACAGGCAAATCGAGCACTTCCCCAAGTACACTCAAAAGCTCGCCGATGTGGGTAGGTTCTTCCACGGCACGGTCTTTATCAACGATGACGACTTCGATGTGCATCATCACATCCGGCAATATCATCTCCCTGGAAAAGCTGGTAAGGACGAGTTGGAGAAGTTTGCGTCAGAGTTCATTGCGAGAGGATGGGACTATTCTCGTCCGCTATGGGATGCGGCCGTGATCGAAAACTACGTTGACGAAGAGAGCGGAGCGAAGGGTGCTTGTGTCATTCGTGGTCATCATACGCTCGCTGATGGTCAAGGTTTCATCATGTCGCAGTTGTTCGTGACCTCGCTGGGTCCCAAGTTGGAGAGTATGATGGCAGATGGTGCGCAGCTGTTGAGTGATGCCAAGAAGGGCAAGGCGTTACCTTCGAGGATGAACAAGAAGCTCGCGAGTCTCGACAAGTTCCAAGGCACCGTTGCGCTTCAATTGTTCATGATGGCGTTGTACTGGATCAGCTGGGCCACCTCGCTGATCAAGGACATTGCAGGGTGCTTCACTCTGGCCATCTCGACATCCTACTTTTTCCTCGCCACGTTCTGGCGTCAGCGATACGTCACGGCTAGCTACAAGGGCCCGAGGAAGCACGAGAAGGAGTTTTCAGTGTCAGCATCGTTCTCGCTTGCGGATGTCAAGCTCGTCTCCAAGGCTTTCTCCGGTGCAGAGCCGGGATCGCTGCTGGACAAGGTGCAGGGCGGCAAGAGGTTCTCAAGGCCGATCATTGGGACTCATTTGACGGTCAACGATATCATCTGCACCGTCATCGCCGATATCATCAATGATGAGCTTGATCGTCAAGCTCACCAGCCGGGCTTGTTGAACTCAATCCGTCGCTTCTCGCATAAGATTCTTCCTTCGCCAATTGGCATCATGATTCCGATCTCGATTCGCGAGCCGGGAGATTGGTCGATGCGCAACCTGTCGACGGGTGGAATTGCTTACCTCCCAACCACCAAAGGTCTTCCCACGGACGTGCGCATTCTTCACAAGCGTCTTCACACTACTCACAGTCGACTGAATATCCTCAAAAACTCGTTGCTGCCCAAGATCTTCTTCCACCTGATCCAGTTGACGGGACAGATCCCAATCCTGTTCCCTGTTCCTTTTGCTTTGCTTCCCAAGGTCAGCTGGAACCTCCTGCGCTACCCCACCGTTTGGGTGACCGAAGCTGTTCTTACTTCCTTTACCGCTGTGGTGACCAATGTGCCCTGCCCTAGCAAGCAGCGCATCAGCTTGGCCGGCCAGGAGGTGGTGCGCTGGACAGCTCTGCCCCCGCAGGCAGGCAAGGGTACGCTTGGAATCGGCATCTGCTCGTACGGTGGCGACTTTACCATCTCGATCTCGGCGGATAGGGTCGAGCAAAGTGAAGGGGTCGCAGCAAGACTCACAAAAAAGTTTGAAGATAGGTGGAAGGAGTATGTCGAGACGAGTAAGACGCTGATTGACAAGACGGGGAGTGGCGACAAGAAGAAGAGGGGTTCGAGGCCGTCCTCGCGGGCAAGCTCGAATGGCGACGGAGTCAAGAGGAGGCGCTCATCAGCTTCCAGCTCCAGTGCGAGCAGCCGAAGTGCAAGCAAGGAGATGCAGGACAAGGCTAAGGATGATCAGTAGATCGCATCAGACAGTTCGAGATCAGATTCGGTTGGATAGAAATACAGTTGCATTGCGATTGGTACGTGTGCGTGATGGATTGTGGGGGGTCATGCTTGAAATTGGGCAGCGGCGAGGAGGATGCGAGTGATGACTTCTGTGATAGGGTTGTAGGCGCACCATGTTGAGCGGTCTTTGTCTACCTTGTCGGTGTCGCTGGAGCTAGTTGCGAGCGCACGAGTTGCTTGAGTGGTGATGTCGGTTGAAAGCGACCTGAAGATCGGGAATGCGCTCGGTGTCGTTGACGTCTGCAGAGCCAGAGGATCCAGATGACGGTTAGCATAGAGACAAAGAGATGTGGGTAGAAACGTGGTTTGGACTTACAATGCTTTCACTAAACCCACCAACGCAAAGTCCGGCAAGGTCGACACGGGTCAATTCGGTCATCTGCTCGCTTTCTCCCGCAGCGGAAGATGCATAGACGGGAGTGGCGTCGATAACCGCCCTCACTAACGGCGCCACCTGCACTTCCAAGCTGAACCCACTTTGGGTGAAGCTCGTCAGCCTCGCTTTGACTTGCTTCATCGGCGGCATCCCCGGCGGCGTCAACCCGGCCGCTTGTGCTGTTTGGAGATAACTGTGCAATCCTGCGAGATAAGAGTGGACATCTTTGGCTGTTCTTGGCGGTCGCACTGCTCTTTGCGCTTCTGTCAATCCAGTCCTATGTGGGTTCTGCGAAGGCAGCAGTGATACCATCTTTGGCCCTTCCTCGTCGTCCGCCTCCTTCTTCGGTGCGGCTTCCTTGTTGCCGCTCGCAGTAGCGCGAACCGGTACCGGTAGACCCAAATTATTCGTCTCCCACACCTTTTCCTGTTCCACAAGCAGCCTCCTCTTCGTCCTCACCTTCAACATCCTCGTCCTTTCATCTCCTTGCTTCATCAACCTCTCCGCCAATTGTAACGCCGATCCGACACCTGCACCATCTTGGACTCGACTTGCGAGCTCTCCTGCGTAGCGAAAGGCGTGCTCGACATTGACGCGGTATCTCTGCATGCTTTCCGGACCGGTTACACCATCAGTGGGCATCAGAGGCGTGAGCAAGGTGGGGAGAAGTTGAGTAAGACCCCAGGGGCGAGAGTCGAGAAGTGGAGTGAGTTGTTGGTGGATTTGAGTGAGCGCAATCATGAGTTCGGTGCTGCTTGGAGGAGCGGATGCCGAGGCGGAGGTGCTGGCGGTTGCTTCCATCTTGGAGCAACACCGGTGGGTGAAGAAGGGATGTAGTGAAGGCAGGTGGGTGTGTCGGGTGGAAGGAAGGTGATGGTTGAAATGCGGCAGGACTGGCTCAAAGTGTGGAGAGAGCAAGTGGGCTGTTGCGTTCCGAAGTCCGAAATTCGGCACGGGAGAGCGTTGTTGGACAGGGTCCAGCGTGCTTTTTGTAACTCATACATCGTGCGTCCGGATCGCATCTGCACGCATATGTTTCCAGCTGCGTCCTTTCGCTCTTGTCTCTGCAGAATGATCGATCAGGTGCAGCTGCAAGCTTTCTGCTGTACCCGATAAGAGGCATAAAAGATACGAGACACGACCGTTCATCTATCGAGACAGACCTGAAGAGCTCATGGTATATTTGACCGCATCACACACACAAACGCAATTAGTGATTCGAAACATCATACCATTCCCCCTTTTCAGAACTCAACCGACCAGCAAGGCTGCCGGCCATCGCACCAAGCAAAGTATCTGCTTTGGGCCTGTAATCAAGCCGAAGCGGTGCCGTTCTTTGCCCAAACCTGCTCCGCGTAAAGCGGGTAAATGTCCTGCGTCGTGTACTGGTTGTACGGTTTCGCATCATCCATTGTATAGGTCCTTTCCTTCTGCATCGCGTTTAAGATCCTCACCACGTTCTTGGCGATGAAATCAATGATGATCACATCCACCTTATCGTCCGGCTGAACATTGTCGTTTGTCACTGGGCTCTGCACGTAATCGGGCACCGATGCGAAAGGGATAGCAATGTGAACCGTATCGTCGCCATCTCCCGGGCAGGAGTCTCTGGTCACGTAGCCGAGAGTACGGTTAGCGTTGGCTTCTGCCGCCCTTGCGTCGAGTTTGGCCAGATCCCTAGCAGCAGCAGCTGCAGCTGCGGAAGGACCGGTAGCGAGATCGTGTTGCGACTTCATCCATCGATTGTAAATGTGGCTCACATGACCCTTAGCGTACTTTTCCTTGTCGCTCTCAGAGTCGAGCGAGCGACGACGACGACTCGTGGCCTGCGCCAATTGGTCATGGTTGAGACTGTGGATGATTTGCGATGCGTACTTGTACGGCACATCCTGGATGTACTGGAAAGCGTCCGTGAAGGGCGAAACAATATACTGATCGTTCTTTGTAAACGGTCCAGCGTAAAGGTCGAATCGCTGCGAACCAGTGTTGGCGATCACAAAGTTAGGCACACCCTTGCGGTCCGGGTTGGAAGTCGAGATGACGGTGGGGAGCACTTTGTTGGCCATAAAGTTGATGAGCGAGGACGTGTCATTGATGGGGACGCGCTGGAGGTAGTAATCCTGCGGAGCATCACCGTAGACGTGCGACAAATTCCAGGATTGAGCGACCTGGTTCATTTTTTGGGTGATCTTCTTTCCCTCGGCGGTGTCGAACTTATGAGGCTTGGAAGCGAGGCCGGCATGGAAAGCGTAGTTGCGACGATTGGCGTCGATGTAGCTTCTGCTAAACGTTGGGCCGCTCGAGGTGAAGTTCATAGACATCCAACCGATGGTCTCGAGGTATCGACCGGCTTCAAGACCCATCGAGTTCTTATCGTACTGCATGCAGTCTCGGATGTGAGTGTGACCGCCGAGGATCATTACAGGCGTGTCGTTGTGGACCTTGCGAATCGCATTGACGACAGTGGGCCACTGGTCGTTGCGAACAGGCATGTGTCCAGCAAGGACGAAAACATCCGGCTCCTCGTCGATCGCCTGCGCGAACCAGGGCTCGAGCACCATCTGGGCAGGATCCTGCACAGTAATGCCATTATCAGCACCTGTAAAGTTGAAAAGAACACCGAGCGAGGTGACTTTCTTCCCACTGTCAGTCTTGAACTTGTTGTACAGCTTTCCGAAGTCGTAAGTCACATTGGCGCCGCCGTTAGGACCAGCGTGGCTGATCTTGACGTTGGAGCCGACGTATCGACCGTTCGTCTTGGGTACAAACTCCTGGAGAGTGTTCCATCCCACATTGTACTTGTAGAGCTCGTGGTTGCCTACCGTCAGGAGGTCGAAGTCGACCATGGCATGGAATTGGTTCGAGACCTGACCATCTACTTGTCCTGCAGGGAAACCATCGCTGAGACCCGCGCCATCGTGGAGATCTCCCGAGTCGACGAGAAGCAGGTCGACACCCTTCTTCTTTGCGAGCTTGCGCATGTGAGAGACGAACGAAGCGAAATCTCCCCAGTCGCCGCTGTAGTTGGGCTCGGGATAGCTTTTCTTCTGGTGACCTTGGTACCAGCCATGGATGTCGGTGACGGAAAGCACGTTGAGGGATCCCCATTGAAGTTCTCTGATGAGGGAGTCGGCTCCGTTGGCGCGCCTGGTGTGGTCAGGATCACGAGGAGCGAGGCCTTGAGCATGGTCGATGCCTGGACAAGCCGTGGTGAAGCTGCTAAGCCCGGCGAGCGCGATGACGGCCGATGCGAGATTCTTGAAGAGCATTCTCGGCTTCCTTTTTGTCTTGCTCCTAAATGCCGAAGGTAAGGGAAGGGAGATAGCGAGGCGGGAGCAAGAGGATGTCGTGTGCGGCTCGAGAGAGCGTCTTCTTATAGGATTCAACTAGCGTACCTGACTCCGGAGTGAAACTTGATCTGATACTCATCTGGCTGCAGAGCGCGCGAAATGCATTAGCGGGAATCCACTGCAATGAATGAAAACGAATCGCCTCGCCACTCACTACGGCATATCCAAGCGGCATGACCGTGCGGGGGGGCTTTGCGACAAAAGCACTGGAAGATGGTCTTCCGAAGCTCAACGTTTTGCTCGCTTTGCACTAAGCGAAGTCGGTTCGTGCATGAAATGTGGTTATCTCTCAAACTTGGCCGCTCTCAATGTCAAGGCTATCGCGGATGCTCGGACACCGTCTATCCCGTTCTTGCCTCGCCTGATATCTTCCGCTCCCTACTTTCATGACCATGTTCCGCTACAAAACAAGGTGGGGAGGAAAAGCGATGAGATACGAAGATGGAGATTGCAAGGCGGCGGATACGGTAGGAGTGCGGGGCGGAAGGCAGAATCCGGCGGCTGAGAACGTGCACCTGCGGATTCAAGACTGAAATATTTTTTTTTTTGACAGGATGCTCACCGACAACCATCCAAAAACGTGCCTTCGAATTTGAAGAAATGCTGAGTCAGCGATAGACGACATCACGTTTTCAAGCATGCAAGAGAACCTACCCTGGCCCCGCTAGAGGCTAGGTCTATTTGCTGTAAGTGTCGCTGCATCCGCTCGTTAGTAGTGAAAGTGTGGGCGGAAGGTGGTGCGGGCCTCTTGTGAGTTGGAACAAGTGGGATATTTCTATATTAATGGATTAGCTTCGAAAAGCCGACGAAACAGCGAGTGGTTCATCGCAGATGGCAATTCAGTGACAACATGAAGTAGAAGAAGGAGGATCAAGTCCCTGATCAACTCTTCAAAGCTTTGCCGAGCACTGTACATGCTGTAATGTGTATGAGATGAATATCGTGATTCGTCTCCTCACATCAGCCGATCCATTCTCACACCAGTCCTGATTTAACCAAGCATTGTCTCTCACCGCATGCGAGTTGGCAGGGTCAGTCTTACCTGTTATGTATGGCTGCTGGTATGGACTTGACATCTGCGGCCATAGAACCTTGAAAGCACCGCATCCCGTCCGATCTGCGAAGTTAAGCAAGGTATCGCCTAGTCAGTACTGCGGTGGGGGACCACGCGGGAATCCTAGGTGCTGCAGTTCTTTTTTCATTCCTTTTTTGCTCCTTTTTGGACTCTCTGTTGGTCGAATGTCTTTCTTGTCTCAACCATAAGGGTGGCGCTCATGATCCTTCTGACCCTTTATCATCGACAAGCCTTCTGAAGCAGCGGCTCGTGCTGTCAACGTCAGATCAGAGAGTTGCCAAAGAAGGGAGACAATGCAATCGGCAAGCGAGCGCCAAAGGGTGACCACAGAAATGCGTTTCCAACACAGTCACCATCGAACCTGCGAAAGAGCCTGCCTGGACAAATGGTCAGAGCTGTACATCTTCTTCAACCAGTCTTAACCAAACTGTCCCCCGCGGCGTGCGTGCAAAAGATGAAGTAGCAAAGTGTGTTTAGATTACTGCCGCGAATCTAGAATGTGAGTATCCAACCTAATCCGTCATGATGCAAAACTGGACGGTGTTTTTCACTTGTTATCCTGCTCGACCTTGAGCAAGAACTTTTCCAAGTCGAAAGCTGGGCTCTCGGGGTCTGTGACAACTGTTTGCGCAAAAGCAAGGACGATATTGGGATGGAAGGAGAGACGTCAGTGATTAGTCCGATGATCTCGGTCGATGCATCCTTTGAGCAGCAACGAGCAATCAGTGTTGCGACAGACGGGTGCATCCGAACCAATGTGCGAATGCAAGGCGACGGGATGGCGAAACTCCGGCACGAGAACAGTCGAGACTGCCTCGGGGAAGATTGTGCATCCATCGGCAATTCGCGCGAGCAGGAGCGCTAGCAAGTGGCGATTGGACTCGAGAGCCTCTTTGTTGGCAGAACAGGGCTCCCTCGGCACATCTCCGATTCTACACATGAAGTCATGTCATGTACCGGAACCGAACCGAGCCGAAAGTTGTCGCGTCATTCGTGCCAAAGTACAGCCTATGGCAATGTATGACGGCGGGGGCCGCGACATCTCTTGCCATGTCGGCCCCGTTTTGCAAGTCCTTCTTTGCTTCTGCGAGTTCTTCGCTGCGGCCGATTCCAAAGTCATCTCCTGCTCGACGATGCATGGTCCACCTTCGTGAACCGACTGAAATCGCTGCAGCGAGGAGCGAGCCCAACCATGTGCCTAACCGCCACCATCATGACCCTGTGAAGCTGTTGCTGTGCTGCCCCGAATGCTCCTGCTGATGCTGCTGTTCGTTTTCCGAGATACGTACCTCCAGAGTCGTGCTTAGCCACAAGACGGTTCTTGTAGGCCTCCTTTGCCTTGGCGATCAACTCCTCCTTGTGCTTGTATTCGGCGTGTGCGGCCTTGACGTTCTCCTTGACCTGCAATGTCCTGCGGTGGAGGATTCCGTATCCGATACCACCAACGAGAGCCGAGTAGCGGACGACCTGGTGATATCAATGCGTATGATACAGGCGGTCGCGAGTGCGTGAGGTTGGATTGATTGAAAGAAAGGTAAAGACCATAGGAAGGTGTTTGAGCAATATGTGCGAATGAATTTGGCGGCATGGAAAGAGTGAGCGAGAAATGCGGTGTCAGTATACGTCTCATCGAGGATGTACGAGTGGCTGTCGTGCTGCTAGAGTCGCTAATTGAGACTGATAGTGCGATAGGTGGCAATGGTGTGCTGAAGGTTGCGGCTACAGCCTGCTTTGCTCGATTCCAATTGTATTGCGGACAAGCATAGCCGCTGCTCTCCATTGTGTTGCCACTGCTGCATCTGCTCCCTAAGGAAGAATCGAGACTCGAATGATACCTACGTTCAAGACTGGAGAGCTCGACATTTTGTGTATATGTGAGAGTACGGCAGAGGACCGAACAAGATGATGGAACCTAGGGCGGAGATGCGAAGAGAGATGACCTGAAACCGAATGCCTAGCACGAACGAGTGTGCTTTTTGACGCCGACGAGGGTGATCCTGAAGCCGTTGCGAGTAAGGGTATGGATGGTGTGGGGAAGATCGGAAAGTATAGTATCGAATATTGTCGATCGCTATCAAGTTTCAGCAGAGTAGTAGAATATCGGCACATGGAACTTGATTCTGCAGAATGAGTTGCGATTTCCCAAACCCTCATCTTCTGCCAAAACTTCGAAAGAGAGACAGAGCAAGCAGGAGACAGAAAGGTCCGCTTCCGGTTCAAGCCTGCATCATTTCGAGTTCTTCTTGAATTCTGAATTGGGCCCTGCCTGTTGCTTCCGGTAATCTCGCGGCGTATTCACTGCAGCGAGAACGAATACAATTTGGATTCAATTCAAGCTCTTTTTCGTGCTTTGGGCAAGGGTTCTCAGTTCGAGCTTTGCGAAGTTCTAATCTGCAGTTCTTAAATCGAGCAGCAATGTAAGGTTGGGTCCTCCACACAGTCTATAACATCAATCGGGTCGCAACGGATCTTGCTTGGAGAATTTGTTAGAGCCTGTCAAAATTGTAGTACTTGACTGTGACAAGGCTCTGTCTTTGAGCTGCGGCGTCCTCCAATCAAGGCATACTACTGTACTTCGTGTCTCAAACATTTCTGTGGGCAGCCGGTTGGCAGCATCCTCTGCGTATGTCTTGAAAGTATCAACCGCAACAACTCAATCATCAAGATGCAAGTGACAGTCGGAGAAGAGATGTGACATGCTGTGAAAAGAAAGGCCATCTAGGTTGCGACGAAGCTCATATGGTCCATGTGTATCTGCGAGCTTCTTTGGACAGGTCTGAAGAGAAGAAGAAAAGCGCAAGTCTCACTTCTTCTTGCTCTGATCACTGTGACTCTGTGTGAGTGTTTTGTATGTGTTGGGTTTTGGCGCAAAAAAGAAAGTGCGCAGGTCAGGCGAGAAGCAAAAGCAGAGGCGAAACGGCCGAAAGAGTGCAGTGCGAATATGCAGACGAAGCGGGGTGAAGCAGCAGCAGCAATCAGGCAGCAAGAGAGAGGTGCGTGAGAAGAAGAGCTCAATTTCCGCAACCAACCAGCAACGCCCGCCCGCGCGAAGAAGCGCACAGCTCTCTCGAGCAAAGGTATCTTTGAGAGTTGTCGTCGTCGTCGTCGTTGCTGCGCTTTGTCAATCTTCTGATCTCCACCACATCACAACACATATACCTTTCGGCTTCGTTTTCGCCTTTCTCTCTTCTCTTTTCCCCCCCGGTTCTTCTTCAAAATGGTTCTTAACCAGGAAAAGCTCGCCAAGCTCCAGGCTGCCAGCCGTACTGGTACGTTTCATCTTCGCAGCCGACTTGACGATTCTGCGCACCAGCAAACAACTTTAGCAGCAGACAGCTCTAGCGACCTTTTCTAGCTGCCAAGAGCACGCGAGCAGGCGCGAAGAACGAAAAGCAACAGCAGCATCAGCGCA
This sequence comes from Pseudozyma thailandica, assembly GCA_023212835.1. Classification (NCBI taxonomy): domain Eukaryota; kingdom Fungi; phylum Basidiomycota; class Ustilaginomycetes; order Ustilaginales; family Ustilaginaceae; genus Pseudozyma; species Pseudozyma thailandica. The sequence continues at coordinate 110,069 of JALCCH010000021.1, forward strand.
TCAGCTGCTTCTACACATTCGCTAGATCATGATTGACTGACCTTTGATGGATTTCCTTGCTCCCAACGGCACTTCCGACATGCACCTCTTGACTGTGCCCGGAAACTACCAAACATTAACGCTACCGTACATCATCCTCCGCTCCTCTCGCATTAATTCTTGGACGATACCATCGCTCTGCTTATCCAAACGCTTGGCGCCTATCTGCATGAACCCGTTTGCAACGGCTCTCTAACTTCGCACCGACACAGGTGGTAAGGGTACCCCCCGTCGTAAGATGGCCCCCAAGCCCAAGGGCCCTGGTGGCGAGGACCCCAAGCTCCAGGCTGCTCTCAAGAAGCTCCAGGTCGAGCCCGTCTCCGGTATCGAGGAGGTCAACATGTTCAAGGAGGATGGCAACGTTCTTCACTTCTCCGCCCCCAAGGGTAAGTTTCTTTTGCCCACATTATGATGGCAGCAACAATTCGTCTCGAGCACATCGGTATCGTCCAATCGACTTGCAGCAGCACATCCAGCGCAGCATACGACAGCGCAGCACCCGCATGTAGCCATATTGCGCACCTCGGGACATTTCGCAAAGAGCAAGAATCAGCATCTGATCGAGCGACAAGACGCTATCCGGCCAAAGCAGAGGACGATGCAGCGATCAGACACTTGAGTAGGAAGGACATCATGCGTATGCCTGCGTGGGAAAATTGCAGAACGGAGACCTGGCTGTCTTATCCTTCTCCACGCGGCATTGGACGGCGTAATCGGAGCACTTGGACTCGGCAGATCCGGCTCGAATGCGATGGATCTGACCAGCAAAAGTCCACTCTGCTCTGCATCGGCACTTGCGACAATCAACCACTACACTGACTTGGCCTATTCCCACGGTGACGGGACGTATCCGATGCTCGAGACGACATTTCTGCTTTGTGCCTACACGCTCCTCGATGCAATCATCTCACTGACCCTTCTCCACACCTTGCCTTTTGCACTCATAGTCCACGGTCTTCCCTCATCCAACACCTTTGCCGTGTACGGTAACGGTGTGGACAAGGAGCTCACCGAGCTTGTGCCCGGTATCCTCAACCAGCTCGGCCCTGACTCTCTCGCTTCGCTCCGCAAGCTGGCTGAATCTTACCAGGCCATGAACGCTCAACACGCGGCTTCGCAAGCTGCTGCGGGTGGTGCGTCCAAAGATGACGACGATGTGCCCGATGTTGTGGAGAACTTTGACGAGGCTGACAAGAAGGAGACTGAGGTCGACAAGCTTGACTAATTGCGCAGCGCAGCGGCAGTCAGCAGTGTAGCGAAGGAGGTGATGGCAAGCGGTAGTTTTCCGACGCATGACTTTCCTGCGTAGTACGCACGCACGCACACATAACACACACACACACACCACACCCCAAAAATTGAAAAAAGCTGAGGTTGTTGTATAAGAAAACGGCGCTTCTTGAGTGTTTTGAGATCATGATTGTATTGCCAATTAGTGTCTAGGACCGTGGGGGGTCAGTCGAGGATGGCGAATTGATGTGTGCCTCCCCTTTGGAGGACTTTTTGGTAACTTGGTAGTTTGGCTAGTCGTTTGAGCCATTCTACAGTCTTTGGCCAATCTTCCTTTCTTTTGCCTTCACTCGTGATGCCAGTGTCCATTGCGAAGGTGTATTCTGCGGTGAAGGCGCACATTATATCTGCTGCTGTTAACCTTGCCCCCACGAGGTACGCATTTGCGTCTTGTTTTGTGAGGGTAGATTCGAGGAGGTTGAGGTTGTTTTGGATATTGTTGCTCATTTTGTGTTCAATCTGTTTGGCGGTGTTTGGTTCTGTAAACCAGCGAGGATAGATGGTGGCGAGGGTATGGATCATCATGCCTTCACTGAATGAGATCCATGATTCAATGTCTGCCTTCTCTTGCCAATCCCCGGGGTTGCCCAGGAGTGAGGTGGAGGAGCCGTAGCGTTCGATGAGGTACTTGACTATCGCCGCACTCTCGCCGATTGTGACGTCGGAATCGACAAGGTAAGGCGATTTGCCCAGCGGATTGCCAGAGTCGACCTTCATCGAGGGTTCGGCTCGTTTGCCTTCGATTCGGCGGTAGACGCGAAGCTCATACGGAAGCGAGAGCTCTTCCAGAACCCAAGCCACCCGAAACGCTCGAGAGTTCTCGAGAAAGTACAATGTCCGGTCGCCAGAAGTCATCCTGGGGTCGCGTTGGTGCCTCAAAGGATCGTTGCGAAAAGGAAAGAAAGGACGAGGTAAGACGAACCCAACTTGGTCGCCTGGGAGTAAGATGAGGTGAGGCGTGCGGATGAGGGCGGATTAGAGAACGGCGCTCAAGAAAGCGCAAGACGAAAGATCGAGTATGGATGGTGCAAAAGTGAGTCGCCGTGATATCGGGGAATGCCACTTAGTGAAGTGCGGGTCCAGGAGAAGATCGAGAGCAAAAGGCGGGGTTGCCGAGCGCGTCTTATTTACGACTCCTTTGCTCTTTATCCATAGTCGGTTCTACATGCCTTTTTCGACCGGAGAGAACGTGAAGGATGCGTTTCATCTGTTCAGACTCGACAGACACATGGACGCTACACACAGTCGTACCGCGACTCGATCAGCTGGCCTTTCACTGCCCGATGGTTACATGTGTTGATCGGGGGGCAATGCCGCCCCTCTCCAGTCTAGTAGAGCCACAATGCGCTGGTGCAGCTACACTATACACGTTCGGCTCAACAGCAGACGACAGGATCATAAAGATCCGAATCTCACCTACACGCAACAAGATAAGCCAAGCCGTTCAGTAATTGGAATCTTGAAGACCGTCTTCCATTTCGTTCCAATGCTCTGTCGACTACGTATACAATGTCTGTCAAATTTAGGCGAGCTTGCCCTCGGCCCAACGGTTGGTCTTGAGAGCCATCCTGCAGTACCACAACATTGCAATAGAGCGTTCGAAAACAGAGTCAGTACACCACAATTCAACACTAGCGTGCATATGAGAAACGAAAGGAAGAAAGATACTTACTCGACTGCGGCGGAACCCCAATCCAAGCCATGGTTATGACCCTTGTTTGCTCCTCTACCGACTCCGCTCCTCTCCAGTGCCTGGTCCTCCGTCAACGCCGTCAGCACACCCAAGATCACTGGCACGCCCGTATCCAACCCAACCCTCATCAACCCAGTACAACAACTCTCGCTGATATACTCGAAATGCATCGTACTGCCCTTGATCAAGACGCCGATACCAATCACGGCATCCAGCGCGGCCTTGCTGGGCTTAGCCGCGCTACCGCCAGCGACGGGAGTGGAAGGCTTGGAGTTGTCATCCAGCAGCGAGGTGGCGCCCATGAGATCGCTTACGTTGGAAGAAGCTTGGACTTGCGAGGCAGAGATGAGACGCGAGACGCCAAAGGGAAGCTCCCAAGAACCGGGAACGGATTCGATGACAATGTTTTCAGCTTTGACACCCGCTTTGGTGATGGAGTCGACGCAACCTTTGACGAGAGGAGTGATGCATTCTTCGTTCCAGCGGGCGTGGACGATGCCGATGCGGAGCTTGTCGGCGCCAGGGAAGGAGGTGGGTGCAGGAGCGGGGCCTTTGATGCTAGCCATTGTCGATTCAAGTTGTTCGTTGGGTGAGACGGAGGGAGGAGAGGAGAGAAACGCTTGAGATAGGATGTGGAAGTGGTGCAGATTCAGTAGGTAGTTTGGAATTCGATGTTGTGTAAGGAAGAGGCGAAGGTGTGGAATGGATGGCCAAATTATGTCCGTGCATGGCGCTTTCAGATTGTCCAGCCCAGAATTAGGACTCAGTCTGAGCGAAGTCAAGCGAGCGAGTTCCTTCCTTTCGATTGAGTCCGTCCGCGGATTCAGAGCGAAGCATATTGAATTGAGTGAGAGAGGTGATCGATTTGAAAGCTGGACATCGCATCCCGATATGCGCAACTCGACACGTCCAAATACACCGGATCGGCTGCTGAAAAGGGGAAATGACGGGTCAAATTTGGCAAAGCTCGGACAATCCATTTCAATTGATTCGGTCCTGACGGTCTCGTCTTCGCACCATCATGCCGGTTCAGCTGTCTCTCGAGCTGGACACATCTCATACATAAGTAGGACTCGTGGCAATTGGCAAGTCCGCCTTTCCTCCATTACACACGGCCCGCTTACAAGCTCCTCACGGCAGCGCGCCTTGGAGGATCAGACACGAGTCGAATCTTGAAAGACATCATCACCTGCTTTCTCACGACCTAACATCTGGCCGGGAAAAGCAAAAGACCGTATTCCGGTTTCTTCGAATCTTTGCCCCGTTCTCAGCTTGCTAGTTGCTCTGTGCAACGACATTTCACACACCTGTTCCTCCTCCACCCTTTCCGCCTTCTCATCGCCGTCTATATCTTGCCCCCGCGCTCCCGCCTTCCATCTATCGAGATGAGGACATCCACCCTCCTCCGCACCTCTTCCTCCCTCTTGCGCTCCCAAGCCCGCATTCCTGCTCTTCGCGTCGCTCCCTCCCTCTCTGCCCCCACCATGTCCTCCAAGCGAACTGCCACCGCCAACGCTCGACTCAACCAGGTCTCTCGTCAGTTCTCTCACACGCCTGCCATGTCTGCCGCCCCTGCCAAGGGCGCCAACCGCTCGGACAGCCAGAGCGCGGCGGCTGCTGACAACAAACTCGTCAAGCTCCTCTCCGAAGGTGGACTTCGCACTATCCTCCTCAACCGCGAAAAGGCGCTGAATGCACTCAATCAGCCCATGGTCAACCTCATCGATGAGGCCCTCGACGAATGTGTTCATTCCAACACTTGCAATGTCATCATGCTCCGCGGCGTTGGTCGTGCTCTCTGCTCTGGTGGAGACGTACTTGCTGTCGTCAAAGCCGCCAACTCGCCCGACCCCAAGGTCAGGAAGACGGCATTGGACTTTTTCCAATCCGAATTCCAGCTCGACTACAAGATCGCACGTCTCGGCGAAGCTGCTTACGCCCACAGCGCCGGTGCTGGCGCTGACGACGCTCGAACCCTCGCCAAGAGCAAAGGCGGCGAGATCAAGAACCCCAAAACGTTTGTTTCGGTCATGGACGGAATCACCATGGGTGGAGGTGTGGGTCTTTCCGTCCACGCTCCTTTCAGGATTGCAACCGAAAGGACCATGTTCGCTATGCCCGAGACGGGGATTGGGTACTTCCCTGATGTGGGTGTGACGCGAGTGCTCGCGCGTCTTGACGGCAAGATCGGACAGTACCTTGGTATGACGGGTGCGAGGATCTCTGGTGAAGAGGCGTACCTCATCGGCCTTGCTACTCACTACATCCCCAGTTCGAGCATCGATGCTGTCGCTCACCGCCTCTCGATGCTCCCGTCGGAATCCGCGCGCGATCCGAGCTTGGTCAGTGCCGCGCTGCACGAGTTTTCGGCGAACCCACTCGAGGCCAAGGACACGCTGGCTAAATCCGCCTTCTTCGGCGAGCGCCGCATCGCGCTCGACTATGTCTTTGGACAGCTCTCATGCGAGTCCATCTTTAGCTGCTTGGAAGAGCTCTCGTCCGCCTCGGCCGACTCTCAGGCGGCTGCAGAGCTTGCCACGCTGGGCGTGTCTTCTATCACGCCAGAGATCCAGGAGTGGGCGACACAGACGCTCAAGGATCTCAAGACAAAGTCTCCGCGAGCGCTCAAGGTTACGCACCAAGCCATTCTTGAGGCTCGTCGATTCGATGTGGAGGAAGCGTTTAGGTTTGACATGCGTCTGGCAACGGCGTTTTGTGATTTTGCGATCGGAAAGGATTTCTACACGGGTGTGACTCACGTTCTGGAACGCGATCCGGAGACGGGAAAGCGTCGAACGGGTGTGGCTGCGTGGGAGCCCGCTTCGCTCGACAAGGTTAGTGATACCAAGATGCGTGCGCAGTTCTTTGGGGATGTGGAGACGGCCAAGAATGCAGGTTTGACTATGGACGTGCCGCACTTGGCTGCAATTCCGGGAGCTCCGACAGCGAACGAAGCGAGACAGGCGAGGGATAGCTTGCTGCGTGGTAAAGGTCCGTTGAGATGGGAACAGAGTCATAATGTCTTTGCACTGCCAAGTGAGGCAGAGTGTGCGGCCTTGTTGGAGGGAAGTCATCCAGCAGCAGCAGCGGTGAAGCCGGAAGTGGACGAATTGGTCGATATCCTAAACAGGCACAAGGGCAGTTTGCCAGGTTTGGAATTCAAGGTTAAGGATTGGGTCCACAGGCAGGCAAGAAACAGGTCGTAACAAAGCACCGCTCGTCAAACACTTACCGCAATAAAAGTCATCCTGGAGGCACCGGAAAGAGACATGGCACGTCGGGTGTGTGGCTAGAGTGGTGTGTGATGAATCGCAGAAAGTCATGTCGAGCAAGATGCACAATTTGACTGGGCTGTTGACAAACTGAACGACAGAAGATGGTCAGGTTGTTAGCATAGGCAGCCTCTTGTAAAGTGCTAAGTTTGGCTTGCCTGCACAGAACCCTTGTCGTCCTGACATATCCAACTTGAGCATGTGTCAAGAAGGTATAGAGGTGCAGAGGTATGAAAAGGAGTGGAAGAAAAAAAAGAATGCGTCGGAGGGGAATCGAACCCCTGTCTCCTGCTATCGATTACTTTCTTGGTTACTCCGTATCCAATCAGGTGGAAGGCAGGAATAATAACCATTATACGACCGACGCTCTCATGCACAGTGGCCGCTTTGTTGCGATTATAATCATACGTTTTATGAATCGAAATTTGCCCAACAAGAAGATCAAATCGTCATCGTCAGGAAGACACCAAAAGCTGGCACTCACATCCATCCCTATCAGGCGTCGGACCATGTACAAGCTTGTTCAGCTGCGAATCATACAAGATGCTAAAGTACAAACAAAATACCAGTGTAGAAAGAACTATACATCCTGCCAATCCAAGCTCCCCAATACGGCCGTCTTACTTGGCAACCTACCTGCACTCGGACTGAGCACCGTCAACTTTTTCCTCACTGTATCCACCTCTGCCACATGTACAAAGCCCAAGATGGGAGCACCGATGATTTCGTCATCCGTCGAACCCGTGCTTGAATCTGGCTGCCCTGCACCTCCACCACCCCTCGGCGGTTGGATGAGTGCCAAGACGCTATGCAGCAACGTGGTTTGGTCGGCGGCAGAATTGGTTGGGTCCAGTTTGACCAACTGCGTCTCGGTGATTGTGCGCGAGGCACCAATGGGCAAAGCCGAAGACGGCGCCAGGGATTCCTGTCCGACCTTGTAGATCTCGAGCAAGTCAAAGGGGATGGTAGTGCTGTAAGGCGAGAGCGAAGGAATCCCTCCCAGCGGATCAGAGTGTCCTGGAAGCACAACTTTAGGCACACCCCCTTCTCCCCCTGTCGACGTCGACGATCCGCCATAGAAATATGTCTTGACCTGCAACGCCTTCAACCTCGCCCTCCACGTCTCATCCAACTCCACCACACCTCCACTTTTTGGCAACTTGATCACATTCACCTTGGGCGCCTTCCTCCCTCCCGAACCCACCACCTCTGTCCCCTCTCCCGCGCCTCCAAAGATCTTTGTCATCTCCAAATTCAACTTTTCATGCCCGATGACCACAATTGTGTCGACCTTGAACGCTTTGACGCAGTGTTGGATAAAGGCGTACTTGGTTCGTGCATCAGCAGTGATGACGCCCGGGGTATCGATGATCAAGCCGGACATGCGCGAACGGAAGTCGCGAGCCAGACGACGTTCGATACCTTCAGCGAGCCAGTCGACGACTCGGCGGAAGTGACGTTCGTTATCGCGAGGATTTTCGCGGCCCAGCCAGAGGGAGAGTGGGGCGACGGGATGTGCGGTGGAAGTGCCGGGTGGGATGGCGCCTGTCGTGCTGGTATTTGTGCCGAATGGGAAGGCTGGTGACGGCGATGGCAATGATGCTAGCGGCAAAGGGGAGAGGGGGAGGGCAGAAAGACAGCACGGTAGCGGCGGAGCTCCGTCACTGGGGTCGAGATTGACAACGACAGGCCACCAGCCGGTAACGTCGCTTCGTTTCTCTTCTTCACGTTTGGCTTTCTTGGCTTCCTCAGAGAGATTGGCCTCCATGTTGGGGTAAATGATCCCATCTCCACCTGTGCGCAGACTTTCTGCCACCTTGCCTGCTTCGCCTTTGCCAAGACTCGCCACGGCAGGCGATCTGAGTGCGTAGTTGGCGAGGAACTTGACCAGGCTCGTCTTACCGGCACTCTCAGGTCCAAGCACCATGACTCGCGGACCTTGTCCTTCTGGCCTGTACACCGTGGTCGCCGCAGTCCCGCTTGGATCAGACTCTGTCTCGCTGCTCTGATCTGTCGTTCTTGGCGCAATGTATCCCGGTTCCAGTACGCTTCCCGCTAGCGTTGAGAGAAGCTTTGCATCGGCTCTCAATTCTTGCCTCGCCATGATCCTTTTCTTCTCCAGGTACAGATGGAGGTTCGAATACGCCGTGTATACTGGAGAAGGCTCATCTGCGAGATACTCTGTACTAGCGCTTCCGGCGATCTCGAGCTCGGCTCCTCTCCACGAGCTCACTGCAGCTTTGGCTTCGTCACCGAATGGATACCATCGTTCCTGTGTTCCGCCGACAAGTTCAGCACCAAAGATCTCGGCATCTGGTTCCTCTCCGGCTTGAGTTCGGCCTTGAACGAGTCGGATGGAAAGCTTTTCATGCGGTTCGAGTTCGAAGCGATACTCCGAGCGAGGTGGAAGAAACACTCTTCGGTGTTGGTTGGACCCTTCAGCTGAAGCCTCCATTCTTGCGCTCTAGAGTTGAGTAGAGTTGACGGAGAGGACGGGAAGAAAACAAGAGTGTGAGGTGAGGTGACAGTGGACCCTGCAAGCAAACGCGTTTGTTCTGAGAATTCTACCCGACTTCCGCAATTTTGTGGTTTCTGTGCCCGATACACGCGATCAATGAAGGTTGATTTTGTTCGGCAGCTCCCGCGATTACTTGCTTGCTATTTTGTACTGCTGTAAGCCGAACCTCTCTGCAGAAGAAGCCGGCATTGCAAAGCTTTGTAGACCTGACTGAACCAGTATGCTGCTTGTCGAAATCATTGGAGATTGTCGAGGAAGCAAAGAAACAAGGATGTAACGGAGGCTAGCTGGTGGAGACCCCAACCTCGTTCTCTTTTGAGGTAATGGTTTCAAGATGCCGAGTGGATTGGCAAAGATACAACTTCGGACAGTATCTCCGACGAAATTGGCGGCTTAGGCGATATCTGCTATGCTCTCTTCACCATTGCGGATGGCGTCAAAGCACCTGCAGGAAGAGAAGTCGGACGGCATGAACTGGCTTTGTTTGCAAGACGGATGATTGGATACGAGAAGAAAAGAGCGCGTTCAAAGCACGCCTTCATCTCTCTGCTGCTGGGATCGTGCATGAAACGCATGCAAGTGACTGCAAATGCGCTCAAATTTAACCGAGAGATGTGACACACAGTCGTGCACAGATTGTTCATTGTTCATGGGTGTCAGGGCGGCATCCGAAGACGAGGACATGAAGTGCGAGTGGCATCGGGCGAGTCGAATGAGTTGCGGGTTCTATCGGAGATTCAGAAGAAAAGAAGCACGCTTGCCTGCAAAGCGACCTCTGATGCAGGGCAGTAACTCATCGAGTCGGCTCGGAAGTGCGATTGCGAGCTCTGCTGTGGACCTAAGATGTGCTACTCAATAGACATCATCGCCTTATGCTGGCATCGAGCTTGACAGCATACTTGAGAGATGGAGTATCAAGGTGACGGCTCTAGACGACGACAAAAAAGGAAGAATCGATGTGGTCTGTGCGTCACTCCACACCTTGAGGATTATTATTTGTGATTTTGCCGAAGCGAAGACAAAAGGTCCGTCAATCACAGCAATCTCATTCGACCGCGACGGCGACGTCGGCCAAGGACAAGATTGATCGACGGGACGGAGTGCACCAGAGTTGGGGTCGTTCCGTTTGAGTCTGGAAGTGAGAGTCAGCGGTCAAGAATGCGAAAAGATGCAGTGACGTGCGCCGAGAACGCTGAAATATCCCGAACGGACAAGCGAGTCAGTCAAGGCACATGCAACGACAAAGAAGTGACGCACTAGGAGCATTTTCTGCTCTGCAACGTATTGTGGATCGCCGTGAAGAGGTCTCGGAAAGTTCCGCTCACCATTGACTTCACTGCAGCGTAGTACAAGCAGGCCCGTGACGACCAACATGGCAGAGGAAGGTGTCGATAAAGAGGAGGCGGTCCAGAACTTTCATGCAATCAGCGGGAACCATGTTCCCGATTCACTCTGGAGGCGTTGATGCTGCTCGACATGCATGGATGGCCTCTGAGATCCGCTTGGGGCCGACGACACTCATCACTACAGTGGCACGAAGCGTTGGGGCAAACAACGGCGAACCAATGTGCAGGATCCGGGGTAAGCAAGGAGAACTAAGTGTTGGTGTTGTACATCAACACGGCGTAGTAATGACGGCAGAACCAAAACCGTGTGCGTGCTACAGTAGTCGAGACATCAGAAAAGCGGAGCTTCAGGATCTAAGAACAAAAGAAGAGAAAAGAAGGGAAGGAGGCGAGTGCAAGACGGCGAAGGCGGGGTTGATGAGCAATGTCTTCACCCGCTGCTAGGCGCATCTCGGCACCACAGCGGTCCACTGCCGGGGAAATCAGAATTTCTTTGGTTCTCCACGTCAAATCTCTGAGGGTAAAGGAGAGGAGAGGAAGAGGGCAGGACAGAGGTCGCCGACCAAATTGCAGAGATGCGAAAGCAATGGCCGTCAGAAGAGGGGGGATTTTCCCCGCTCGAGCCATCGCCGTGCCTTGTCCACTCATGATTCACCGAGACCAAAGCAGGTCCATCAAATATCTAATTTCTGTTAAAAATAATCACAGAAAATGCATACGCGGAAAGTGGAGAAGAAAGCCACCAGCCAATTTCTGAGGCCAGCAAGCGGCAAAAGATTGAAAGTAAAAAGGCAAAAGAGAAAGCGGAGGTCGGTGTGGATCTTTGTATTTGACTGAGATTATGGTCTTTGGCGAGGGGATGCAAGAACGATCTGGATCTCGAGCGTGGCATTGTCCTCTACACTGTACTGTATACTGTGTACTGTATATGTGATGGCTTCGTCAAGCAGCGAGGCAGAGGCAAAGGCAAAGCCAAAGGCAAACGCGGAGGCAAGGGCACAGGTGTAGTAGGGCATCCAAGTCAGTTGAGACATTACTGACAGGATGCAGCTAAGACATGACTGGAGTAAAAGGGTTGTTTGGTTGTTTGGTTGTTTGGTTGGTTGGTTGGTTGGTTGGTTGGTCGGTCGGAGTGCCTGCCCGATGGGCCGAGACAGCCTCGCTGCGTCGAGTGACTTGAGCGAGTTGAGCGTCGCCTTGCAAATCCACTCAGGCCCGCTTTCTTACTCGTGTGGCTTTGGGATGAGACTGGAGACTTGGCATTTCCGCATTGCATCGCATCGCATCTCTACCGCTTCTGCCAGTCTTTCCGTCCATCGAAAATTGGCCTGTGCCTCTTCACCGTTGACTGCCGCCGCCGCTGTTGCTCCTCTCAGTACTGTAGTGTCTCAAATGCGAATGTGGAGAGTCCGACCTGAATCGCTTCCGCTGCCGCTCTTCTCCAGTCACAGAGAGAGTTGTGGGTAAGAGCGGCCTACTTTGTTCACCGTTCGATGCTGCCTGTCCCTTGAGCAAGCCAAGCCATTCAGTGATTCCTGCGCGTTCATCATATGGCCCAAACGCCTCATCCTATAAAGTCTCCACCGTTTGTGTCCGCATTGGCGCAGCCAACCTTCCTTTTGCTTCCTTACATATTGTTCTCGTTCGCTACACCAACGACTCAAGCGTGAACAACTCCTTCCCTCAGCTAAAGTAGACTCACGCCCCCGTCCTACTCAGCTTTCAGCCCTGCTCACTACCACATATCCCGTCCTCTAGAACGCGTCTAGTCACATATATCGCCCATAATGGCTGAGGCAGAAGTTCCCGAGGTCAAGACCTACGACGTCCCTTCCCGTCTTTTGGGCAAGGACGGCCGTCCTGCTCCTCACGTCAATGCTGAGAAGTACGCTGCTGACTACCCAAAGTCCATCGACAACACCGATGAGTTCTTCGGCAAGGTGAGTAGGATCCGCTCAAACTAGCTTGTACCCACGCCACGCATCTGCTCTGGCAGATCCGTGTCTGCTGACCAATGCTTTCGGAAGAGCCATCCAGCGATTTCGTCAGTCGGCTCTCGCGCTGCTCTCGACTTCACATGGACTCGGAGGCTTCCGAAGGCAATGAGAAGCTGCGGCATAGCAAGCTCTGATATGCATAGAGAGAGAGAGAGAGAGAGAGAGAGAGAGAGAAAGAAGCTGACAACGGAGTTCATCTTTGTTTCTTGCTTTCTACTACAAACAGCTCGCCAACGAGATCATCAGCTGGGACGTTCCCTTCAAGACCGTCCGTTCCGGTGGATTCGAGAACGGCGACGTTGCCTGGTTCAACGAGGGTCGTCTCAACGCTACCTACAACTGTGTCGACCGATGGGCTTACAAGCACCCCGATCGTGTCGCCATCATCTACGAGGCCGACGAGCCCGGCCAGCACCAGGAGATCACCTACTCGCAGCTCCTTGTTCAGGTCTCTCAGGCTGCCAACATGCTCAAGTCTCTCGGCGTCAAGAAAGGCGACACTGTCATCGTGTACCTCCCCATGATTCCCGAGGCTGCTGTTGCTCTCCTCGCCTGTGCCCGTATCGGTGCTATTCACTCGGTCGTCTTTGCTGGTTTCTCCGCCGACTCTCTCCGTGACCGTACCAACGACTGCGGCGCCCGCGTTGTTATCACCACCGACGAGGGCAAGCGTGGTGGCCGTAACATTGCTACCAAGAGCATCGTCGATGCCGCTCTCAAGGAGTGCTCGAAGGTTGAGCACGTTGTCGTCGTGAAGCGTACCGGTGGACAAGTTAACATTGACGAGAAGCGCGACATTTGGTGGCACGAGGCTTGCTCGCGTGAGCGTGCTTACTGCCCTCCCGAGTCCATGAGCTCCGAGGACCCTCTTTTCATCCTCTACACTTCCGGTTCCACCGGTAAGCCCAAGGGTGTCGTCCACTCGACTGCTGGTTACTTGCTCGGTACCGCCTTGACTCTGCGCCACGTCTTCGATGTGCACCCGGACAGCGGTGACCGCTTCGCTTGCATGGCTGATGTCGGCTGGATCACTGGTCACTCTTACATCGTCTACGGTCCTCTGATGAACGGTGTCACCACGCTCATCTTCGAGTCGACTCCCGTTTACCCTTCGCCCTCGCGATACTGGGAGATCGTCGACACTCACAAGTTGACCCAGTTCTACACTGCGCCCACTTCCATCCGTCTTCTCCGACGACTCGGTGATGAGCACGTCAAGAAGCACGATCTTTCCTCGCTCCGCGTCATTGGTTCCGTCGGTGAGCCTATTAACCCTGAGGCATGGCACTGGTACAACGACAACGTCGGTCGTGGAGACTGTGCTATCGTTGACACTTACTGGATGACCGAGTCCGGATCCATTATGATCACCCCCCTTCCTGGTGCGACCAAGACCAAGCCCGGTTCCGCCACTTTCCCCTTCTGGGGTATCAAGCCCGTCCTTCTCGACCCCACCTCTGGTAACGTCTTGGAGGGCAACAACGTCGAAGGTGTTCTGGCTATCGGCCAGCCTTGGCCTTCGGTCGCACGTACCGTCTACGGAGACCACCAGAGGTTCCTGGACACATACATGCGTCCCTACAAGGGCTACTTCTTCACCGGTGACGGTGCCGCTCGTGACAAGGACGGCTACATTTGGATCAAGGGTCGTGTCGACGACGTCATCAACGTTTCCGGACACCGTCTCTCCACCGCCGAGATCGAATCCGCTCTTATCGGTCACCCCGGCGTCGCCGAGACCGCCGTGGTGGGTATCCCCGACGAAGTCACCGGTCAGACCATCGCCGCATACGTCACGCTCAAGCCCGAGTTCTCTTACGACAGCGAAGAGGCGCTCACCAAGGAGCTGGTCATCCAAGTCAGGAGGAACATCGGTCCCTTCGCAGCACCAAAGAAGATCATCATTGTCAGCGATCTTCCTAAGACGAGGAGTGGAAAGATCATGCGTAGGTTGCTCAGGAAGTGCGCCTCGCACGATACCGAGAACCTTGGTGATCTTTCATCGCTTGCGGATCCTTCGGTTATCGACCACATCAAGGAGAAGACGAATGCTTTCGACAAGAAGTAAAGCTTTCGACACTTGGAAAGAAAAAGAAGCTCAGAGTTGAAGATGTATATGCCCAGATTTGGGTGCCATATTGGTTTTATCGTAATATGATGATTCGTTCTGTTCGAAAAAGAAAGCTTTGGGGTGATGTGTGAAGAAGCAGTGATGGTCAAAACCTTCAAGTGAAGATGAAGCGAGTGATATAGAGTCGAAAGGATGCGTTGAGGTTGTATTGCAGTTGAACCAAACCAGACGCGCACGGTGCAACACGAATTTCCGATCCTCTCTGATTCTCCGCGGCTGTGGGGACGCATTGGCCATTTGTGAACCGGAAATAAGCGCTCTCGACGTCCACGCGAGCCTCAGACTCTGATGCTTCTTTTTGCATTCGTGATTGGTGTCTGAGCGCTCATTGTTAGACGCTCGAGGTCTGGTGGGGCTAATCTCGAGAGCTCAGCCGAGCCTGATTGAGTATCAGTGCACAGGGAACACGGTGGAATGGTGAGTTGTGTCGAACAGGTGAAGTTGAGGGTGAATCACTCCGCCTCGGGCACGAGTTCGGCTAAGCTGAGCGTGGGGGGAAAGATTGTACTTAACCGGCGCATCTTGGTCCAGGTTGACTTCGCTTTCCTTTCCTTTGCAACAACATGTCTCGTCGCCTCTTGTCCCTCTCGCGACACCTCCTCTCCTCTCCCGCGTCATCCTTGTCTTCTCGCAACACCTTTGCTGACATTCGCAGTATGTCTACTATCCAAGCGCTTCAAATCGATCGTCAAGGCGGACCCGAGGTTGTCCAAGTCGTGCCCATCTCTCCGCCTTCCCTTCCTGGCAAAGGGCACGTCATTGTCAAAAATGAATATGCGGGCGTCAACATGATCGACACGTACCACTATGGGGGACTTTACCCTCTCGAATGTCCCATCATTATTGGTCAAGAATCCGCCGGAGTCGTCGAAGCCGTGGATTCGGATGTGACTTTGGTCAAACCTGGCGATCGCGTCGTTCAGTACGGCGGAGGTTCTTACACTCAGAAGCAGCTCCTGCCTGCTGAGCGAGTCGTCAAGCTTCCAGAGGCGATCGACACTCGTACCGCAGCAGCAGCGTACCTCCAAGGCCTCACCGCCCTCACGTTGCTCAGGGAAGCCCACCCGGTCAAAAAGGGCGATTGGTTGCTAGTCACCGCAGCCGCAGGAGGCGTAGGCCTACTACTCTGCCAGATGAGTAAGGCGTTTGGAGCCAACGTGATCGCCGTCACTTCGACTCAAGCCAAATGCAATCTCGCCCTCGCCCACGGCGCCTCGCACGCCTTGCTGTATAACAAAGAAAACCCGCAAGCCTACATTGCAGAGATCATGTCCATCACCAACAACCACGGCGTTGACGGCATCCTGGACGGCGTCGGCGCCGACACTTGGGAAAGCAACTTTGAAATCGCAGCGCGCAAAGCTACGATTGCCACGTTTGGTAACGCTTCAGGTCCAGTCCCCGCTTTCCCTCCACTCAAACTCGCCAAGAAGAATTTGAAGATCTGTAGGCCAACGCTGTTCAACTATGTGACCACACGGGAGGAACGAGAAGAGTACAGCAAGGAGCTCTTTGAGTTGGTACAGAGCGGTAAGGTCAAGATCAATGTGCATCAAGAGTACGAGTTTACAACCGAGGGGATGAAGATGGCGTTCAGCGATATCAAGAGTAGGAAGACGACGGGCAAGTTGGTCGTCAAAGTGTAAGCGCGAGAAGATGCAATTTCACAATGAGAGAGACTTTGCGGATCGAATCGAAAGATGAGTGTGGCGATGCGAGATATCTACATGTATGGGCAACGATGAGATGAGATGAGATGATAGAGTAGGTTTAGGTGAAGTTGGGCGGTTGAGGGCTAGTGTTGGTTGCGGGACTGGTGGCGTTTCTCCAACTACCGCCGATCGACGAGGCGTTTTGCTGGAAGGGGTTTCTGGTGTTTCGGCCTATACTTGACTTGGCCATGTTGGGCGAGCTGGTGGGTGGCGGAGTGCAGACGCCGATGCCCAATCCCAGAGACTGGCCTAGTGAAGCTGGCGAACGACCCGTGGCGGGGTTGGGTTGGCCGTTGAGCCTGCCAAATGGGGAACTGCCTTCGGAAGCGATGGGAGAACGCGACTTGCCATTAGGCGAACCAGGACCGGCGCTGAGCAGCGAAGGTGACAGCTTGGTCCCGTTCGCTTCCAGCCCAGCCGTGCCGATTGTAGGAGTGCGCACCATCTGCTGCATGGGATTGCTAAGACTGTAAACACCTTCTCTCTTCTCCTCCCCTCTCGCCTCGTGCGAGCTAAACTCCAACGTAATCCCTGGCTCATTCTCCAACTCGAGCAGCGAGACGAGCTTCTTGCCGATCCTATTGACCTTTTGAATGTCGGTCCGGTCTCGCACCCACACCGCAATCCTATCTCCTCTCGGCTTGACGCTGCACACTCCCCCACACACTTCATCCTTCTCATCCATCTCTTCTCCAATCAGTCCCAACACAAGCCACAACCAGCTTCGATCCACCAATGCGGGATTCCTTTGCCGGAATGTGATGACCCACTTGCCACCCTTTGCATTTCGCAGATCTTCCCACATGGGCTTGATGCCGTCCTTGAAAATGTGGTAGCTCGAGTGCTTGTCCAGTTGAGAAGGACGGTGCAGTTTGGCGAAACAGGGAAGGAAGCTTTCCACTGAGCGGTAGGAGCCGATGGTGCGCAGGTTGGCTTCCCACACCGAGCTGGAAAGAGTGGGTGTCGAGGCAAGCGGCTCGGATGGTGCAATCGAAGGAGTGGCAGGAGCGTTGGCCGAACGAGAGTCGTAGAAGAGAGTCCATTCGTGCTGAAGAGGATAGGTTGGGGTCTTCGGCGGAGCTGGCAGCGGGTGGTTGAGCTTCGGAACAGAAGTAGAGCTTGTTGTGAGTTTGAGGCTTGGCTTGGGAGCGCTGGGCTTGGACTCGCTGGTCGTCGACTTTTTCTCTTGAGTGACCGGCGAAGGTGCTGCTGACGAGGACGCAAGGTCTTCCACCTCCTTTGACTCGACCTTCTTGGGTGAGGCTGGGGTATGCGCGATCTTGGAGCTCGATTCATCAACTGTTTGAGGCTTGCTTTGGTCTTTAGCAGAGCATACCCCCTTGCGAGACATACGATCGCGGATCTCTTCGAGGCTTGGAAGTCCCTTGGCCAGCATACGCTTGGTCGGCGAGCACGACCCCGAAGAGGGTGCTTCAGGCGACAGACATGTTGTAGATTCTTCTTTCAGTGGCGATCCAGGCATAGCCGGGCTCTTGCGCTCGCCCTGAGCCAGGTTGGGCGAGCCAAAGATCCTTCCGGTCAGCTCGAGTCGAGGACGAGGGCTTTCGACCTGCTTGAGCGGTGAAGTGTGAGGCGTGTCACGGTTGAGACGCGCAGCAATGTCACCGAGTGTAGGCAGCTTGGATGATGATCGGGAACGGCTTGCTGTAGCTGATTTTGACGGAGAAGTCGAGCAGGATGCAGTGGGCATTACGTTCTCGTCTTGTGCTGGTTGAGGGTCCATCATCCGCATGGATGGTCTGCGCATGCTGATAGAAGCCATATCGGATCTGCCTTGTTCCCCTGTGATTCTTTGTTGGAGGATCTTGAAAGAAGTAAGAGAGAGTCGAAATGGTCGTGGAAGACGGAAAGAACGAAAGGAAAGTGAAGGCGCAGGCAAGGATGAGCCGTACGGCCGGACCAGAGGCTCATGAGGGAAGCGGGATCTGCAGGGGAGTGAGACAGGGCCTCTCTACTGCTGGAAACGAGGCAGGGCACAGCAGATGCAAAACAAGGCGCTTGACAGTGTCGGAAAGCTGCGTGGAGATCAGGAGCGGGCCTCCTCATCAAAGGCTCTGTACTGCACCGTGCTGGGCGCCACTACAACAGCCGTCAGGGTGCAGTAAACAATGAGAGAATCAGGAAAACAAAGCGACTTTCTGGGGAGAGAGCTGCATGCTCGTTGTATGCAATCTGCATGGGAGTGGGAGAGCGCCAAGGGACGGACTGAGGCCGTCAACACGAAATTGAGCTGCAAGGAAACTGTAGTGGGCATAGCCAAAGGAAGAGGTCCGAGTGCTGCCAGTCATCGCTCTTGCCGTTTGCGCGCAGCATGACGGCAAAGAATGAAGCTCTCTGCACCGAGCCTTGCGATGTGACGATGCCGAGCATTTCTCTTCGGAAGCTGTAGCAGGAAGCAAGTTGCTGATCGGCATGTACTTGCTGTCTTGGCGAGTGCTGGCGGTGAGTTAGCTAGCGTCATACAAAATAGACTCGATGCTGAGCTGCAAGGCACGCGTTTTGACAAGGCGTCGTCGAGCCCCTTAGCATGAGAGCTTATTGAGACACCTGTCAACAACCTCAAAAAAACGGCTGTCCCGCTTCGAATCGCCACCAACTGCGTGCAAATCTCTACACTCTATGGATTTCGATGCTCTGGACGCACTCTACTGACACTCGTGCTTGATCTCGATCATTGCATACGTCGCCCAAGGTCTATTCAGAAAGGGAACGAGCGAACGTGTGCTCGGGAGGGCTAATTTGGGCAACGTCGAGGTCAGAGAACGCGGAGCGTGCAGCAGCAGTCAAAAACGTCAAATTTCGACTCAGCCTCTCAAAAAGTGTGATTTTGCGACTGGACCCTGTGTCTATCCAAAGTGACATGTCAGAAAATCATCATCATCTTGTCGCGACCATCAATCACAACTTTCCTATTCTCTCAGCATCGGATCGGAATCCAAAGAGATCGGCTTCGCATCTTGGCTTCCATCGGGAAAGGAGGTGCCACTTCCTGTGTTGATCGAGATTCCACCACGGGCTTTCAATGCAGAACAGCTTGTCGATCTCTTCAGACCCTGTGGCGCATAGATGGGCGTTGACGCTTTCAGCCCAGCTCGTCATTGCCCTCGCTAGCCTCTCATCCAAGATGCCCCTTATCTTTTCCTCAACAGCCAAACAACTCGTCTTACATAGAAATCAAACAATGCTGCAATTGAAGACAAGTTGTCCGTGTTCCCGGGTATTCAGCATCGGCATTAGCTTGATCGATCGGAGCCACGCATTGACTCGCCCATAACTTACTTGATGCCGCGATGCAGTTATCCTCAAACGCGTCTCCGCTGTTCCGAAAAAGGGGTGAAAGAAGAAAGTTGACAGCTCGCGTTGTCTCACTTGTGAAACATACACTCAAAGACAGCGATATTTACAGGTGCTCTTGCACTGCACAGTGCTTGAAATGACGCTTTCAAGCATTGATGTGCAGAGCAGACCTTACAATCATGCTCTTTTTGGAAGCAGATCATTATCATAACCTGTGATATCCCCTTGATGCTGCAATCTTCGAATTGACTTTGATCATTGAATGCAGTCCAATGTCAAGACTGTCGGGACCAGCCTCAAGCCACAGCTGTATCATTAAGACGTGGCGCGTTAAAGCTGACTTCCGATGAAAGGAAGATGTGGCCATACCAATGCAAAACACGAAGAGGCTACAGTAGACGGGTAGATGTTGGGCATGATACGGGCTGAGCCGAATTGCGTCCTCGTTTTGGGAGATCTGCAAATTGTGAATGCAATCGGTGTGTTATAAGCGAAGGAAGAAGGAAAAACCAGATAGCCGAGCTTCAGCCGCATGAGATGAAGTCACACCTGCCTTTCTTGGATCATGAACATCCGCTGCTCAATGGCCTGCAAGGCGTGCTCTTTTGTCTCGACAAAGCTGGATGAGCAATGGCTCGCCATCATGCTTGATCCATTCGCTCCCGGCACATGATAGAATGCCCAACCAGAACATCGACGCTTGAATACTGTAAGCGCTGCAGTAGCCGGCTAGCCAGATCGACAAGAGTGAGAGTTTGCATACATAATGCAAGATGCTGCCTGTCATAACCAGGTCCGAAAGAGGAAGGTGCAGACCGATAGAGACCCTAAGCATGAAATCTGTCTCTGAATGCCGATTTCCACGTTGGCTTCCTCCCGTTGTGGCGCCGCTTCTTCCGCCTCTTCGTGTCTTCGATCGGGTTTCGACTACGCCGCCGCTAACTATACAGGAAGAGCTACGACCTGCCGTAGAGTCTATCGCGACACTCGCCAATGCTCTGTATGCACTGCGTTCATTGTCCCTCATCCTTATCCTGTCGCTGCCGCCTGGCTTGTTCAGGACCGGCTGACATTGTCGCTTGGTGCGCACATCAGGGCTGGAACTCAATCGTCCATCGTATTTGGGTTGATACGAAAAGGGCCCTCTTCGAATCTCAACACTCTGTCAAGGTTCCCCGGTCACACTCTTCTGATAGTGCAGCTTTTTGGAGCGAGCTTGGCTAACGAGAAGTCGAGCCTTAACTCACATTGACGCTGCTCTTCTCTCTCTGTACACTCCTCTCGCCCACCCAATTGCTCCTACTGCTCTCCCGCTCTGCGCCTCAAAGCTTCAGTCATACACACAATCCAGAACGCTGGTTCCACTCGGAATCTGCTTCTCTCAACCTCTCTACATCCTTCCTCTCTCACCTCCTCATCTTCTTCTACCTGTGCCTTTCGTTCGTCTAGACCTTCATAGTTTGTTCCCTCCCCTCTTCCCCTTCTTTTCTGTCAAGTAGAACAGCCGTGGGCCTTCCATCTCCTCCTACATCGAGCTTCACATCTGCGAAAGTGCTTCTTGACTTCGGACTTTCCATTCCTTTCTCGGCCACCTCAACGTTCCTTTTGATTCATTCCATCTGTATCACATTCCCTTGCAACTCTCCTTCCTCCGCCCTTTCACCACTCGGGCTGGTCCCTCCATCTCTTTCGACAAGCGCTGGATCGACTCTCGCATACACCTTTCGACGATTGCAGCGCCCGCTGATGCGCTCAACCAATCCAACTTTCTGCATCTGCCTCAACATCACGGGTCTTCCGGTCTCTCGCTCAACTTCATCCAGACTCTCTTAAAGCTCCGATGTCTTTTCGGTAACAGCCAGTGCTCGACGTTCAGCTTTGAGCTGAAATTGGCAGAAAGCGTCAAGACTTCGAAGTCAACCTCGGCTGGACATCCTCCAAGATGGGTCAGTCCCATTCAAAAGGACCAGAATATGACCCCTCTTCCCTTGGGTCTCACATATATCCTGGCATCGATCCTGAACACAGCATTGCCGCTCCCGATCAGTCCTCCATCGCCTCATCTAGCTGGATCAAAAACCCTCGTTCACGTTTCCTTGGCAGACGTCGATTTGCCACCTCTTCTACCGACAGCAGCCCAGGTCCAATACAGCATCAATTCATCCCTCAAGAGCAACGCCAACGTTCAGCTGGTCCCATTCGTACCCGTCCAGTCCCATCAGAATATAAATCTCGCCAACTCGTTCCCTCTGTTCTTCCTCCTTTTTCCTCTGGCGCTTCGCTAATAACAGAGTCCGAATCTCTAGACCAACGAAATACCTCGACGCAATCTATCACCGGTTCTGAACCTCCTTCCGATGGCTTCGAAACAAAATCCAACAGGCGCAATTCGGCTTATCGTGTCAGTACTGCACCCCGCTATTCTCCTCTACCCGAGGAATCAGAGTCCGTCAAGGATCGTCAGAGCATCGAAGATCAGCGCGAAGCTCCTCCTCGAATATCTTCATCTGCTTCCGACCGCGAATACGAGCGCAAGCCACTTTCGCCGAGTCTTGCGCTTGCACTCAAGGCTGGTCTCGGCTCAGGCTCGCTCACACGACGTCAAGATGGTCAACTGGTAGTGCACGCACAGGAAGACCCTCCCAACGTCGCTACAGGCCTGACCCAGGTCTCTGATCCATCGTCCTTTGGATCTCGTATCAACGACGCTGCCCAGCTCTGGACCCAAGTCCCCCGATCTTCAGTTCCAGCCAACTGGCAATCTGAGTGGCAAGATCTTCGGCATCTTCCCAGCTCAGAAGCCCTTCAAAATCCCTCTCAAGGCTTTCCGACGTATGCGCAATCGAGTCGCTTCTCTTTCAGCAGCAGCGATCCAACGACCAGTAGTGGCGCTCAAAGCAGCCAAGCGTCTGCTAGACGTGACTCAACGCCGCGCAACTCACAGCACGTATCTCATCCTGTCTCGGACAACGATGATCTGGCCGAGCTCCACAATCCCATATCCAGTCGCAGAGAATCGCCTGAAGCGGCAGACCGATTACGACCACTCGCTCCACCCTTGGTGACATCAATCGAAGGAGTTGTCATGCCTCGCGCCAGCATTCCACCCGCGAGCCTCATCAAGTACGAGGCACCCTCGCGCAATGGAACGCCCTCCCACATGAGATCCAATGCCAGCCTTTACTCGGCCGCTGCTGCGTCTTCTGCTTGTGATCCCGCACTTGCCGATGATCAGCATGAGCAAGTCACTAGGCATGAGACACTCTCCCGTTCCGACGCGACCTACGCCGGCGACACCGCGAGTTTTGTGCATCGTGCTTTTGATCGTTACGAGGAACCTGCACCCGACACGGTGGCGGCGAGTAGACGCTCGAGCATATTGCAGTCTGTCTACTCTGACGCTGTCCATTCTAAATACTCGTCTCTCGAAACGAGAGAGGTCGAAGAACTCCGACGAGGTCCCGAAGTGACTGTTCACGAGGATTCGATCGATTCCATCTTCCCAAGTCATCCACAAAGTTCTCAGCGTCCGAAAGCCCTGAATTTGATCGGCAAGCTGCGTGGAATCAGAAGAAGAGCCAATGACGTGCAAGTCGCCGCAACGAGTCATCCTACACAGCCTTCCATGCGAAACAAGCTCAGGACATTGTCACCGAGCGCAACAGCTTCGGTTCTATCGGGCTCCTCAACTCAGCAGCCGAAGCCACATAGAGCCTCTCATCTGCACCCGACTCATATCGACACGGTCGACGGTCCTGAAGCTGGCCTGCGTACTCAAGCGCTTGCAGAAGAGGCAGGTGGCTACGAGTTCGATGGGCTCGAAATGCCCCAACGCGCCAACGTCCCGCGTCCCACGAGTATACGATCCGTCCGCACTCAGCGTACTTTGAGATCGGCTAGAAGCTTCACCAGCTCCAGTGGCAGCTTGCGTACACGCTACAGGGGATCTCAGCCACACACTAGCACTCTGAAAGCAAGTCGAAACAAGACTCCCAGTGGTATCAGTGCTCCCTCTTGGTGGCATCAGAACCATCTGAAGCGCAAAGGATCGGGGGGCATTGCAGCAGAAGCGCAAGCCTCCAAGCTCGGTCGACCGGTCGTCGGTCCTGGCGCATCAGATCGTGAGGACAAAGATTGGGTCGATCTGGAACAATCCATCGAGATCCCTGCTTCCAGCCAGGAACCAGCTGCCATGTCACCGACAGCTTTCGCCACCCACAAGCACAAGGAAGCAAGTGGCTTTTGGAATTGGCCGCGAAAGCCTACTGGCGCCCGCATCTTCAGCTTTGGCATGGCTCGCTCACAATCCCATCAAAGCGAGCCTCGCGAACCCGAAGCTGCCTCCTCGGCAAGAGGAATGGAAGCAGAGCAAGCCTGCTCCCATCGCTCTCCGGTGGAAGTCATCGGCATGTCCATGGACACCCCGTCAGCTGCAGGTAGAACCAACCCCATAGACCCAATCGTTGGTAGCACGGCTTCAACTTCGTTCACCTCTCTTGCGCAAGCTATGCCGCCAATTCCGGTACCTCCTCCTCGTCCAAGGCGCAAATCGTCGACCAAAAGTGATGCAGTTCAGCGACACAAAGAGTCAGACTCGACAAGCTCGAATGCAACGCATCGTTCAATGGATGTGCAACGCAATTTGGGCAGTCAACATCCACAGCAAACGATGAACGGCAACGAGAGTGCAACCATGTCGTGGGAAGCTCCACCAACCGAATCGAGCACACCGGCAAAATCCGTTGGTATGGAGATGCCGCCGATTTCGGCCGCGAACCTGAGTGGGACAACTTCCATGCAGGTTGTGGCTTCTCAGCGGCCGAATGTGATTGGAAGAAAAGATGTCAGCCAGGTTGGTGTTCCGAGACCAAGCAACATCGGATCGCATCAGCTGTCTGCGATGTTGCGGTCAAGATCGGATCCCTCAGAGTTAGGTCCGAAGGGAGTCTTGTTTACGGACCGTGAACAGCCCGCGTTGCTCAATATCAGCGGCGATGCACAGACTAACCTCGAGTCGCACGATCGGCACCCTAGCACTGCACAGACATTCTACTCGGCGAGTAGCAGTGTCCCCCGGCAGAGACCCGCCAGATCGACAAATGCCTCTGCGCTATCCCAAATGACAGAAGACGAAGGCGGTCTCAGTCCGCCACGTCCGCGTTGGTCAAGTCTGAGTCCTAGCATACGCGAGCGAGCTCTTAGCGATGGTGATCGCTCATCCTTGCCATCAGTAAGGACTTCGAGCGCCTACTCTCTGGACCTTGCCATGCACCGTCGAACTCCGTCTCTCGGTCCTGACTCGCTCGTCACTGGCGATCCTGCCGGTCGCTTGACCAACCCACACCAGCTCAGTCAACGGCAGATGGACGGTATGCCGGTGTATGACACACAATTATCGCCTCTTATGCTCATGGGCATGGTCACTGCTGCCAGCTCATCGACTGGATGGACTCGGGGCAGTCACGACCGACCCAACTCCAGTCAAGAACGCTATCTTCAAATGAAACCTAGCGCGGCATCAGCGACGTCTCCTCATGTCAAGTCACGGCCCCTGCCGCCCATTCCTACACAAAGCATCGATGGAGCTCTATTAAGCCTACATACGCAGCGGCACTCTTACCTTTCGCCAGACGGAGCCGAACAAGGCCCGCCTTTGTCTCCTTCAGCCTACTATGAGCCAAACATGCAGCCGCACAGGAATAACGCGACTGGTGCCAGGAGTAGCTGGAATCCAAGCGATGGACCCTGGTCCGCTGATGTCGTGACTTCGAGCTCTATGCTTGGACCTGTGCGCGGTATGGCCAGTCCACAAGTCGCTATGACAGATCGCAATGCGCTTCGACAAACGCTGTCTCAGGCACGAATCGATCCGTCGCAAGGAAGGGATGAATTGCTTGGCTCGCCACCTGCAGAAACAGATCCCAACGAGGATGCCGAGCTGACTCGATTGGAAATGTCAAGAGCTGGGAGCAAAATCTTGCCACAGCTTCAAAGTCGGCGAGTTGCGGCGGCAGAGTCCACTAGTCCCTCTGGTGAATTTGAAAGAGCGCCCTTTGCCGAGACTGGTGTGCAGGCTAGTCTTGCAGCTCTCCGTGCGCTCGAGTCACCCGGTCAGAGCTTGAGGACCATCTTGGCGCGTCTGCACATGTTTGGCGAGCCTGATGGCTCGGTTACCGAGTTTTTGAAAGACTCTCAACTCCTCGCTTCTGCCGAGTCTCAGCGAGAGGATGAGGAAGTGTTGGCCGCGAGTGGACCACGTCGTAGGCGGCGTGCAGCACCGTATCCTCGAAAGGGCTACTCCTCCGAGGAACATTCGTCTGGCAGTTTGAGTCTTTCACGCCGCCGAGCCGAGGCGGCTAGACGAAGGCGTCGACTCAACTTTACCGGAATGGCAGAAGCATCGAGCGCTTCGCAAAGTGATATCGATGGTTCGAGCGACTTTGAATCGGCCACGCTTGCTGCCATTCGCTCTGTTCAATCCGATATTGGAGGGACTTTTAGGAGTGGACGTCCTGAAGATCCGGAATGTACGTCAAAAGCTCATGGCGAAGAAGCTTCAAGGGTCCCACCGGCTCATCAGAATGCTTGGGAAGGTTTGGCTGGATTCCATAAGCCGGAGCAATCAGGTCAGACGGATCTGTCCGCTAATCGACGGACGGATATTCCAAACGTGGCTGTAACGGGACCTTTCGAGTACGGCGAGCGCCCAAGTCGTAAAGAGCGGCAGCCTAGCTATGTGACGGCGCCTTCCGGTGATGAGGAGGTCCTCGCCGATGTCGAAACGCAGAATCCGACTGACGGCTCCAAGAACTTCCTGATCGAACAAACGGATGATCCGGTCTCAAGTCCCTTCCCAGCTGCAGTCTCACCTGCGTCGACCATGAGTCCAGCATTGCTGCTCAGTCACGAAAAGGTGGCATCGCAAGTTCCCTCGACAACTTCGTTCGACCTCTTCCCCATGGGTCTGCCATCATCGCTCAGCGCTCGAAGCTCCATTCCAAAGAGATTGAAGACCATATCGTCTCCTACTCTGCCACCTGTACAAACCCGTGCTGATCAAAGGCATTCACTCGGCTTGAATAGCCAGGATGCCGGGACAGGCCTTGCCAAGGCCGACAACAAGATTGATCGGATGACACAGCGCATGCTCGCACGCCAGCGTCAGAGATCCACCAGCCTCGTACATGCACCTGCCGCAAGGC
Organism: Pseudozyma thailandica; assembly: GCA_023212835.1. Classification (NCBI taxonomy): domain Eukaryota; kingdom Fungi; phylum Basidiomycota; class Ustilaginomycetes; order Ustilaginales; family Ustilaginaceae; genus Pseudozyma; species Pseudozyma thailandica. The sequence goes on from JALCCH010000021.1 coordinate 136,587, forward strand.
TCATTCGGACCGAACGAAGAACGGGCCGCCGTAGCGAAGACAAAAGCGGATACGATGCGCACCTGGATGAGCTCTTGTTGCTCCGTCAGAAGGCTCTGAGGGCGGGAAGTGCTTCTGGACACGAACAATTCGAGAGTCACGATACAGATATCGGTCAGTTTGGCACTGTCTCTGTTCGAGCTGAGCGAGCTGAGCAGAGAAATGCTCGGAAATCCGCAGGCTCGAGCAAGACGAGTCGCTCCAGTCAGGCCAAGACGAAGCTCGGGTACACCCTGCCAGATATTATGGCATGGCAGGCGGGACTTGGCTTCGGATCGCGTGCTTCTCACGCGGTAGGATGAGGAGCATAGCTCTCATAGTAGACTTGGCATGCAAGACAAGATGATCAACGCAAACGTCCAGAATTTTGACCGGCTCCGGCATCCCTTTCTACCTCCTATACTTTCTTTTGTTTTGCACTCCTTCTTCTTTGGCTCCTTGGTCGTGTGTGTGCAACGCAATGCTGATTTTGACCTTGACTCAGCGGATCATGCTTGTGAGTCGTGTGTTTGGGAGCCGCTGATTCACGAAACAAAGCCGATCGCCACAGGGGAGAGCGCAGTAGTGCGCTTGGACAGTGTGATGCATGCAGATTGAGGTGTGGATTTTCCCTCTGTCCCTTTGTCATTGTGCAAGAGGTCATTGCTGATAGCGCAAATTAGTATGATCTGAGCTCGAAACCCTTACAATTGTCTGAAGTAGCAGAGATAGCTATGGGATGAGTTGAGGGCTTGGACATGGTCTGCCATTCCCACCCTTCCGCATCACATTTGAAAGTCAAGAGACAAGGGTGCCATTATGTGTGCAGGAAATAATGGCACTTGATCAAGTCCGTCAATGTCCTGCGTATCATTTTGCAGCCTTCTTGGGACGGTTGTTGCCTTCACTGCTTCGCCCTCCGTTGAAAGCTGCAGACCGTCCCGTCCCAAAGTAGCAAGCGATCACACATAAGTGTCGAGCTTGGGACCCTTCGGAGATTTACTGTCCAGTCTGTCACCCACACAATAATGCTGTCAAGACGAGACAATGAGCAACCGACCCCGCGCACTGACCGTTGGAAAACTACCCGAGGGGGCCCCCCCATACTCATCCACCTCTCGCTAGAACGCTTCTCAACCCCACCCCTGTGCCGTTCCGTAGCTCTCGCACAGCAAACGAAAGATTCGCACCGAGGGTCCCAGCGTCCCAGTTCGGGCTTTGCGTGTCGCCACGCATAAATTTCCCCCATGCTATACAAGAGATGAGGGTCCGTGATTGCTCATGTGCATGCCAAATTAACGCTAGAAATGCACATTAAAGACTGTGACATGTCGATATAAAGGCTACAAAGATGTCGGCTTCAAACTCAGCATTCATCCTGAGCAGAGATGAAATGAGACTAATGTTGTTGCTCATTGTCTGAGCTCGAAACGAAAAGGCTAACTGCTCTTAAGTCACCAACTGTGGGTCGAACACATTGCATACGGCGATTGTCAGGTCGGGTGAAGGCTTGCAGTAGCCAAAGACCTCTGCATGGTTCGAGAGCAGCGATTTTTCTTCTAGCTCAGAATAGCGCTCACTGGCCCGTTTGCGGCCATGCTTTGCGAAATGGGCAAAATCGCGGGCGGCGAGCACTCTTTCTTGTGAGCTCTGAGCTGGGTAGACTAGCTTGAGCGCTACTGTGGCACTGACGGTCGGTTTGTGTCATGAGAAGAAGGAGCACGAGCATGCCAAGGTTGGCGGTGGTCCGCCAACTTGCAAGCGTGCGAAGCGGCTGCCCTCTTGAGACTACTTATACCCAGTTGGTCACCGCCCTTGCTGGTCAATCTTTCCTCATTAGTCCACTCCACTCCCCCTCCAATCCATACCTACTCCCCCTTGCCCTCCCCTTGTCTCTGCTCTCTTTCCCTCGGAACACCCTTGACGCACTCCCATCTTACTTCCCAACCTTAACGTCCATCTTAGTACCTCAACTCAAACCCGCACCCCTCTCCCTCTAATCTAAGCTTTTTCACGATGCGTCTCTCTTCATCCCTCCTCTTGATCCTTGCCGCGATCACTTTGTCCAACGCCGCTGTCGTTGACTCGGCTCTTCACCCCAAGCAGCACCTTGCCGCTGTCAAGAACGGCGCTGCTCGTGTCAATGTTATCGACACTGCCAAGGTCCGCACCTCGCCCGTCGACCTCAAGAATCTCTCGCACCTCGTCACGGTCGCTGCCAAGCGCGGTGTCGACGTCTCGACCCTCGGCCTGGCCAACGTCAACGTCGGTGCCGTGGACCTCAAGCAGGTCGCTTCTCTGGTCCACACCCTCTCGGCCACGCTCGAGAACGAGTCGGCCGCGGCTGACAAGCTCAACGGCGACGCCCTGACGGCTGAGAAGGCCAACAACTTCCTCGAACAGGTCAAGACCACCCTCGCCGCAAGCGTGGCTGACATCCACAACCTTTCTGCGGGCGCGGACAAAGACGCTGCCGCCAAGGTAGAGCTGCTTCGCCGCCGCGAGGTGCTTGACACTGTTGAGGACATCACGTCGGGTCTTGACGTCAACCGTGTGCTCGCGCTCAAGAGGGCTATTGCGCAAATCTCTGCTCTGCCCAGTGACAGACTGCTTCGAGTTGGGGTTAATGCCAAGCGCGACATCCTCGACAGTGTCAACGCCGATGTGAAGGGCCTCGACCTTGTCGAGGTGGAGGTGTTGAAGCGATCCATCGCCGACCTTGCCCTCCTCAACGACGGAGAAATCGCGTCCATTCGCACCGCCCTCAAGCGCGACGTCCTTTCGGGACTCAACCTCGCCGGCGCTACCAACCTGGAGAATGTCGACCTCGCCCAGAAGCAGAGTGGTGTGCTTTCGGGTCTCGATGTGGAGCACATTGCTCAGATCAGACGCGATGTCCTCTCCGGTGTCAACCTTGCCGGTGTGAGCGATTTGAAGGATGTGGATGTTCTGCAGAATGAAGAGGCGCTGCTGCAGGGGGTGGATCTGGAGCACATTGCTCAGCTCAAGAGGGATGTGCTCAGTGGTGTCAACCTCGCCGGTGCGAACGGATTGAAGGATGTAGATGTTGTGCAGAGCGCAAACAGCCTTGTTTCTGGTCTCGATCTCGAGCACATTTTTGGTCGAGATGTGCTTTCCGGTCTTAACCTGGGAGGCGCTACCGACCTGAAGAACGTCAAGGTGGTTCAGAATGCGGACAGTCTTATCAGCGGCATTCAGTTGGACAACATCCTCAAGCGTGATGTTCTCTCGGGTGTCGATCTTGCTGGCGCTACTGGGTTGAAGAACGTCAAGCTTGGTCAAACCACCGACTCGCTCCTCTCGGGTGTTGATCTCGACAACGTTTTGAAGCGCGATGTTCTGTCCGGTGTCAATCTTGCCGATGCTACCGGCTTGCAGGACATCAAGATTGGTCAAACCACCAACTCTCTTCTGTCGGGGATTGACCTTTCGCACCTCATCAAGCGTGACATTTTGGCTGGCGCTACTGCTCCAGTCCTTTCGCTCGTGGACCTCAACCGTCTTGGTGCGATCAAGCGTTCGTCTCTGCTCTCCCCCGTCGAGGGCGTCGTGGACCAAGTCGATGTGGCCTCTCTGGTCCCCGCGCTGCGTAGGGCCATTGCCGATGCCGACGTCGACCTGCTCACTGCCGGCAGCACTCGCCTCGCCAAGGCCAAAGTGGCGAGAGGAGTAGCAGAGGTCGACGTCGCCCTCCTCAGCAACTCGATCGATACCCTCACCACCGACATTCACTCGCTCCTCACCAAAATCGTCACCATCTCGGACAAGGTGGACGACGACCAAGGTTTGGCAGTCCAAGTCAAGACCCAGCTGGTGCCCATGGTCAATGCCCTGGCTGTGGTGTTGGGTGATGTGGTGAAAGTCAGAGCTCCCCAGCTCATGAACAAGGTGGACCAGGTCAAGTCGATCGCAGACAAGGTGCAGAAAGCCCTCCCTTAGATTCTTTTCCTCGACAGGGAAAGGTCATGGGAAACAAGTTTCGGTTAGTGTTATTGCTCTTTCTTCTATTCTTTCGTTTTGTTTTGTTCGTTTGGAACCTAGAGCAAATGTGCTCGGTCGGAATCCTTCATTCACGGTTTTGGTTTTGCAGTCAGCATGTGGATGGATGTGTGTGTGAGAAGAGTGTTGGTATTGTGATTGTACTTCAGTAGGATCGCCGACTTCTCTGCTGTGTTTCATTGCTAGGTATTCCATCATACCGCCTTTCGCGGCCCTGATATCCACCGCGCGACGACCTTGCACTCGTCCTCCTCTGGGCGCCCGATCTCGACTTGAAGGCATCTTTGATACCCGAATGCGCGCCCATTCTCTCCCTCCTCTGCCTCTCGATCAATCTAAACGGTTGACCTGCCAACGCTGTCGCCTGCTCGGCGTTGGCTAGGAGCCATTTGTGACTCCAATCCGATCCCCTTGCCTCTCTTATGCCCTTTTGGGGGGCGTTGGTTGCGCTCAAAACATCGTCTCCCGTCGATCCGTACAGGTATTGGCGTTTGAATGCGGGATCGGAGGTCAGCTGCTGGTCGAGGACGTACTTGCGCACCTCGTTGGCGATGCGGTCGACGGTTTCGCGGATCGTCTCGTCCTCGGCTGTAGCATACGTCAACTTGGGGAGGTCGGCCTGCGAGGCAGACGAAGGTTTTTGAGGTGCGGAAAGGATTCCAGTCTCCCTAGCCGCACGAAGCGTGTTAACCACCCCCTGAAGATCGCCCAGAATGTCCCATTGCGTTTTGAGAACTTCGTTGTACAGCGAACCGGTAACACCCAACACATAGGATTCGACGCCGAGAGAGCGCGTGATTTTGGCAACCGCTAGCGCCACATGAGGCGATCGGTAACGATCCCTGATCGCACCAAACAGCAGCTGAATAACCGAAGGGTAGAAGGGCGTATCCCGACCGTACTTTGGCTTGCGCTCCTTCTTCCCACCAGCTTCTGAGCTATCGGTTGAGACCTGCGAAAGCACCGTCGATGCATTACTCTCAACTCGATCCCCAGTGCCAATCCCCCAAACTTGTCGCTTGGCCCACTCGATCAACTCGGCCAAATTCTCACACATGGCAATCTCTTCCCTCGCTTCATCCACCCCGGCCTCCAACTCCAATGGATCCACATCCGCCGCCAGTCCCTCCCTTACAAATCTTTTCGCCCTTTGCGCTCTTGCCGCCTCGAATCGATCGGGTCGATGCAAGCTGTTGCGCTTTGCAAACGCTTGCAGCAGGTACTTTGACCCGGTAGGGGTGTTTGGGTTGGAAATGAGCGAAGTGTACCGTCCAAATGGCGTCGGTTCTGCCTCCTCCGAAGAGACGGTGCTGGAAGTAGGCGAAGAGGCAGACGAAGTGCCGGCAAGCGCTTGGTTGAGGAGCGACATGAACGCATTCGCTTCCTGTTGCGTTAGTGGCGTACGGTCGAAGCGTTTGCGAGAAAGGGAGGGCGAGGATTTGCGTGGGCGAAAATCTTCCGATTGACGAGCAGATTCGGAATCAGCAAAGAGGATGGAGCGGGGTACGAGCTGCTTTCGCCTCCCCGCGGCGTCGGCCTTGCCTTCAGACGAGGAGGAGTTGAGCGAGTTGGGGTTGATGTTGTCGGAATTGCCAATGGTGCGAGGAGTGCGCGGAGCGTTGGTGAGCGAATCCAGCTGTTCCGAGAGCCAGGAGCCGGAAACAGAAGGAGAGTCGGAGCTGGAAGACGAAGAAGTCGTGTTGGAGCCCAGGTTGGGAACTTTGACCTTTGGGAAAGGGTCAGAGCCGTCAAAGAGGCCAGCGTAAGGATTGCTGCTGGAACTTGAACTTTGCGAAGATGCAGAGTTGGATGATGACGGTGCAGAGGAAGAGGTGGAAGCTTCAGAAGAAGAGTCGAATGGCCACGAACCGGCGCTCGAAGGCGGCTGATATCCGGTGCTCGACGAGCCTGCTGGCTTTTCGGAAGTATTCGAGATGGTCGCGTCTGCGCTGTCGTTTGATCTAGAAGGCTTGTCATCGTTCAATCTTGAGACGCTGGCTGAGATGCTTCGCTTGTTGGCAAACGACACTCCCGCGGAGACCGGGGATGCGGATGCGGATGCGACTGCGCTCCATCGCCTGACAGAGCGGCTCAGTACTGAAGCCATAATGCACGAACTCAAGGTCGAGGCTGTATTGATGATACTGGAAGGAGTGGTGTGATGAGTAGGACGAGACAAGCTGCAAGCTGCAGAATGCTTCGATGTGTTGAACCCTTTCTCGAATTTTTTGCTTCCTTCTCTCTCAGAATTTATATGAAGAAATCACTCCACACGACAACACTCTCACATCCGAGTTCCGATTCTTCGCTCTTGCTCAATTTCAATCTTCTCAGCCAACTGTACACGCAGATATGGATGCACTCACTCAAACACACCTTGCAGACTCGTTTGGGCAGCAAGCAATTTGTATCTGGCATGCAACGATCTGCTTGAACGACTTAGGCATCGGCGCGCTCTAGCACACAAACACCTTCAACATGATGTGTCTGAGGGAACAAATCCGCGCCCCTGACACTCTTGATCTTATACCTCGCATCCCTCTCCACCAACTGACCCACGTCCCTCGCTTGCGTATGGACATTGCAGCTCACATACACGATGTGCTTAGGACCCAATTTGACCAGCTGCCTGATGAACTCTTCATCGCATCCTCTCCTCGGCGGATCAATGATGACCGTGGTCTTATCCGCAGGGTACTCGATCTTTGCAAAGATATCCTCTGCATTACCCGCGAGGAATTTGGCGTTTCCGATGCCGTTGAGCTCGGCGTTCTTGGTAGCGTACTTGATAGATTCGGAAGAGATCTCGACGCCGGACACTTCGTGGAAGAGAGAGGCGAGGCACAGGGAGAAGAGGCCAGATCCACAATAGGCGTCGACGAGGTAGCGATCGGAAGAAGATGATGTAGAAGTGATGGCTTCTCGAACGTACTCGAGGAGAGAAGGAAGGATAGAGCGATTATTTTGGAAGAAAGTCCCTGCGGGTGATTCAAACTTAGTGGTGAGGACACGCTCTTTGACGGTAGCTTTGTGGTCGGTGACGACTTCCGTGTCGAACTCCTTCTCCACCTCCCCATTTGAAGTCGCTTGAAGGTCTTCTGCGTAGCTCTCATAAGTCTTGAGAGAGTCGCGAAGAAGGATGGTAGCTCCATTCTTGAAAGATTCGATGCTGTCACGCACTTTCTGCTTTGCCGCTGGGAGCGCCGCATTGATGGTGCGTGTTGCAATGGGGCATTCTTCGATGTCCATGACGCGCTTGGTACCGATGCAGTCGAAGCCGATCGGAACATCGTAAACTGGCTTCTCGGTGCTGGTGGAGCTGGCATTGTTGCGAATGCCTGAGCGGCGACCGCGTCGGAGCTCATACGGAAGCTCAAAGTGGGGTGTGAGCTTGGTGCGGTAGTTGTACTGGCTCGGCGAGGGAATCGTAGGGAGTACCGCGGGTACCAGAGCAGGGTCTAATTTCGAGAATCGCGAGAAAGCTCGTTCGACCACTCCACGTTTGATCTCAAGCTGTTCTTCGTAGCTGATCATTTGGTATTGGCATCCTCCGCAATCGCCAAAGTACTTGCACTTGACCAAGTCTGCATTCCTCCTCTCGCTCTTTTGCAGGACCTCGATCAGTTTGGTCTTTGAATACAGCCTCTCGTTGCTCGTCACTTCCACTACGACCTTCTCTCCTGGCAGGGTGTGCGGCACGGCAATGACCCAATCCTTCTCTGGAGCAACCGCAAGTCCGTCTCCATGTGCGTCAAGTCGTTCAATCTGGAGCGTAAGACGAGTGCCTCGCTCAAATTTGTTCTGGTATTCCAGGCCCTCCGAGAGGATATCGGTGACCGTGCGAACAGAAAGAAGATCTTCGATGTCAAACTCGATGGGTTCTCGGCCTGTCTTTGTGAGCTGCTTTGCATAGTCCTTGCGCTTCTGACGGCTGCGGCGAGCATCAGCTTTGCGAGCATTTTTGTCCTGAATCGAATTTGAGGCAGCAGCAGTGGAAGTAGATGCATGGCCGTTGATTGGCTGTTGGGGTGAGCGCGAACGCATGCGCTTAGCTGGTGGAAGCTCCGGCGAGCCTGGAGCAGAGTTCGACATGTTGACCTTGAAGACTGAAGGGGCGACTAGCTTCGTGAGTCTGGCAGAGGCTTGTGTCCGAGTGAGAACGTTGAAGAGCTGTCTGGATGGCAGAGATGATCTGAACAGCATCTAGCTATGAAAGTAAGTTGGACATGGACAGGAAGAAGGGTCCGTTCAACATCGGACAGCCAACCATAAACTTGCAATTTCAACGCTAAAACAGCCAAAAAAGTCTCCACTTTTTCCTCAAATTTGACACTTTTTTTTGGTGCTTTTGGAAGATTTTCAAGTGCGGCTTTCGGGAAACGATTTCTTTGGCCCTTCTAGAAGCTTTCTTCGATGTAACATGCTGTGAATTTCGACCCTGGAAGACGGCGTCGGATCCGTGCATTGACAGCCCTGACTCCACAACCTGTCAGACCCTGATCTTCCATCACCGTCACCATCATCGTCACAATCAACTTACAGCACCCGCTCGACTTTCGTTCGATACGCATCGTCGCCCGCTTTCAAGCTTCTTCGCATCCGTCGCAATCACAATGGCGGACCTCGCTTCAGGCTCCACCTCTACCCCTTCCACACGCAAGCATCGAGGCGCAAATCCCTCTGCTGACTACAAGTCGCTCTTCCTCAAATCCAAGGACAAGTACGACCGCGTCTCCACCGACCACACTGATCTCGTCGCCAACGTCACAAAAGCCTCGGCCAAGCAACAGAAGCTTCGTGAGGAGCTGGACTTCTTGCTGGATGCGATCGCCAGGAAGCAGGCGCAGCGAGCGCATATTGAGCAAAGTCATAGGGACAGAGCAGCGGAGCTGGAGAGGGAAGCGCAGGCTGCAATAGCTGCAGCTGCCGCGGCGAGAAGGCATGCAAGTGGTATCGGGAGGTCGGAAGATAGGAGGGAAAGGGAGAGGGAGGTCTACGAGCCAAGGGCAAGGTACGAGGAAGAGGACTACAGAGGATATGGTGCGGAGAGGAGATACGAGGAGGCAGAGAGGAGTTATCCGGCGTTTGGAGCAGGCATGGGGGAGAGGACATATGCTTCTCCACCTCGACATGTCCAGGCAGCGAGGAGTGTGGGGTCGCAAAGGGGAGATGGATACTCAAGGTCCGAAGCTTCACCATCAAGAGATCCATACGCACAAGCAGCGTACCGGGGAGCACCATCTCAGTCACCGCCGTCGCGTAGAGTGCACGTACAAGAACAGCAGTCCTCGCCATCGCGATACGAAGCACATCGAAGCAACCGCGAATCCACACCTCCACTGGCACCATCGGCAGCTAGCGCGGCGGTCAAGAGACCAAGACCCACCTCGGTTGAGAGAGAGTTGTTGGAAACAGAAGAAGGGTATGATGTGGACCCAAGGGACAGGCCGCATCACATCAAGCGCCCAAGAAACGATTGAATCTACTTGCCCTTCGCGCAAGGGCAACCAAAGGTCGACACATATGCCTCTGAGCGCCTTTCTGTACTTTTATCCTTTTCCAAACACCGCCCTGGCAGCAATCGAGCACATTTGCCATTGCCGCACACCACCCTCGTTGTTCAGATTGGCTCGCACTGCCTGCAAGTGATTGTATTGTGCTCGCAGCTTCTGTCGAACAACATTGCTCGTTCCGCGACGCTTCTAGACCGCGCAAAGCATTGTTCTCTGCGATATCAATGAGCACGGATCGCATGCATACACGCAGGATACTTGAAGTTTGCAGGCATTGTACTCTCTGGACGGAGAGTGAACCAGGGGCACTTTGCTTGGTAGGCTTGGGATTTTCGTAGAGTCTCCTTCACTTTGCTCTCAAGCCCCGCTCAGCCCACCGTGGCTGCGTCGAGTTTGGGGCAACAATCGCTGAGAATACGCTTAGCGGCGCATGTGCACCCTGCATGATAGCATCAAGGGGCTTGAGACCCATGTACTCATGTGCAACAATGTGGAAGCAGGTGGAGCCTTGTGTGGGTGCGGTTCGCGCGTGTCATTGACCAGAGTGGATCCGGCACGAGGCTGTCTCGTCATGCTAAGGAGCTGTGCTTTCGTCAAGTCTGACTCGGTCCACGTCGCTCCTCAATATCATACCTACACCGCCTACTGTATTTCTCCCCCAAAGCGAAGCGAAGACAAGTTCAGTATCGTCATCCATCGTCATTGCGTTGTTGCTCCCCCTCACAAAGATGGACGAATCACCCAACACCAAAACAGAGACTTGTCCTCGGTCCAACTCTCTGAGTTCGACTGACAGCGACAAGTCCAGTACTCAAGCACTTCAACCAGCCACGTCGGATCTGGGCGCAATCCGCTTGCTCTCGCCTCGGCTTTCGCCTGGTCCACGCAGCCTGCTCAACCCGTCCAACTACTCGTCCACCTCGGAGCTGCATCCTCATCCCAACCTGCGCCAATCGCAAATCATTTCCGTGCTGTACGACTATGACAAAGAAGACGAGGAGGATGATTGGTTGCACAACCCGGGGGTGGAGAAACAAGGCGCATCGGCTACGCGTAGATTTGGGTGGATCAAAGTCAGTGCTAGGGGATGTTGCAATCTTGTCGCCCTAGTGATTCTGTCGCTGGGGATGGTAATGGCTTTTGCAGGCTACCCGATTCTCAACCACTTCATCCACCCTTTTGAACGCAAAGCCACGGGGTGGGGGTTAGGAGGGACGAATGGAACCGGTCAAACCCCACTCCTCCCCAACCTTCGCTCCATTATCGACGCGGACACACCTTTGCTCGCCCAAAGCTGGAAGAACCCGCTCGACGATACCAGCTACCATCTGGTGTTTTCGGACGAATTCAACCTGGATGGTCGAACGTTTTACGCGGGAGACGATCCGTTTTGGGAAGCGGTGGATTTGCACTACTGGGTCACGGGCGATTACGAATGGTACTCGCCCAGCGCGATCAACACTTCTGATGGCTATTTGAATGTTTGGTTGACCCAAGACGAGACGCACAATCTCAACTTCCAGAGTGGCATGTTGCAGAGTTGGAACAAGTTTTGTTTCCAAGGCGGGTATATCGAGACTTCGGTGATCCTGCCGGGTGCGCATGGGGATGAGGGGTTTTGGCCCGCGGTTTGGATGTTGGGAAACCTAGGTAGGGCAGGGTACGCGGGGACGACGCAGGGCATGTGGCCGTATAGTTATAGTAGCTGTGATGTGGGGACGTTGGCGAATCAGACGAATGCGGACAAGACGGCTCCCGCTGCGGCGCTCAATGCACATGGAGAGTACTCGAATAGCGTGGGCAACAAGCTGAGTTTCCTCGAAGGACAGAGGGCCAGTGCATGCACCTGTCCTGGACAAGACCATCCAGGCCCCAGTAACGATGTGGGTAGGAGTTCGCCCGAGATTGATATCTTTGAAACCCAGGTGAATGACGGGCATGGATGGGCGAGTCAATCGTTTCAAATCGCTCCGTTTGACGCCAACTATACCTGGGATCAATCCTCTCCCTCGATGGCCCAACTGCATTCGCCCAATTCCAGCTTCAACTCGTACACTGGTGGCATCTACCAGGAGGCCGTAAGTGCCGTTACTCGGGTTCCCGATTCTGCGTATGCGAATTCGGGTGGCCTACCCGTCACTATGGGTGTCCAATACGATCCGGATTGGAAAGGTGACGGTAGCGGTAGCATCACTTGGTTCCTCAACGGCTCGCCCACTTGGACCCTGCACGGCGCCGCGCTGGGCCCGAATAGCGCTACGGAAATCGGTCAACGTCTGATCCCCACCGAACCCGTGAGTATCGTTGTCAACCTCGCGCTCAGCGATAGCTTTCAAAAAGTTCAATGGACCCAAGTGTCGTTCCCCGCGGTCATGAAGTTGGATTACATAAGAGTTTACCAGAAGGACGGAGAGGTGGATAGAATCAGTTGTGATCCAGACGATCATCCAACTGCCAAATATATCCACGATCATTTCGACGTTTATACAAATAGTAACTATACCGTTTTCCCCCAGGAAAAGTATGGGTATGTATGACCATCTCTTCCCCACCCCCCACCCTCCAGTCTCGGTATGCAAAGAAAATGCGCAAGCTGACCAAGTCCTTTCTGGGTGTGTGATCCGACAGCTGGCCCAAGAACAGCTTCCTCGGCCAATGCTAGACTAGAATGTCACCCAGATCGACGTTCGCCCTGAATCGATGTTACAGACCTTCCTTCATACACAAACTCAGCCAGCCTGCACAGCGAAGCGAAACAAAGTCAGAAGAGCCCAAAGGATTAAAAAAAAGGGTAACTTGAGATTATGCACGACCACCACCCACCTAACCTACCTATCACCTAACGGACCAACAAGATTAAATAAATATACAACAAGTTACTGCGAAACCAAGCATGTATGTATGGAGACATGAGACAACATTAAAGAGAAAAGAAGTAAAGCTAGAAAGCGAGCGAGAAGGGCAAGTGTTGCTGCTGGTGCTGGTGCTGATGTTGCTGCTGCTGCTGTTCGCCCATCGAGATGAACTGGTCGATCTCTGTAGGTGTCACCACCTCTGCCGATCCTGCCGAAGCGACCGGATGAGTTTTGGGGAAGAAATGACCCATGGCAGACTGGAACGCGATCGCCTCGGCTGCCATGCTGGACTGCGAAGCGAGAAACGTCTGTTCGTTGGGCGCTGCATCCGCCTGAGCGACATTCATGATGGCTGAATCCATGTGGACCACGGGCAGTGTCGTCGAATCTGGGCCCGAGCTGGGGAAAAGCATCTGGTACTGAGCAGGCGAAAGGTTGGACGATGACCAATCCAGCGCGCCCGCATCAAAGGATGCCAAAGGCGACGCCCGAAACACAGCTTCCTTGGAGTCCACGTTCGTGTTGCAGGCATAGGCACTGAGGTTAGGCAGATTCATCCCCGAGCCGAAGGCAGGAGATGCAGCAGCATGCTTGTTGCGAAGATCAGCACCGAACGAAGACCACATGTCATCCCACCCCGAGCTTGGGTTGGGCATGGTGTTGTGCAAGTTACCCATCGCACTGCGCGCGGGAACTGGCGCGACTCCAGGAAGGATGTAATCGCATGCGCCTGCATCAATGTGGAAAGTGTCGTGTGCCGAGATATCTGATGGCGACGAAGCAGGTGAGTCCGCAAATGGGTTGGCTGATTGAGTCGCAATGCTCAACATCTCCATCCACGAACTCTTGCTTCCACCCTCTAGCTCGGCAAACGCTGCTGCAACCGCAGTATTCTCGCCAGAGTTGGTCGAATTGGCCCGAGTTCGAGTACCTGCAGCCTCGGTGACTTTTCGGATGAGATCTTCTTGCTGCTTGCTTGCCGCACCGGGACCCAAAGAGGTAGTGGCGGTGCGACGACGACGGTGTGGACGAGTGCCGCGGAAGATGATACCTGCTGCCTCGAGGATAGCACGTTCCTTCTTTGATGGTGGACCGCGCTTACGGAGCATGTCTTCGGTGGTGCATTTACGACCTGAAGCGACGCAGCTGCCGCAGGTAGGCTTGGTGCGGTCACATCGGATTTTTCGTCGACGACAGTAGTCACAAGCCGCAACTTGACCATCCGAACCATCGGGCATGCGACCACGAAGCGACTGAAGGACCTCTGCGGCTTTCTGAATGTTTTCCTCGGAAGGATATTCGTTGCCAGACTCGCCGAGATGCTTGGCAATCTCAAACCCGGCAGGGATGTGGATGTCGTCGAGTGTGAGTCGGCGTTGCTTGGACGAGGATGGCTCAGCAGAGGGGCTACGAGAGGTGGAGCTGGACGGACCGGTGGAGAAGGTTCCGCCTGAGGAGCTACTGCCGCTGCGGTAGGTCATTGTGAGCGGTAGAGAGTGTGTCGGCTATGGTATGCAGGTGATTGAGCGACTAGAACGCAGGACTGACTGCTGCGGCGCGACAACGTGGGTCGAAAGGTAGACACGGTGGCGTTGATAGGAGAGATCGTCAATGATGACGATGGTCGGGCGAAGCTCGACTATTGGTCAATGGAGATGGTGGCAAGAAAGAGTGTAGAGCCAAGTACAGAGTGGATGTGACGGTGTTGAAGAAGCAGAGTAGAGTCTGATGCCGAGTGTCGGATGTCTGCAGCCTGAAGCTATAGTAGGGATAATTGATTTGGACCTTGACAAACTTGCTGTGATTGCCTCGCACAAAAGGAATTTTTATGAGTCTTAGCAACGTATGTTTGTTGGTGAAGATGGCTGAGCGAAAGGCTGCGTGGTGCGATGTGTTGTATGCAGAGGGGACGGTATCGAGTCGGAACAGAAGAGAGGTGATTGGCGAAGGCAAGATTATGCAAAGAGGTTTATAAGAAAAAGTGGATGAGGAGGATTGGAACGCCGCCGACGAGTCTGGGGTACAATCGTAGGTGACAGAGTAGTAGAGCAGGGGAACAGGCAATGCAGGAGGAGGAGAGGAGAGCTGGACGAATTTGTTCGGCAGCGAAAGGCCGGATAGGCGGAGAGTTAGGTGTTTGACAGGAAACAGGGTGGGCTGAGAGAGAGGGTCATCGACCCAGGCCAAGGGTCACTTGTTTCAGGCAAACAATAGCAAGTGGCAACAGACAATGGACGAGGGCAGGCAGAGCAGGCAATGCAGCGAACTTCGAGAGAGGTAGAGAGAGAGAGAGAGAGAGAGAGAGAGAGAGGAAAGAGGGATTAGAAGGGCAGTGATGATGTCTGGGTCTCAAAAGGTTGGCAGGTGGGCAGGTAGGCAGGCAGGCAGAAGCGAAGCCGAACCACGAGAAGGTAGCTACAATAATAGCGATTGCGTTCGACACTATGGTGTAGTGTGCCTCGACTGGAAGAGAGGCCAGCCGGTTGACAGGCAAAGAAAGCGCCTTGATGTGCGAGCTAGGACAGGTTTGATCAGGCACTTTACGCGGTGGCAGTCATGCTATTCAAACGAAAACAACGGTAATGTATTGTTTCGCCATCGAATCTTCATGGGAAAATAGCTTTATTATAGTCACAATATCAAAATAATGATGGTTTCTTGTCCAAGACGGCGAGGCAGCGCCCAACTGTGCCGCCATCTGCGTTGCCGGAAAGGCTGCCAAATAGCACGAGACCAGAGGATAGGTTAGATACAAATAAGCGAGACTTGAAGGCAAGGTCGACACTGAGGTTGTGCAGGGAGAGGTCGAGGCGCAGGCGAGTTTGGCAGAACAATGCCACTGTAGGCAAGTGCGGATGCATGGATGCATGTAAAGCTGAGCAAGCTAAGCGAGGCAGAAGGCACAAGAGAAAGGAGAAAGCGGAGAGGTGGGAAGATGCGGCCAAGCTCAAAAAGCGTGCTCGGCCGCCAGAAAACCTGTGCGGGGGTGGAAACTAGACTAAAGAGCGGGGAACAGAAGAGAGGGTCAGGGTCAAAGGTCAAAGGTCAGGGTCAGGGAGAGAGATGAATTCGGTCTTGCGCGCCTTGTTGAACAAGCGAGTTGCTGGGCAAAAGAGGCACAGCATTGTTATAGGCGAAACTGTGACAGAACGAGGCTGAGCGACGGATGGATGGATGGGTGGAGTTGGATTTTCTTTCTGGGTCTGGATTTTTGTCCTCTCAAGCAGCTGCGCCGTCTCTCTTTCTCGCCCTCTCTCTCTCTCTTTCTCTCTCTCTAGCTCCTTGTTTCGTTCATTTTCGAAAAGCTGAACAAACACGGGAAGTAGAATGACAGCGTACCGTCCTTTGCCGGAGAACGCCAGAGCTTGACCTTCCTTTCTCGCGGACTATTGTATGCACTTGAAGCAGACTACTAGTCAGATAGACACAGCAAGAAGAAGTGCGAACTGTAGTCCGACAGCCCACCCTCGTCATTCTTGCAACAACGGCCTTGAAGCATCAAAGCGTGTCTGCACCGCAAGTCACTGTACAGTGTGGTAGTGTGATGTTTGGACGAGTCAAATCGTTGAGCTGCAATGCAAAGAAGAGACATGTTGAGATATGCAAGCCATCGTCGTGCTTTTTTGGTGATTGCACTACTGTTACTGTATTTGTAATTTGATAAAGGTTGTGGGGCGTGTGTGCCTAGTTTTACTGGGCAAAGATGGATCTGTTTAGTCTGCTGCCAAGGATTTCGCCTCCGCCCACGCCACACAAAAGTGACGAGGTGATGCCTTTGATCTTAAAAGTGTATATTGTACTGTAGCTGCAGACGAAGCCGTAGACGTAGACGTACAGTAGTAGTGTCGATTGGTCTTGATTTTCGATAAATTGATTTTCGGTTGTAAAGAAAAGCAGAATCCATGTTTATGCTCGCATCCGTACTGATGCGAACGACTTGCTCGAGAGTGCTGAGCTGCCATGATTCGGCCACGCCGGGATTCACATTCACATTCGCGTTGCAATTCACAATTTGGCAAGTCGTCCTGAACTCACCCAAACCCAAAATATAAAATACGAAAGATGGCCTTTGCTGGTCTTCAACTGCTTCTGCTCTGACTCTGCTTCAGTTTGGATAGGCGCTACAAAATGGAATGCCGTCCCTTGTCACTCAAATCAACATCCTATTGATTTCGATAGGACTTTGAAAACTCTCTGCGTTCCTGCTTCTTTGCTCAACCTGTGCAGCGATTGTACCGTCGGAAGCCTAGTCCAGAAACATTCTTGCACGATGCTAGGTCAAGCGGATTCCTCTTTCTTTCGTCGAGCTGGGATACACTGAGCATGAGACGAGATGTAAGGCAATGTGAATCTGCCGAACCAGAGCCTGTTTCTAATCAACTCTTAAACTCGCTTAGATGCTCTCGATTTAAATGCAGAAGGAACAGACCAAATCAGACCGGAGGCATACAGTATTGTACTGAGACCGGTTCTAAAGGCAAGTGGATGACATTTCTTGTCGAAGCGGATCCTTACAACCGAGCTCTCTCGGCCTGTGCTGTTGTCTGTTGCTCGCAATCCCCCCCGCAATTTCTCATCATCCCAAAAGTGGGTTTGGCTTCAAACTGAGTTCAGATCAGAGACGCACATTGCATACTGCATGGGAACAGATCACTTCGCCCTCTCCTCCTTTCCCTCTCTCTAGACTTCAAAGTCGTCGGCAGTTTTGCAAGTGTCTCAACTGGTCTTGTCGACCATCCAATCAGAATGCGTCTTTCGGCGATCGAGGTCATTAACTCCCAACCTGTAGTGAGCCTGTTGGATACAGAGTATGCAATCCTACCGGATCAACCAGTCTCGGCTAGATCAGATTTCTTCTCCTCTTCCACTCTGCGCCCTTCGGAGAGTTGACCAAACCGAGTCAAGACTACAGTAGATGCATTCCACCTTGGCTTCCATGGATCTGAGTTGCAATTCCTCGTTTCTCCTCCTTTGCGCCGCATTGACAGCTCAATCCTTGTTATGATGGCAGTGGCGTTGGCAACAGGGAGCACCTTTTTCAGCTTTCACGGCCACTGTATCGGGGTGTTATTTTCTCACCTTTGGTCCAGACAGAAGGGAACGAACGGCCATGCAACTAGTTTGGCTAAAGGAGCCACGAACCCCGAACAAACCCTTCATGCTCGTCTTGATCGGAGAGGAGACACAGCGCTTACTGCCGCCTGGTCGGGAGCAGCTGTTCTAGCAGAGTCAAAATGAGGTGCAGCACATTCCTTTTCCTCTTTCCCACATTTTCAAGGCTGCTAATGGACTAGCGTCGTTGCAGAGGACGGTTAGCGAAAGGATCAGGGGGAAGGTGCGTTAACCAGGACAGATTGAAGCCCGGGATAACCGGAACTAAATGCAGTTGAGTCACGCCTGCAGTGCCATCGCCTAGCGTAGTCTTGTGCCTGCATGCGATTTTGCGGGGTGGGCAACTCGCCGTGACAAGTCAAAACACATTCAAGCCGGAGCAAGCACTCTGGC
This sequence comes from Pseudozyma thailandica, assembly GCA_023212835.1. Lineage (NCBI taxonomy): Eukaryota > Fungi > Basidiomycota > Ustilaginomycetes > Ustilaginales > Ustilaginaceae > Pseudozyma > Pseudozyma thailandica. The sequence continues at coordinate 154,498 of JALCCH010000021.1, forward strand.
AGTGCCGAGCAGTGTCGAGTCGGTTTGGCTGACAGTGGTGCGCCCGATACGATCCTCCCCGCCTTCGTCTCTCAACAGCAGCCAAACGCACACAGCAACGGGCCCACCTTGCTGAACGTCAACTTGATCTCATCAGAGTGAGGTTGTCAGCTGAGAAATGCTAGAGAGAGGGAAAAAAATCGGTTTAGGACGACGGCAAAAGCAAAGAGCTAAATTTGAAATTCATTCAATTCCAAGCCGCGGTTATGTACTGCACCTTGTCCAGGTTGCCTCCCAACTCATGTTTTTACTGTAATTTACCTCACGACCCCGAGACGAAATGCATTTTGCTGTAATAACAATTAAATTTGCCATTTTCTGCCGAGGTGAGGGAGGATTGATTGGAAATGCAATCCGTTTCTTTCGACAGACAACACTCTGAACTCGAGATCCACGCGGTCACGATGCCATTCGCCATCCTCTTAATTACGACCCCTCTCCCTACTTGGTGGCCGTCAGCCTTGGCTGCAGTGCTTGACTGATCTGACTAATGTACTGTACTGTGCAGTCTTGCTAGCATCCAATCTCTCCTGCCGAGATGAATGCGAGGCTACCCGGCATCGCCCTTGAATGATAGATCAAGGTCGTGAAACGCACCTGGTTGTCAACTTCTTCACTCGCATGGCAATCCACACAAGTTCCTGGACGCAATCTGAGCTCCTCAAGCGCAAAATGGCTATGTTTCGCCACCGAATGCGACAACTGCGGAAGAGGGCGGCAACGGAGACAGGTTTTACGCGCTACGCGAGACACCGGCTCTCCTCCCATTCAACGCCCAGGTGGGTCGTCGTTCGCCCCGACATCACCACTCTTGCAGATCGCTCACTTGCTTGTTGTGAGCTGGATTGCGACAGTTTGACTCTCACTTTAGGCCGTAAAGTCCGGGCTATGCTTTTTTTGTCTCTGGTCGACTCTTGCTTGCACCGAAACCTTGCGTGGTTGTCTCCGCATAACCAGCCAGCAACTGCATCGTTTCGAACCACGTTGTTGTTGACTTTCCGTCCCCTCCTGCGCCCTCCAGTCCGAGGTGCATTGCCGAGTGCACCACGATGCCCTTTCACAAATTCAGATTATGGGATACTGTAGGTTTAAAGCTGGTGCACTGCTCGCATGACCATGAGCGGAAGGGAGAAGTGGTCAACTTGGGTCGCCGGAAGAGCTAACCAGTCGAAATGCTTCAGATTCTCAAGCTTGCGCACTCTCTCAGGGTCCGGTGTGAGTCGCCGTAGCCAAATCTAGCCTTTTTCTTTTTTTTTCTCAGGGAGCCAAAAAGTCATGCGTGCTATTTACGGCACACCCCAACCTCCTCGAAATCTCGCTCGACTCTGGTGACTCTTTTCCAAGCCTTGACAGCTGATGGATGGACGAACAGCACGCCATGTCCGAGCATTGTCAGCCCTGCCGGGATTTGCACCTTGGGCCGTGTCCATTGTTTGGCATAACCCTAACCTCGCTACATGAGGAGGTGAATGAGGACGTTCCAGACTCAAGATCCGTTCCTGAGGTGTGCGAAACGGCACACACAATTGTAAGAATCCACTACCTTGCTGGCTTTAGGCTATTGCCTGTATCGATCATCAGGGGGTGGTCCGATGCGGGTGCTGGCTGTCGTCTTGCTAGTCGCAAGATTCAGTCGTACTAAGCCACCGCGCCAGTGAGCTTCGAACATGGGAGTGCGTCATATTTCTTTGCTCTCGAATAAGATGTGTGCCGACGGAAGCTTGAGTAGCAATGATGTTTACGGTATTGGGTTGCAATCGACATCAGATTCGGCAACAACAGTGGACGATCTGGTGTCAGGACTCACCTACAGTACGTACAAGTTGGGTCTGAATCATACAGCTTACTTCAAGAGCGGGTTGAGTAGGGTAAGGTTCCGGTCCGATCAACTGAGCACGACGATGGTCGGTCAACCGCAGGGTTGGAATTAGCATATTGAACCTTACATTGCATCTCAGCCAAAAAGGAATGGTTAAGCGAGAGTTGTACGAGAGTCAAAACGACACTTTTCGCACCCCGCTATCAGCCACGCCCGTCATCACTTCTGTCATGACCAACCTCCTCACGACGAAGCGATTCTTTCACAGATTCGTACATTGCGTTACCAGGAAAAGCTCATCTTTGCTCGCACTGATTGGCGACTTCTTCCATGGCGTAAAAGTACAGTCTGCTAGGAGTGTGCATAATCGTCTTATCCACGCATCTTGGAGCAAATTTGCCGATCAAGCAGATTGCTAGGCGTGACGCTACTTTTAGCCTTGCAGCAATGTCAAGCGAAGTTGAGATGGACAGGGCGACCTCGCCAACAGTATACACGGCAAGGCAAACGAGATCGTGGCGTTCGGCAAGAACCAATTCAAGTTGGTGGCAGGATCAAGACGACCAATATGTACGTCATGTCGCGATGGTCTGTGCTGCTCATGACTTCAAAGGCAGTCGGACAGAGCAAGGCTGCACAAAGCGTGCTAAAGTAGGTTAGCACAAGCAGCAAATCGAGTCGAAAAGGTGGGCGAAGCCTTCTTCTCACCGAGAAGAGTGTTAGAGTCAGACAGAAATTGGAAGGTCATAATTTGTAAGCGAGTTCTAATTTTTCGCGCTATGGAAGTTTTGGGTTGGACCCTGACCGCATACTCATGCTCAGTTTCCAAGTTGCTTCCATACCATCGATCGTACCTCAACGACACCTCCGCATTGACATCGCTCTGCAAGATCAAGATGCAAACGACAGCAGAAAATCCACGCAAGCGCTTCACTGCGACAGGTGGCGCCAACAACGAAGCTGGCCCCTCACGACCCCGAATCGCCAACGCAGTTCCATCAGAGATCTTGGACGATCCCGAGCTCAACGCAGCCATTGCCTCGATCCTCCCTCCGAATTACAACTTCGAAATCCACAAGACCATCCATCACATCCGCAAGGCTGATGCATCATGTGTCGCACTGCAGATGCCAGAAGGTCTCACGCTCTGGGCTACCGGAATCGCCGACATCGTAGAGCGATTCACGGACGCCATCACCGTCATCATGGGCGACGTAACTTACGGCGCTTGCTGTGTGGACGATTACACTGCCATGGCTCTTGGATGCGATATGCTTGTGCATTACGGACACAGTTGTCTGGTGCCAGTGGATCAGACGGCGATCAAGACGTTGTATGTGTTTGTCGAGATCTCGATCGATCCAGCTCACCTTGCTTCGACTGTTCGAGCCAACTTCCCAAGCGAGAAGCAGGAGTTCAGGGCCAAGATCCTCGGTGGAAGCCAGAACGCTGCTGGCAAGAGAGCTGAGGTGGACGAGTCGGCCGGTCGTGCTCGCATTCAGATCGGCGAAGAACAACACAATTCCACGCACGCTGCTGCTGTCAGCGACACCAAGGCACAAACCCATCTGGCGCTCGTAGGCACGGTGCAATTCATCAACGCAATTCACGGCCTTCGTGAAGCCCTCGAGCAGCAACAGTACCGTCTGGCTGATGGCTCAGTCATCACTGGCCAGGCTGACCCGGACCGCCTCTTGCTCACTGCAGGCACCACCACCGACGGCGCGGTGGATCACATTCCTCAAGCTGCCAAGTGGAAGTCGTGGAGTTCGGGAGAGTACAAAGTCACGGTGCCTCAGGTCAAACCGCTCAGTCCTGGAGAGGTGCTGGGATGCACATCGCCCAAACTTGACAAAGACAGTATCGATGCAATCGTCTACATTGGCGATGGTCGATTCCATCTCGAGTCGATCATGATCGCCAACCCACGCATCCCCGCTTTCCGATACGATCCTTACACGAAACGATTTGTAAGGGAGCTGTACGACCACGCCGAGATGCGAAAGATGCGTGGTGAAGCGGTTCGACTTGCTCAGGACAGCGTTGGTGGGCTGGACCTTGACCCAGAGACGTCGATCGTTGCTCAAAAGCAGCAAGGTGCTGTTGAGAAAAGAGTAGCGTCAGGATGGGGAGTCGTGCTCGGCACTCTGGGACGTCAAGGTAGCTTGCGTGTTCTGGAATCGCTGACAGCATCATTGGCTCAACATTCGCCACCTATCCCTCACGTCCCCATCCTTCTTTCAGAACTCTCGCCACAAAAGCTAGGCCTGTTCGGCGAGCACTTGGCGGCCTTCATCCAATCCAGCTGCCCACGTCTTTCGATCGATTGGGGTTCAGCATTCAACAAGCCCCTTCTTAGTCCGTACGAAGCGGCAGTTAGCGTCAAGAAGGTGAAAGGATGGCAGGAGGATGTGGAAGGTCTCGGTATGAGCAGGACGCCTGCCAAAGATAATGGGCAGGGAGAGGTGCCGCAGGAAGACAAGCATCTGCCTCTGGATGGTGATTACCCGATGGACTTTTACAGCGATACCTCATTGGGTCCCTGGACACCGAGGCATGGTATGGCGCCGACGAAGAAGCCTGCTGGTGCCAAGTCGAATCTGGCATTGCTGAGGAGTTTGAGGAGCAATCGGGCCAAGGCAGCGGCAGCTTCGGCATAGAGCTGTCAAGATCCTGTACAACATCTTGACATGTTCCGGGACTAGATCAATGATATCAAGCGCAATCAAAGCTCAAACGTATCATGCTGATATGAGATGCAAGAGTTCGCGGTCCCACAAGAGGATCTGTGTATTTGCCATGCGACAGAGTGATTGACGCAGGGTTGTTTTCCAGAAGCTGTTTCAGGAAGCTGGAGCTGCTAGAAGAATGTGTGTGAGCAGTGAGAGTGCGCTTGTGAGCAAGCACGAATCTGCAAGGCACGCCAAGGCCAAGTCGAGAGCTCGATTTTTCAAGCGGCGCTCTGCTTCTGTTGGGTTGAAGTTCTAATCAATCGAAAAAGAACAAGTCCAAGTCCAATCGGCGAATTTCGAACTGAATCAAGAAGAGAGATGAAAATCATACGAGACAAGAGAGAGGAGAGAAATGCGACCGCTGTGCCCGTGCGCAGGTGTAATAATTGGCTGAGAATCGTGAGGTGGCTGTTCTGCATGCGTGTGTGTGTGTGCGTCTGGAGTTGAATTTTCCTCCCGTCTCTAAGCGGAAGAAGTAAAATCACCTTCCCAACTTGTGCTCTTCTCCGTCTCTCGCTTGGCTGGCTGCGTCCCCGGTCGGGCTGTTGCGTCCTCTCTCCATCTCCCGAACTTCTGCAAGCCCAAACCCCCCACACATCCACCGCTTTCACCCTGTCACCCGCTCTCATCCCTTTCCGCGTCATTCTTCGATCTTGGGTCTTGGCAATCTACATCTAGCCGCTAGATTATCGAACGGGAGTCAATATCATCATCGACACTGACGCTCAACCAAGTGTTAGGCTCGGCGAGCAAGCGCGAACCGCGAACGGCGAACGGATAAGCGTACCATTTTTCCGGCGGTCTGGCTTCTCTCGTTACCACCACTTGCCGAAAAAACTCGAAACGGGCATCTGCCCCTATATCTACCAGAGAGGACGACTCAGGTGCATCCTCGCACCCTTACCAATCCATTCACAGACCTATTTCCTCATCCGGCGGCTCATTCGCAGATCTGACCATATACCATCATGGCTACCGCCAAGGTCGATCGCGTTTGGGCGCTTCACGACTTTGAGGCCGAGAATCCAGACGAGGTCTCCTTCAAGGCTGGCGAGTGTATCCTCGTCGTCGAGAAGGATGACGAGTATGGAGATGGTTGGTGGCAGGGCACCAACGAACAAGGGCACACCGGTCTCTTTCCCTTCACGTACACGACCATCGACCGCAATCTGGCTCTTAGCGCCAAGTCTGGCAACGCCACTCCGGACGCGCTCAACACTCCCCAAGGCGCCGCCAGTGACAAGCCAGGCGTGATGCACTCTACTATGGCTGACATCGACAATGCCCTCACAGAACTGCAGAGCGATCGCAAACCACCAAGCATCAATGGCAAGTCTGCCATCGGCGGCAATCCTGCTGCTGACACATCCCGAGCCTCTTTCACTAGCGAACGAACCGATGCCGAGTCCGACAATATGGGCGAGTCAGGTGACTATGCTAGCCGATCTATCGCAGCTCGTGCTGCGCTTGCTGCCAATGCTCAGGCCAATCTCGCAAAGGATACCGAACGTGAGAAGCAAGAAGAGCAGCGCATGCGCGCCGAAGCACAACGACAATTCGAGGAGGAAGAGGCACGTCAACGTGAGCTTTTGCTTGAAAAGGAGAAGGAGCGACAGGCAAAGGTGGCGGCTGGCGAGATCGATCACGCGGAGGAGAAGAACAAGGTAGCCCCCATCGCCGGTGTGGACATGAGCGACGAGAGCGACAGTGAAGGCTCCATAGGTGCTCTCGACGATTTCCAGGACAAGACGCACAGCCCCCTCTTCGGTAACCTTGCAGCTACTCCCACCGACGGCACGGCGGCACGAGAGATTCAGCCCCCAACCAACTATCTTCAAGGCATTGTTGAAGATGACGCGAAATTGCAAGAGCAACCAACGGAAACCCCTGCAGCTTCATCTGCCCCAGCTGCTGCGCCTCTCACCACGGGCGATTTTGCTCCGGCTGTAACACCGGATGCACCTGCTGCTGCCACTTCTGTCACTCCGCTCTCCGATTCTACCTTCCACAGCGCAACCCCCTTGGCTGCTGGAGCAGGCGCAATTGCAGTCGGAAGCGCTGCTGCTGCTGCTGTCTCTGCCGGCCACGATGTTTCGCCGAAAACCTCTACCACTGGACATGCTGTCCCAGCGGCCGATGAGAGCGCACGTTCTGTTGCAGGCGACAGCACCAGAACTGGCACTGAGACAGGTACTGCTACCGGAGCCGCCACCGCGCCGGGCACCGCTGCCACTTCGATCGCTGCCGGAACACAGGACGACGCACCCACTGCCACTGCCCCTGCTCCGGGCGCCAAGTCCCCCGCTCCTCTGGCTGCCAACTTGGCTGGCGATCCCACCGAGTGGAATGTTGATCAGGTCGTTGAGTGGGCTCGCTCCAAGAACTGGGACGAGACTGCAGTTGTCAGCAAATTCCAAGAGCACGAGATCTCCGGAGATGTATTGCTCGAGATGGACATCAACATCCTCAAGGAGATTGACATTGTTGCTTTCGGCAAGCGATTCCAGGTTGCCAACGCCATCAAGGAGCTTCGCGCACAGATTCCCGGCGCCGCTCCTCCGACTCCTGGCTTGGCTCAGCCGGCTCCCGCTGAAGGCCTCGGCAGCCCGGCCATGATTGCTCCTGTCGGTCCAGGCAGCTCCTCGAACACACCTTCGTACTCGCCCTACAACGCTGGATCTCACAGCGGCAGCAATGCCGATGGACGCAGCCTTAGCGCACGTATGGCAGAGACTAGTCTTGACCAGAGCTTTGCACCCAGTTCCAGCCGAGCCGAGAGCTTCCGTGTTGGCGAGCGCGAGCGCGACTCGTTCGGAGGTGCTGGTCCCGCTCCCGGATTTGGTGGTCAGGGTTTCGGTGGTCCTGCGGGAGTCGCAGCTTGGCAGGCACAGCAAGCTGGTCAAGGGCATGGCTCGCGTCAGCCTAGCGAAGGTTTCCCTCGTGGTTCTGGCGAGCCTCCCATGTCTCCACCCAATCCTTCTCAGTTCGGTATGCCCAACCCCAGCCCACGCTACACTCCTCAGGGCGGCTCGTACGACGACAGGCTCGGTGCGCTACCTGCCTCGCCACGCAAACGCGAATCGACCGGTTCTGCTGGCGGTAAGGAGAGCAACCGATCGAGCTTCTTCGGTCTCGGTAGTCGCAACCGCAAGCCTCCTCCGCCTGGTGCGCCGGGTCAATCGCCCTTGAGCCATGACGATGACAAAGGCAGCAAGGGCACGCTCTCGCGTCTTGGATTCGCGCGCAGCTCGCGTAACATCAGCTCTCAATCGTCTCAGTCCAACTTTAAGGACCAGATTTCGATGCCCACCTCGAGCCCGCAGTTTGACCAGAACGGAGACACTGTGCGACGTCAGCGTCAGTCGACTAGTGGTGCACCCGGCGGTATGCCGGTGGGTTCGCCTAGGATGGGTATGGGAGCGGGTGGGGCTAGGCCTGCTTCGATTGGATCGGCTGGTCGTGATGCTCCTACGAATGGCGGCATGGGTTCTGGTGGTGGAGATGCTGCAGGCGGTGGACCTGTCATGGCGCGGATCCAACCTGTCGACCTTGAGGGATGGATCAAGAAGAAAGGTGAACGGTACAACTCGTGGAAACCTCGGTACCTTGCGCTCAAGGGGCCTGATCTTGTGATTCTTCGGGATCCACGTGCGGAAAAGATTAAAGGCTACGTCAACATGAAGGGATACAAAGTGATTGCGGATGAAAACACGAATCCGGGCAAGTACGGGTTCAAGATTCTGCACGAGAGCGAAAAGCCGCACTATTTTTCGTCCGAGGATCCGATCCTGGTTCGGGAGTGGATGAAGGCGCTGATGAAGTCGACGATTGGACGGGATCATAGTTTCCCGGTGATCTCGAGTTACAATAATGCAACGATTTCGCTCAAAGAGGCGCAGAGGATGAATCCTCCACCTCGACCGCCTAGTCCGACAAGTAGGGCAAGGACGCAGAGGGCAAAGGCAAGACCTAATCCGGAACAGTTGACCGCAAGAGATGCAGCGATTCTGATGAATCTCACCAGTGGACAACAGGCCAAACAACAGCAGCAGGATAATGACGAAATGTAGAGGCAATGCGGATGCGAGCGGGATCGTGGTAATGATCCAAGTGTATGATTTCCAAAATTAAAGTTTCGTGCACAGGGTGTTGTGTGTGTGATGATGATGATGGTGGTGGTGGTGGTGGTGAGAGTGAGAGTGAGAGTGAATGGTATGGTATGGTTACATGTCTGAGAAGAATCCAGCCTTGCCGTTTTTTGGCTTTTTGGTTGGTGGTGCGCGGCCATCCGACTCTTCCTCTTGTGACTGCTGACTCTCTTGCCCATCGTCATCGTCATCGTCGTCATCATCGTTGTCGTCGTCGTCTTGGGCATCCTCTCCGCCCACATTGTGCAATCCTGCCCAATCATCTGCCTCATCCTCCTCTTCTTCTTCTTCTTCATCATCTTGATCATCGCTATCCCTGGCATCCAAGCCTGTGATTCCCAATGCCTCGCCGTCGCTGTCTGCGTCTGCGTCTGGGTCATCATCTTGTTCGTCTAACAACGGCGATAGATCCGTCAACTTGACACTATTTGCATGACCGATACTTGCCAACACACTACCCTTTCTCCTCATTCTTTCCACGGGCAACCCTGCGTGGCTTGCAATCACGCCGAGCAGCTTACTCGGTAAGATCTGTACCACCCTTACCAAGCCGTCGGAGCTGCCGGTGAGTACGGTTTCGTCGTCCAACGTGACGAGCGTGTCCACGGAAGCCGGGTGGCCGGGCACGCGATCTACGTGGTCCAAAAGGCCTCGTGAGGGTGTCCAGAGCGAAAGAATCCCCAATTGCGTGCCCACCACGAGCTTGGTCGAACTGCGCAGCGAGGTGATCGAAAGCAGCTCGTCCTCCTGGTCTTCCGACTGTTCAAAGCTCGTTGGGCCCGAACAAGTCAGGTCGATCGACGACAGACTTCCGTCTCCACTCGTGACGATGAGTCGACTTCTCGCCTCGCCTTTGCGGGTTTGGAAGAACCCACTTCCGCCCTCTTCGTCGTTGTCCGAATCGCTGCCATCAGAGTCGTCGGAATCGGAAGCTTTGGCAGATGCAGCGGCAGCAGCAGCTTGGCGTGCACGTTTGCGTTCCTTTTTAAGTTGCGATTTGGACTTCTTGCCCTCGGCTTTGGTCTTAGGTTTGGGGACAGGGAGGTCGGAGAGGTAGACGAGGTCGGTGATCCAGTCGAAATGATGATCCCAGCTCCTCACAGGTTTGACGCCGTTCCCACCGCCCTTACGAGGATCCCAGAGTCGGACAACTCCATCGTCATCACCGGTCACCACCATGCTCTCGCTGATCGGCAACACCCGACTGGGCGCCGCGTCGTGCACACCCACCCACGCATCGATCGTTTTCCCCGTAGAGGTGTCTGTCCGGAAGAGGGATTTGTCTTTCGAGACCGAGTAGATCGACTCCCCATCCGGCGCGAAAGCGAGTCCACGGCACGATTTTTTCGAAGGCCGCGCGACCCACACTTTCTTATACAGCTTGGGCGCTCTCTCTTCTTGTGCCGCGGCTTCCGAGGTGGTGGTGGAGGTGCGAATCTTTTTGGAAGGAGGCGGGGGAGCAGGGCGCGAGGAGGAGGGGGAGGCGGCGTAATCGTCATAATTGATCAGTTGGATTTTGCCAGAGATGAGACCGACGGAGAGAAGGTTGGTGGATTCATCGGGATGGAAGGATAGGTCGAGAGCGTCTGAAGAGAGAGGGATGTCCATCTTGCCTGAAGCGTAGCCCCGAAAGAGAGAGAGAGAGAGAGAACACGAGAGAGAGAGAGAGAGCGTTGGTAATGCTGGAAAGGCTGCAAGATCGATGGTAGGACGACAGGAATCAAGTGATGATGGAGATGCAACCAAACACGAAAGTCAGGGTCCACCAAACTTTTTTCCTTACTGGTTCGGGAGGCGGGTCGCAAAAAGACGACAGAAAAAGGCGTTCCAGAAAATGCAGCCAAAATGCAGAGACGAGCAACGTGCACGGACACTAGTTCAATTTCTTCTAAATGTGGGATCGAAGGAGAGCTACACGATTTAAGAAAAATCAAGGTCGGATCCGATCAAAGTCACGATGCACTGAGCGGAGAGCAGTTGAATATCATCGGCCTTCTAAAACTTGCCTTGCCATTCAGCATCTTCATCATCGTCTCTATCGCCATCAGCATCCGTTCAACTTTGTCGCCAGCAATACGAGCATCGCTGAGATCGCACGCACAGGAATCGCGCTATTCTCCCGCAAACCCCACACCACCAATCGTAATCACTCCACAACCAGAGGAGAGAATCAAAAATGCCAGTTCCCTTCGAGGCCGTTCTTCACATGGGTACGCTCTCCCCGCCCCCCGTTCTGCATTCTAGCGAAGCACACCTATGATCGCTCTTACTGACCCTCTCCTCTCTCGCTTCTATCCCAACTCGACGACTTTGTCCCGCCTGATTTCTATACGGGCGCAACGCAAACAGGCATGGTGGTCGTCATGTTTGGCGTAGCCGGAACCGGATACAATGTGGTTCGTCGACTTGCCGAAGACGGCAAACCCATTCGTCACTCTCTGGACGATTGGGAACGTATGATGATGAAGCGAGACGAACGCCTAACTGGTAGTTGGAGAGGTCAAAGTGTAAGTCCCACCCCCTTCTCCTCCTGTTTGAAGAGCGAAGTACTGATGCGGTATTCTGTCATGTTCAACGTGCGCCCGGGGGAAAACAGACTAATCCGATAGCACCAAAGGAATTCGCCACCAACTCGGCTTGGTCGACAGAGAAGCTCTCGTAAAACAGAAGCTGTATTCACTAGCCTAAGAAAGCAATCCAGAACGCATTCCATAGATCCACGCTCCAAATGGGCACACGACTTGGAAGAACCATAGTGATCCTAGCTCACACACATACACACACTCACACACACACACGGCAGAGGAGTGTCGACGAGGACTACATTGAGAATGAGAACAAAACCGCGCAAACCGAGAAAGCCTATTTCCACACCTCGATCCTCCTCCTCAACACCTCCCTTACATTGACCCTGGCCTCATCTACACCTAGCTTCTCCAACACCTCCCGATACTCGTCGCCTTTGCCCGTGTCTTGGGCATCGAACACCACCTTTACTGCCTTTGCCAGCGTCAACTCCTCCTCCCCCTTCTTCCCACCATTCCCGCTGGTCGAGCTTGGCAAAGTGAGAATCTTTGCGGCATCCAACGCCGGCTTCCAGGGTGCTTGCGGCCTCCTACCCAACACTCCCTCCTTTGCCACCCCCACTTCCCTTACCACACCCAACCACCCTTGCATCAGATCTTGCTCGAACCTCTTGCCTCCCTCCCAATTGAACCGCCTTGATCCACCAGACATGACGACCCTCTCCACCAGCGCTGAAGCGATCCCCCCGGCCACGTGCCTGTAAATCGGCAGCAGCGTTTCTCGATCCAGAATCGAGCAAAGATGGCCCAAATGGCACGACAAGATGCTCAAAGCCGGTATCAGCGTTGGTGTCGGAATCGTTTCTTTCTCCTCCACCTCTTGGCCTTCTCCAGCATCTGCAGACCAGCTCTCGTCGTCCCACCGCCGCAAAGTGTACGGCCTGAGCAACTCGAGCGTTTCGGAAGTCACCAACCTTTGCACCCCCGTAATCGCCCTATTTGAAATCTCGCCAAACTTCCTCCTGGGTTCTTCCCACACACCAAACCTCCCAAACTCATTGAGTACCTGCGTATTCCCCACATCGCCCACTTTGGGCGTGCCCAACCCTTCACTTCCGCCCATCACCGGACTCTGCCCGCCTGCACTAGCTAACGGCCTTGCCACCGCCGCCCCCCTCTTCAACCCCCTCCTGAGCAGCATCCCCAAACTCGCCGCATCCAGCTCCCGATCCTCCTCCCTGCCCTCATCCGCCCTCAATCCCAGAGCCAACGCCCGACCTTCTTCCGTCGTCGAAAGCGCCTCTGACAACTCGACAAATGCCGCCGTCTCGGACCACCTCTCGAGCTCGCTACACACATACTGGGACGATAGAAGCGCTTTCACCAGCCGACCGAGGCCACGCAGACCTTTGACCATATCCGAATCGCTCCCCATCGAAACCAAGCTTCCCGGGGCGGTGCCAGGCACGATTTCTCCCGGCATAGCCCGAGCAAAGGCCGACGAGAGCGATTCGAACGCATCCAAACTCCTCGTCAGCCTCTGTGCGTAGCTTCGCAGGATGGGCAGTTGCACAATGGCGAGGAAGGACAAGCGCTGAGAGAGCGAGGGAAGCGGGCGGTATCGCTCCGAGACAGACTCGAGGATTTCGATGACGGAGCGCGCGGATTTGGTCGTTCGCTGACTCGCCTCCGGGGTCGAGGAAGAGGTCGTAACCGACTGGAACACCTGCTCCTCATCATCCGCAAGCGAGTCACTCGACCCAATCGCCCAAGCGTCGGGAGAGTTCATGATGTCCTCAAACCTCGTCAACGCAAATTCCTTTTCGCCCTCCAACCAGCGATTGAACCATTCCGAATTGTCCAGTATATCGTCCGAGACCTTCCTCGTCCCCACACCTCCCAGCACAGTAAGGGAAGGCGGGAAGTTCTCCGCCAGGTCCGCATCGAACGTGAGCGCTTGAAAGACGGTATGCGCCAACAAGGATGGGTGATCGAGCAAGGCTGGGATGGTGGAGGCAAGTTTGCGTCGAAGCGGGGTGAGGAGACCGTGAAGGAGTTCAGCGTAGGTGTCGATATGACGGTAGGGTTTTCGGCTGGAGAGGGACGAGTTGGCGTAGGCGCGGTTGAGGCGGACGACGGCACCGCCTGAGCCGGGGTGGCCGTGGGAAGCAGGAAAGAAGAGGGATGCATGAGATTTGATGAGGGCAGCGATGTGGGAGAGGAACCATTCGGGTTTATCGAGACGGTTGGTGGAGCGATCGCCATCAAAGTGGTACCTGAAACGGAGGAGCATGGGCTCGATAAGGCACTGGGTGGTTAGGAGCGGCTGATACTCATCGCTACCCGCAGTGACTTTCGTAGCTTGACCAGAAGAATGAGGTTTGGCGGAGGCACGTCTGAGAAGGCCTAGCTGCTCTGCCGTATCTTGCAGCTGACATACATCTGACCAGGCCTGTTTGACAAGATCGCTGGAGATGAGTTTCTCCGCAGCGACGGAGGCGTCCTCGTTACTATCCTTATCAGCATTAGGCTGAGCTGCCCCACTCCATCCCGTCTTGGAGATCGCGTCAGACAGCCTGGTGCATCTCGCTTTTCGCAATGTCTTGAACGCCGCGGATCGCTGAGCACGCAAGAAGGCAACCAGCTTAGGCTCCTTGCCAACACTCTCCTGTTCCGAACCGGCAGTAGAGAGCTTCTCGACCTTCCTCACGAGCCCATCTAGCTTTCCCAGCTTTTGCAATGCATCGCTCCGCTTGTCAGCGTCGTCGTCGCTCTTGACAATGGCGAGGCGAAGGTCCTCAGCCTGTGCAAGAATGGAAAAGTAGTCTTTTGCCTTTTTGAGCTGGTCAATTGCAGTGTGCAGCTGGTCGAGGCGGTTCATGAGCGTGTGGGCACCATCTTTGCTCGTGCCAGGAGCAGTCGAGGCACCTTCGATAACAAGATCCTCGCATAGATCCAGAAGCTTGTCTTCGGTTGAAGCGATCTCTTCCGGAAGAGAAGTCAGCTTTTGCTTCAAGATCTTGACTCCCGAAAGCGAGGAGAGGAGTTGTTGTCGGAGCTGCGATTCGAGGTCAGCGGTACGTTCGGCTGCCTGCTTGTGAGAAGAGGTGAGTTCGGCGAGATAGGACTCTAGCGCGCTGGATGAGGGAAGAGTGGTGAAAGTCGGTGCGAAGGAGGAAGTGGTGAGAGAGTCGGCAGCCAATTGAGGTAGAATATAGTTGCAGTGTTCGACGACGTAGCTGATCTGCTGGTCATCTGTAGGTGGTCTAAGGAATGCTGCGAGATGGTGTGGTTCCAGACTAACAGCACTGGCGGATTCTTGGGTTGCCATTGTGCGTGCAATTGCAAGCAAGGATGTGCAGATGATGGTGTTGGTCTGAAAGTTGGTGTTGGCTCAAGCGAGGCAGATTTACCGATTCCTTGTTTGACGTGGAGGCGGAATTTTGCTTGAATGTTAGAAAGTTGCTGGTAACACGATCAAATGATTGCCAAGAAAGGTGTAAATCTTTGGATCCCGCGTTGCATAGCCTCGTAACAGGGAAAGCGTGCTCTGCTGCAGACGAGCCGTGTGGAATGAGGCCGTCAATATTTCAAGCTCAGCCAAATCTGTAGAGAGAGCCGACTGTCAAGCCGAGAGAAGAGAGTGAGATTGAGCCTCCGTCTGTTCCTCAGTTAGCTAAACCCTTTGGCCCACTCAGCCCACACTCAACTGCACACATACACACACGCGCATGACCCAACGCCCAAAGCAGGAACTGCTTGGCAGTCTCCATCTTGGCCACCTCTGCTCTCCTCTCTCGTCGTCATCATCATCATCTTCACTCTGCACATCCATCAACAACCACCCCTTTCCCCACGACAAAGCAATTCATACCCATCTTGATTCCGTTCAACATCTCTGCAGTAACTGCACTTTCGATCAATTACCATAGCGACATCATTCACACCAGAGCAGTATCAGAAAACACAACCACCACACGCTTACACAGCCATGGCGCGTCCAGGCGCAGGGCCCAGATCGCATTCTCGCAGATCCGACGAGCTCTTTGCTGCTTTCAACGGACCCACCGATGCAGATCCTGCTTTGCCGGGGTATGGCGAGGCTAGCTCATCAGCGAATAGGACATCGCCTTCTACAGATATCTTTTTTGATGCAGGAGATGCCTTGCCCGACCCAGATTCACAGTCTGGCACCGACCCGTTAGGTGCCCATCGAGCCAACGCTTCCACTGCACCCACGCCCACCTCTTTTCGCCCTCCACCCCTCTCCAACCGCACCGGCAACACGCCAGCGTACGACTTTGAGCGACCAGAATACTTCCCGACTGCAACAAGACGTCCGCCACCTTCGTCCAACGCTACTAGTCCTCGAATCGAAGCTGCTGCTGCCAATGCGGATACTCCAAATGCACATCAGGCAATAGACATGAGCTTCGAGAATGAAGCCGATGGTGACACCTCATCACATACGGGTGGAAGCGCCATCAATCGTAATGGCTATAGCTCCGTCCCCACCTCCAGCACTGGATTCGGTGGAGGCACAAGCCAGGACGCATCCGAGGACATGACGCGAAGTGACCGTTTGCGTTTCGCATTGGGTCGATTTGGTCGATTCGTCGGTATGGGTATTCCTGGTGCGCGATACTCTTCCTTGTCCACCCAGGACGGCGGTCGAGGTGGCGTGCATCGTCCACGTGTGGTTGGTGGAGGTATCGGTCAAGATGGCGTCTTCGCCAATCTCAGTGCTAAGCCAGAACGTCGCAGAAGAGGACAGGGCGATGCTGACGCTGATCGCGGCGATGATGACGATTTGGAGGATGACCTTCAGCCACCAACTTACGAGATCGCTGCTGCTGATGCGGTACCGCAATACTGGGAGACGACCATTCTCGGCGGAAGCGTGCATCCGCTTGCAAACGGACTTGGCTGGACACCAGGTGGAGCACATGTGGGCGCCATCGAGGACCTGATCGTCGAAGGTCTGGCAGTGGGCAATCTTTTCGGCTTTGCATGGAATTTGCTCGTCTCCATGACGTTCCAGTTTGTCGGCTTCTTGCTCACGTACCTGCTGCACACCACACACGCAGCGCGATGCGGAAGCAGGGCTGGTCTGGGTGTAACACTCATTCAGTATGGCTTCTATCTCAGACAAAGGGCAGCCGAGATGGCCGAAGGAAAGATTGTCGACACTGGAGGATTCAGCGGCGGAGGCATTGTTGTTTCTCCGGGTCCGGATCACAGACCGGATGGGTGGTTCGAGGACGCAGACGGTAGTAGAAGGAGGAGAAGGATGGTTCAGCCAGGTCAGCCCGTGCCTGAAGGAACAACACTCGCAGACTTGTTTGCAGCTCAGGCGGATGGTCAGCCCGTGAATGTCGGTGATCAGAACTTGACTGATTCCATGAGCCAGTCGACCGAATGGCTGGCATATGTCCTCATGGTCATTGGCTGGACCTTGCTGCTTTCGTCGATGCTGAGCTACTGGAGGATCTACAGGTGGGGCAAATCTCTCGTTGACGCTGCACGACGAGAGGAGGCCTCCAACAACGCTTCTACCGAAGAGACTACTACAACCGAAGCCGGCAACGGCTCGACCAACTTTGTTCATCGATTCAGATCCGTGTTCGGCTCTCGCGGCGGAAACGGTAGCGGCAGCGGTGAGGACTGGGTCATTTTCCCAGGCGTTGGTCAGCGGCTAGGTTCTGCGAGGAGCGGAAGGCGATCTGGGGCAGGCACGAGTTTCGACCATCCTACGTCCATCGCCGATCTTGAGGACGAGGAAGGTATGGATACCGAAGATGCCCAACTCAATTCGGCAGAGAGGAGGCTGCTGAGTGACATGCGGAGGGTCGGATTGACCTGATAAACCCCCACACTCGTCTTTGTAGCATTACAGTATCTATACACATTCTTTTCTTCGCTTTGCATGCAACGGTGATCTCGCATTTAACGGTCGAATGCATTAAACGGTTGAGAGTTTGTGACGTGTGTGTGACGTGCATCAGATTATGCGGGGAACGACCATGCTGGTATATATCTGAACCGACGTTGTGTGACTCGTGTGAGGATGTGGATGAAGGATGACTCTGGCTTGACTCGAAGAAAGGCGGGGGTTCCCGCGGAGAAGAGGTCGAGCTGAGTTTGGTATTTAATTGTGCGAGTCAGGCACGGAGCAGGGTCTTCCGTCGAACTCAAAAAAAGAAGATTTGGCGTTTTGGGTTTCTTTGACAGCTGAGAAGCAAGACGGAAGCAAAGGCACATGGCCTCCCGAATAGCCGTCGGCACAACCAAACCTGGATTCCATAGAGGCATCGTTTAGGGAGAAGGATCGACCACATCCTTCAGAGATAAGTCGTCGTAAAGGTTTGGATCAAACTACCAACTACCGCATAGATATCCAACACATATAATCCTCGCCTCATAGAGAAGAGCGTCTCTGAATATCTCCCCATACGTTCGTTCCGGTTTCCTTCGACTTCGTACAACATTAGATCAAGCATTAGCATCATTCGTTCAGGGATTTGCAAGTTTCGCTCATCGTACACCAAACAAGACACACTCGTTCGTGACGTCCCAGCTGCTCCGTTCCGCTCTCCAACAACATATTTAATTCAACACCAAAAAGAGACTCGACCCCGCTTCGTTCGCAAGTTCTTCGTTCTCGTCTGTTTCGGTTCCCCAAAGAAAGTGCGCTCAAAGCTCGTCATAGGTTCAGCTGCTACTCGACAGCAGCCCAAAGATTCTCCTTCAGACTCGCTCGCAATATTCTGCCGTACCCTGGATCGTATCCTAACATCATTACCATAACCGAGAAAATGCTGCCATCAATATCGCCTCTATTGGGCCTGCACACGGCGGCCACTCTCTCCACCACCTCAATCCCCTCACTGCCGTCAGTTCGAGTACCTCGCATGGATCAGTACGGCATCGCCGCGGCGGTGATTGGCGTGACGATCATTGTTCTGCTCCTCGTCATCCTTGTCTCGTCCTCGCCTTCCAGCCCGAAAGGGTACACTCGAGTCAGTACGACCGATTCCGAAACCTCCTCACAAGGTTCTTCCGAACAGGCAGAGAGGAAGCACGAGATTGATGACTATCCTTTCCAGCTCCGCAAGGCGCTCGGTACTCCCCTCGATCAGTCAAGCTACGAGGCCAGGAAGCTGGCTGTCCACATAACTATCGCTGTGCTCGCCGTGGTCGGGCTGGCTCTTGATGCCACCTCGATCGTCCAAACTCTCACCAGCTCAGCACGCCAAGAAAAGCTGCCGAGCACAGTTTATTTCGGCGCCACATCCGTCGCCCTCAGGACCTTGACAGTGGTGCTAGCCATGCTCGATCTCAACCTCGCCGAGTCCCGCAGGTTGACCTTGATCTCCTACCTCGGATTCACATGGCTCATGGCCCAACTGCTTGTCTTCCTCGTCGATTATAGACTCCATCTCCCCGGTCTTGGCGGTGAAGGCAACTATGTTCTGCATTCGATCAACCTGATCAGCGGGTTTGTTGGATTTGTCCTCGCCTTCACCTCGCCTACTGGACCGCGAATCCAGGTAGACGCGACCGAGAATCTCAACGCCAGAGAGGTGACGCGCAACAGAGAAGGAGGCGGATCGGTGCTGCAAACAGGATGGGGATTCAATGTCTTTCCCGTGATCAGGCAGGCGTACAGGCAGAATAGGATCGACGAGGACGACGTTCCGGCGCTCGATCACACTTATCGCTCTGCGGTTGTTGCTGAACAGATCATCTACGAGTATCGTCGTGCCCTCAATGACTCCCTCTTGCGACACCCAGCCGACACCGGCAGGACGCTCGGAATCAAAGGCCGTGCGCTGCTCACGGCTCTAATCCGATGCAATTCGAGCGACCTCAAGCTTCAATTGTGGATCTTGGTCATCACGACCTTCTCCTTCTACGTCCCCAAGCTCGGACTGAGTCTCCTGCTGAGTGGAATGGAGGAGTACGACAAAACGCTCAGAGACGACAAAGGAGGCAAGGATGGACTCGAGAGGAGAGCGAGGGCGACTTTGATCTACTCGGCAGCTTTCTACATCAGCCTGTTGTGGGAAGGTTGGATCGTCTACTATTACTTTCGTCCTCTGGGAGTTTATATGAAGTGTAGGATTCAAACTCAACTTACGACTTTGCTCGCTTGGAAGCGATTGCGACAAAAGGAAGCTTCTGCTCCGGACAACGCCTCGGACGAGAGCAAAGGTGAACAAGCCAACAAGCAGGATGAAGCGGAAGAAGGCGCTGCGACTTCACCGTCGCAGGTGATCAATCTGGTTACGACCGATGTCAACCGAATCTTTAACAAGATCGACATGTTCAGTTTTGGACTCATGGGTCCGCTCGAGGTCCTGGTGGGTGGGTATTCAGCCTACTACCTTATCGGCAAGGGTGCTCTTCTCGGTCTCCTTGTAGCGGCTCTGATGCAACCAATCGCGTTCTTCTTAGGTTCCGTCACCGAAAAGATCGACGAAAAGCTGCAGAAGGCCAGAGATAAGCGCGTCGCTCTCCTCTCCGAAGCCATCCGAGCTATTAGGATGATCAAGTACGAAGCATGGGAGGATGCCATTGGGCATAGGATCATGGTTTACCGAAGACAGGAGTTGAAAGCGCAGACGCAGAGCTGGATCATCTTCACCTTCTTTGGAGGCTTTTTTGCGCTCGTACCCATGTTGACGATCGTGGTGGCGTTTGGATGGTACACGCTGGTGGAGGGGAATAAGTTGACGGCGTCGGTGGCTTTCCCAGCGGTGGCGGTGTTGGTCGAGTTGAGGTATGCGATGAGCTATTTGCCTGATGTTTTCTTGAATGCGATTCAGGGTTGGGTTAGTATGAAGCGCATTGCGGCTTATCTGGAGACGGGTGAGGTGGAGTTTTTCGAGGGGACGTACAGACCCGAGACTATGGCGGGAGCCAGCGATGTTGTTGGCATCAAGGCGGGGATTGGCAGGATCAGCTTAAGGAGTGCCGAGATCACATGGCCTTCCGAACGCGATGCTGCTCCATCTGCGCCCACAGGTCCTCCCACTGCGACAGGCACCAACGGAACCACCTTCACCCTCTCGATCCCGGAAGCGGCCTTTGCCGTCGGACAAACCAACCTCGTCTGCGGCAAGATCGGTTCCGGCAAAACCCTGCTCCTCCTCTCGCTCCTCGGTGAAGCTCAACTCACCTCCGGCACTATCCATTGCCCACGCTCTCACCCCGCTGCCTCCCTCTTCGCTGCTCGTGCCGCCCACTCCACCTCGAACCGAAAATGGTGGATCGATCTCTCCCTCTCCTGCTACGCCCCGCAACGACCCTTCCTCTTCAACGCCACCGTACGCGAAAACATCCTCTTTGGTCTGGAATACAACCCTTCTCGCTACCGCGCCGTCCTCTTTGCTTGCGGTCTCAAACCCGATCTCAAGATCTTCAAAGATGGCGACCGCACCGAGATCGGCGAAGCGGGCACGAATCTATCGGGAGGTCAGAAGGCGAGGATCTCGTTAGCTAGGGCGATTTATTCGCATGCGGGGACCGTGTTGATCGATGACTGCTTGAGTGCGCTGGATAGCCATACGACCAAGCATATCTGCGAGAAGCTGTTTGATGAGGGAAAGGAGAAGGGTGGATTGTTGGAGGGCAGGACGGTGGTGTTGGTGACGCATCATGTGAGGTTGATGGCGGCGAGGTGTAGCAAGGTGTTGGTGTTGCAGGAGGGAAGGCAGGCTTTCTTTGGAAGTTCGGAGCAGTTTGTGAATAGTAGCTACTACCAAGGGTTGGAGAGCGAGGTGGAGGAGCAGAAGGTAGAGGAGGAGGACGAGACAGAAACGCCTAACTTTGGATCGAACAGCTCGACAGCCAACAACTCGGCGGTCAACAGCGACGAGGAGGAGGAGGAAGAAGCAGAGGCTGCAGAGGCAAACGCGAACACGTTGCTCGATCCTGCAAGCGCGGCGGACAAGAATGCGTCGACTTTGTCTTCGCACACTGTGATGCGAAGGCGCGCTTCGGTTTCGGCGTTCAGTCAGCTTTCTGGCATGATGGATGGCGAGGAGGAGGAAGAAGCAGCAGCGCACAAGCAGATTCTGGACGAGAAGCGTGCACAGGGACGTGTCTCCTACACTGTCTACACGGGCTACATGAAAGCTGGCGGTGGATTTCTTCTGTGGATCCTGCTGATTGGATCCTTCGCCACCAACGCTGGCACCGACCTGGCGGCGAATAACTGGCTTCGTCAATGGACCCAATCCAATTCTGACTCGGACAACGAGCACTCGACCGAATGGTGGATCACACGCTGGATCCTCATCCAATCGCTCCAAGTGTTTGCAATTACCGCCGGCCACGCGCTCGTCTGTATCGCCTCTCTCCTCGCGGGTAGCCGACTCTTCTCCACACTCCTACGAACTGTCCTTCGCGCCCCGCTTCGCTTCCACGACTCTGTTCCTTCCGGAAGACTGCTCAACCGATTTGGCAAAGACATGCAAGCCATCGACACCGATATCGCCGACGAACTGGTCAACGCTGCCAAGGCGCTCATGATGGCGGCGGCCTCGCTCGTCGCAACCTACCTCGGCGGCGGACCCATCATCCTCGTTATCCTCTTGTTCATCTCTCCGGTCTTCTACATTCTCGTGACCACGTTCACTGTGGCCGCGCGCGACCTCAAACGACTCGACTCGAACGCCGCCTCGAAACGCATCACGTGTTTTACCGATCTGATCACGGGTGTGGTGACGATTCGAGCCTTCGGTCAGAGCGCGACTTACTTTGCGACGTTGATGGAGAGGTTGGACGAGAACATCATGTACTACTACTGGCAAAACTCGGTACGACAGTTCCAGAGTCTGCTGTTGAGTTTGGCGAGTAGTGGATTTGTGATTAGTTCAGTGTTGGTGGTGACGTTGATGCCTGGGGCGTCGGCGGCTAGGGCGGGATTCACGTTGACTTTTGTGCAGAGTTTGACGTCGATGTTGCAATTCGGGTTGAGGTCCATGTCGAGTGTCGAGCAAGGGTTGGTGGCGGTAGAGAGGGTGATGGAGTACTTTGATATCGAGACAGAGCCGTTGGACGCGCCACCCAAGGAGGTGGGCGAGCACATTAAGCCGCCAGCTCAGTGGCCAGCCAAGGGAAGCATCGAGATAAGGGACCTGCACTTGGCGTATGCGCAGAATCTGCCGGATGTGTTGGACGGCATCAACCTGTCCATCAAGGCGGGCGAGAGGGTGGGGATTGTGGGTTCGACGGGGAGTGGAAAGTCGACATTGGTTTCGGCGCTGTTCAGGTTCTTCGAATATCGAAGTGGACACATCGAGATTGATGGCGTCGATATTGCTAGGGTTGGGCTCAAGACGCTCAGAAGTAGGATGAAGATTGTCCCGCAAGACCCTCTGATTCTCTCTGGTACGCTTCGAAGCGCTGTGGATCCGCTGGAACAGTTCAGCGATCAAGATATCACTCGCGTCCTCGTCCGTGTCGGCCTGCTCAAGGACAAACCTGCCACCACCGGCTACGGCACTTTCGATACCTCCTCACCCACTGCTACTGCCAACAACTCTCGCGCAGGCAACAGCACCGCCTCTTCCACCCTTCTTTCTCACTCTTCCTCTCCCGAAGCCGACTCGAACGACGATTCCGGCACACTCTCCTCGCTCGAAGCGCGCATCGAAGAGTCTGGTTCGAACCTCTCTTCTGGCCAAAAGCAACTCCTTTCCCTTTCCCGCATCCTCCTTTCTTCCTCCTCGCCCGAGACCGCAAACAGCATCGTTGTTCTTGACGAATCCACTTCCTCGATCGACTATACTACCGATGCCAAGATCCAGACGCTTCTCAACTCGCATTTCGCAGCGCACAATACCACAGTGCTGGCAATTGCGCACAGGTTGCGCTCGATCATCGGGTTCGATACGGTGGTGGTGTTGAACAGAGGTAAGGTGGTGGAGAAGGGCAATCCGGTGGACCTGTTGAGGATCGAGGATGGATGGTTCAACAAATTGGCCAAGAGTACGGGCGAGGAAGAGTATGCGTTGTTGAAAAAGAGTGTGGGTATGTAGTTACAGTAGCTAGTGTGAATATGGGTCTCAGAAACGATTGATTCCTGTCGAAAGTTGACTTCTGCAATTCAGGTCGTGAACACCACGTTGATTCAAACAGAAACGGCGCGCGTCGAACGGAAACACAGAGCGCGATCATTGGATGACTATACTGTAGCCGCCCTGCTTTGCACCATGTACTCGGTGTCGGGCAGTACGTTCTCGTACACTCCTTCCTGCAACGCTCTCTCTCTCTCTCCTTCCAAACATGTCTGAACCCCGCTCACCCATTCGGTGCTACCGCTCGTTCAACCAGCTGCCGTTGTTTGAGCTTGAGTTGATCACCCAGGCTGTATCTCTGATGAAAGCATGAGTACGGACGATGACTTTGTTCGAAAAAAAGAGAGTATGCATGTTGTTGTTAGGCTGGATTGTCTGCTTTTGCCGCACCACAGCATTCCACGGTCCTGCTTTTGTGGTGACAACTGCGTCAAATGGCCTACTTTATTTGTGATCCTGCGCCGGAGAAGTACGGTAGGACCCTTGGATGCTGTCATGGGGCAGAACAGGGGGGGATGCAGCCTCGCGATAACGACAAATCACATTTGTATCGCCCACATCTTTCACAGCACACCCACAACATGTCCAACAGCTCAAGTCTATCCATGTGGGAAGGCAAGGGCATATACAGTACAGTATGCAATTGCATCAATCATGCGTGACGACAAGCATAGCATCTCACTCACTTGCATCGATCGCGCACATCTCACATCACAGCACTGCACACTCACACCATAACCAACAGCCCAAGTGTATCTATGTGGAAAGGGTATGCATTCGTTCAATTCCATCCATCAATCGTCAACCGTGCGTGGCTGCAAACCAATTTGCGACTCGACCCTATCCAGAGTCGAGCTACTATCATAATACAAAACGTCAAGGTTTTTGTTTTTTTTTTACACAGGAGCAGCGCAACCAAACGAGGTAGCGGCACCGCTGGAAGCAAACTGCGCCTTGATCGACTCACCCGATCCGTACATGCCCAAACCAGACAGAGTGTAGGATCCGAGCGTCACAATGAGCAAGACAACCTTGACAACGATACCTGGGATCACGAGGCCGCCAAAGATGGGAAGCTCGTAGTGACCGCCAAACAGACCACGCTGCCATCGCGACCACTGGCTCCAGGTGTCCTGCCTCTGAGCAACGTAGCCAGGAGTGTAGGGGACATCTCCCTCCATAGCGTCGCGCTTGATGTAGAAGATGAGGGCAAGCATAAAGGGGAACGAGTAGGAGAAGTTCATAATGGCGATGGCGGCGATGAGACCGGAAATGGTCTGCACCTGAGGGATCGACGAAGCAATCACAAAAGCCAATGCCCAGTACACGACCGAAATGACGGCCCAGATGACCCTGCCCCTAGGAGTGTTAAGAGCTGGTCCCTTGCCGAAGGCTTGGACGGTGTTGACGTAGATGACCTTGAGACCGACGTTACCGTAGAGGGCGGCAGCGATGGTTCCGGAGAGGATGGCGAGCATGTTGCAAACAGTCTGGAACGAGTACTTGGCAATACCGTTGTAGGACTGGCCAAGCACGTATTGGCCCTGGTAAGCATACACAACGTTGGCATAGATAAGGTAGACAGAGCAGATCAAAGCCTGGGCCGAGATCATGCCCTTCCAGAAGTCCATGGGACGGCGCATCTCGGCCATCAACTCGGGGAAGATCATGGCACCACCGTAAGCGAAGACCATGTTCATCAAACCGTTGACCTTGGCGGTGATGGGGAGCGAGACGGTAGCCGAGGTCATGACGGGCTGGTTGTTGTAGGGGTAGTCGGTACCGTAGGAAGCCTGAGCACCGGCGATGTAAGGACCGTACTTGATGATGGCAGCCATGGAGACAACCACAATGATGATGTTCTGGTAGACGGCAGTGGTAGCAGCAAATCCGAGACCACGGAAGGTCTGAACCTGAGCGAAAGCCATGCCAATGAGCGAGAAGATAACGACACAGACCGAGAAGCAGAGGTTGGCGTTACCGGGGGCACCACTGATGACTTGGCTGAGAGCCTGACCGTTGGTGAG
This sequence comes from Pseudozyma thailandica, assembly GCA_023212835.1. NCBI lineage: Eukaryota > Fungi > Basidiomycota > Ustilaginomycetes > Ustilaginales > Ustilaginaceae > Pseudozyma > Pseudozyma thailandica. Next base: position 179,874 of record JALCCH010000021.1, read on the forward strand.
GCAGAGAAGACCGACGTTGATGATGAGCTGAAGAGTCTGGAGAGCGTTGAAGATGTGGCGCATGTAAGAGCCGACAACGCGCTCGCCGAGGTCACCGTAAGTCTTGACGGGGTAACGGGCCGAGTCAAGCTGCATGAAGAGCTTCCAGAGAAGGATACCGCACCACCAGGCGCAGAAACCCATGACGATGTACATGATGTTACCAGTTAAGTAGCCGTTCTGGGACATGGCATAAGGAGCACCGTAGGGACCGAGAATGTCGGTGGTGATAAGGTAGAAGATACCGCTCCAGGTGGCGGTCTTGATAGCGCGGTGAGCCATGCGGGACTCCTTCTCCGAGATGCTGAGACCTTCGAGCTGGTCGAAAGTGGAAGCGTCGGTGTTGTTGACGTGGGGCTTGACGGCACCGGGGCCGGTCTCAGAGTGCTCGCTCATCTTCTCGGAAGAGTTGTGCTTGGTGCTCTCGAGGTAACCGGCACCGTGAGGGGCATTGGCCTCAACGGAGATGTTGGCACCGCCGTAGAGCTTCTCCTGCTCACGCTGGATCTGAGCGTAGAACATGTACTCCTCGAGCGAGATGCCAGAGCGTGGAGAGTCCTCGTACATGGCAGGGACAGGAGCCAGACCAGGGACACCCTGACCGGGGATGTCGCTCTGGTGAGTCTCCTCCTTGTTGGAAGTGTGGTGAGTCCTCTCGATCTCGACGCTCTTGGCGCGGTCGACCATATCTTTGATACCCATCTTGTCTAGAATACTGCCCGGTTAGGGGAAAGGAGGAGGAAGGGCGACTTGAAGTTTTGAAAAGGGGGAATGGTGAAGGGGAGAATGGACGGTTCGACGATAACGCCAGACTATATACCAGCTGCGGATGAAAGCGCAGACCCAATCAGAGGAGAGCTACAGTATCGAGGATAACGAAGAGGCGAAAAAGCGCGGGGAGAGATCGGCTAGTGGTCCGGCAAGGGTCAATGGGCGGATGACCGACTGAGGATTAGCGAGGATAGCCAACTAAGCCAACCAGGTGACCGAAAAGAGGATAAGCAGAGCGGCAAGAGGAGAAAAATCAGAGCAGCCGCACAGTACCGACAGGAACCGGCGGGCGAGGGAGCGGAGCATGAGGCAATCTTGCGGACACTGAATCTAGCGCATTTCTTTTTTCTTTGGTCAGGCACACCGACACGCACCGCCGCCACATGCGACATGACAGAGAAGGAGGGCACAAGATCAGAGATGTTGAGACGCCACGTACAGTACAGTACATAGATTTCCTGCGGAATGGCTCATGGGCAAGGACAATCTCATGCATTGTTCGCGGCTTGCACCCATTCACGATTGGAGAAGGAGCTTGCGACATGGCAGCAAAGATCCACAGACCCGCTGCGGGAACAGAGAGGAAGAAGGCTCACACGATGGGTCAAGGGTGTGTCTTTGCGGACCTTCCTTATCATTATTTTGTTTAATTTTTTTTCCTTCAATAAAAAATAATCTTATGGGCGAACACGAACGCATGTGTACACAAGCCACAAAGATGGTTTTGGTGCGAGGTTGGGCATGGGCAAGACAATCAATCCTCTTCAGACATTGCCGCACACCGATTGGCTGCCTAATCTGGACCGGTCTTGAAGAGCGAGAGCCTGAAACAGTGTCCGCATTGTCAGGACCTCTTCGAACCAATGACAGGAAGCAAGGGCCAAACCTTGGAGGCAATAAGCAGTGTTCCAGATAAGCACGGAAGCCGGCTCAACCAACCAGAGGTTTGAGGGAATGGCTCTGGTCTGACAGGTCGAGCAACGGTGAAGCTTGCCGTTTTCAGGAACCAATGAGTTGGGTCGATACAGAGCACACAATGGCCTGGATGCGATCCAATCAGCTTTGAGAGATTGACCTTTGATTCGCTTTTCCTCGGCTTGCCCCTTCATCAGAGTTTCAGGAAAAAGCTTGTCCCCGCAACGAGACGACGACGAAGAAGAAGAAGAAGAAGAAGAAGAAGAAGGAGCAGAAGAAGCAACCAACCATGTGATGGATAAGCGAGAAGCGAGTGAGCTTTGTTGCGTCTTGCGCGCGCGCGGAAATGGAGGAAAAGATGGCGAGGTTGACGACGAGGGCAACAACAACGACGAACGAGTGAGAACAACAGAGCAGAGAATTGAGAGGAGCACGGAATGAGAAGTCCGACACAAGGCTGCCGCGGTATCTCGCCAATGACAGGGTCGAACCGCAGGCGATATCAGGGCAGTTCGAGACAATTCTACGGCAAGATGCAGCAAACACTCGAGCATAAATACTGTACAGTACTGCTTCAGTATGGCACTTGAACCTGAGACTCGGCAGATGCGCCGTTCCTCCGAACTGAATAGAACAATTTCAGATTTTTTTTCTTCTTTTGTTTTACTGGCTTTTCTTTTTTTTCTTTCCTTTTCGTGTCGTCCTCCCAGGCAGGCACAAGCAACAACTGTCCAACAGTGAACAGCTCAGCCTTGTGTAAACTAGACACTCTGTTTCTCCAAGCTGGTCGGAAGCACACTCAGTAGTGAAGAGCGAAACGAGGACGAGGGCGATGATAACGATTCAATTACGAGCAATCGAGGAGGAATTCGAAGCAAGGCTCCGCGGACAAAAACGGCAAGGAGAAGATCGTGTGTGCTTATTTCCTCGCAAAGAAATCAAAAGCCGGCTGACCAGGCAAGCGAGCACAGAGATTTGGGTCGGTGTTGAATGCGGAATCCATGTGAGAAGAGGCTCAACCGGCGGTCATCCATCCGATGCAGCTCTTGAATTTGCCGACCTGCGCTCTCTCTCTCCCTCACACACACACACACACACACACACACACACACACACACACACACACACCTTCTCTGCCCTCCTCTTTCTCTCCTCGACCTGGTCTGGAGCAGTGCGATGCAGATCGGCGGATCGTGCGACAAGGTCAGAAACTGCGTCCTCAATCTCCTGTCAATATGCTGTAACATGGCTTGAGACTCGCTTGCTGGGCTATACACTGTCAGGCACACAACCACACTGCGCATTGCTTCCAAACAAGTGGACGAAACACTTTGTCTGTCACAAGGGCCCCTCTACTCGACCGACACCTTCCTCCGCGCCATCCCCTCGCTTCTTTGCTGGCAGCTCTTCTGCACAACAGCGTGATCTACATGTTTATATTTGTGCTCAGATGTCTTTATGTCATCAACAGTCAATCTGGAGCGTCTGCTATGAACACCTGTCTGGAGCCAAAGCAAGCACCTGGCCCAAATGAGACGCGCGGGAGGCGACAAATCTACCCCGGACCCCACAAACTTGGTCATATTGTCAGTCTCATCGAACCAAACATGGGCTCGGGGAAGATAGTGTCGAGGAATTCAAGCGTTGAATCGGTCTAATCGGTTGAACCGCCGGCAAACGAGCAAAGAACAGCGCTTCCCATTGGCCAGGTTCGTTGAGTTTGTCCGGTTATCATCCTGGACAACCCCTTTTGACGGTTCAGAGACGGACTCAGGTGCCTGAGCAACCGGACTAACCGTGGCTCCAGGCTGTCAGGTACGCCATTGCAGCAATCGGCAGCTCTCGATTGGCGAGATAGTAGACCAAGAAGGAAAAATGCGGGGTGGCAGGGTCCGTAATCGCTCTGACCCTCAAAGGCAAAGGTTGGCCGTTGAGCATGACACCTTTGACATGCCGATGGATGACCAAAGAAAGGCCCTCAGCTTTCGGATTTGGGTTTCGGTCCACCGTAAAGACCGACTTGTTCGCATGAAAAAAGCCCACTAACTCGCTCCTCGCTTCATTCGGGGAATCATCTCCCCGTCGTCGTGGGCTCTGCTTCATTTGGTATTCCAATTGTCATCGAATGCCTGATCTTATCCTCCGCGGCAAAGTGAAACTCTGCAATCTTCCCCACATTTGAGCGTTGATGATTTCGTTGACAAGGGCGGGGACGTACATCAAATGTGTGCGTGAGGACGCAAAGGAAGTCCCACACAGCAGTGTCGCTCCCCCAAGTCCAGTGTCGGATCGCTGCCGGTTGTGCTTCTCCTGCGCAGAATCGGCAGTACAGTATAGCATGCAGTGCGCCCGTGAGTGAGACTCAGCTTTGCCTCCGTTCTAAGCTTAGGTATTGCTGCCGCAATAGTCGCAGTTAGGCTGGCGAATATGGAGAAGGCTTGTCAGATGCTTTCCTCCGCTGCTTTTGCTATAGATTTTGAAGTATACAGCTGCTCAATTCGAGCCCGGTTGCGATGATTCAGATACCGAGCGATATAGATGGGAGCAAAGTAGAGTGCAGCCAGGGCAATCAAGAAGATGCCAAAAGTCGATCCCATGTCGGAAACATCCGAGGAATCAAGCGATCCGTTCGTGGCCTAAGTGTGGATACGATGAGAGACGCTTCGATGCCCAGGCGGGTACTGACTTGTGCCCTTTTATACCAATCATAGCGAGAATCACAAAATGTTTCACGCAGAACAAATGTGCTCTTGCCGTCTACAGCACGTCAGATCTCATTGTCTCTGTGCCGATGGATTGATCGGCTAGCTTTAGTGTGGATTTGTTCCTGATTTCGGCAGAGAGTAAAGGGTGGTGAGACAAGATCGCTGAGGGGAATCGGGTGCGAGCGAGACGGCACAATTACGCGATCGATGGCACGCCTTGTCTGTGCAAAGTCGTCGAACATCGCCAGCTCATTTGACGCCTTCACCAAGACGATCTTGTCCAGCCACTTCTGCTTCGACTAGTTTCGCTCTTCGTCTGAGTCCGCATACAATTCTTTCCTCGCCGTACTCTCTCCGAGAGGTCCCGGCTTACTAGCATACTTGCGGCATGAAGTCGAACCTTCGGATGTGACACTCTTGTGACAAACCTGTGAGAGGTCAAAAGCGACATTCATCAAGAAACGCACATGGCCATAGTAACGCATGCATTGTCAAAATGCTTCACCTCAAGCAATGCAAATTGCGTTTCTTCTGAGTGCGTAGCCATACCACCCCACGTTTGAAAGCGTAAACTGTTTGAGTTTGCAGTGAGATGACAGTGAGGGGCGGACGATACAATGGTTTTGGATATTGGCGTCTCATTTGGAGGGTCGACGGGCGCGCTCGGTCGAAGAAAAAAGGGTTCAAGGCTTGTGTCTTTTCCCAAACCTCCTAGGCAAGGCATTATGGCATCGTCGTCTTTTTCCCCCTGACAGTCATGCCAGAGACTCCAAGAGTAGCAACGTCTCGACCATCGGTCTTGAGAGCTAAGAGGGCCCCCAGTCATCCATTCAACCGGGGTCGATTTTCAAGCGTTCACAGTCAACTGACACGGTCAATTAAGATGCTCTATTGGCCTGGACAAGTGTGTCTAATGGTCAGGGTTGCGAAACAGGACTACCTTGCGTCTCCTCAAATTAGAAGATGGCATCAGCCTTGTAGTGAACAGTTAGCATGTGTCTGGATGTCGTAGGTGGCTCCTAGATACGCGCGTCACCCTTCGCGATATAGAGCTGGTCTCGAACCCATGACCGCTCCTCCGGTCCATCTTGCCATCAAGAAATAGACTTGTGAGCGAGGTTTATGCGACATCCATCATACTTGTCGGACATTTTCGGGATGGTACAGCCAACAAGTTGATCCGCAGAGATGATGGGGAGGAAGATCGAATGATGCCAAGGCTCAAACTTTCGAACAGGACGGCTGGCGCTTCTGAGCTGCGCAAAGATTCTTGCGCTCAAGCCAGTCGCCAGCGGCCACACAGAGTGATGCGCAAAGCATTGATCATCTCGATGCCACAGAAAACGTATCGGGATTCTTGATGGGACGGTTGAATGAAGGGACGACGCGACCAGCATCGTTCGCGCAGTGTCATGGCGCAGCTTGTTCATCCAAGGTCGTCTAGTATCGTCGCTTCTGTGACTTGGCCAATTTACGATGAATCTGCCCCACAAGTTGATACCCTCCCACGCGTCTCCTTGCGGAGACTGGCTGGAAAGCAGGTCTCGCCATCGTTCGTGTGGCTGACATGGTAGTCAGAGCATCTTCCGGGCCAAGGCAGAAGGGTGGAGAAGCAGTGGAGAAGGCGAGTGGCAGGCTGAATCATTTTTCGCGTGGTTCGTGCGTCTGCAACTTCAACGCTTGACTCAGCTTCCTCTCTGCTCCTTCGCCCTCGACTGAGGGTCCCTCTCTTCAACAGAGTCGGTCAAGTCGTACTGTCCCTTTGACAGTGCGTAAATTCTGCTTTAGAGCCACGTATGACCTAGCTTGGATGGCATTGTGCATGCAAACAGCAGCGATAGACGGCCTCTCTCTCTCTCTTCTACTACCATCATCACCGGCTTGTCTACCTTGTTTTCAAGCAAGATGTCGACTCAAGGAAACCAACCCAGGGGTCAAGGTAGCATTCCCCCCAAGGTAAGCGCTTCTCGTCTGTGGCACAATGTCGATATGTCGAAGTGGCAAACGGCTAACATTTTTTCAAAATGAGTGGTGGTATGCAGAGTCCTGGACACGACCAGATGCCGATGTGGAAGCGGACGGTTGATACGACTCGACGATTCATCAAGCGCGATCCGCAGCTGGCACCCCTGGGAGCCATGTAAGTGACTCGAATAGGATTGGAACACTCGTAGCACTTCGGTCAGAGACTGACGCATCCTTCCTTGGCCAACTATCAACATGCATCGTCGCACTTAGCGGTAAGTAGTCGATCTTTGTCCAAGAACACAGAGTAGCACTGTCTTGATGCTGAACGTTTCGCCAAATACATTCGCAACACAGTCCTCGGCACCGTCGGCGTCTTCTGGTACTTCCAACACAGCAAAGTGACTGAAGCCGCCAAACCCACCAGCTTGCCGCATCACAGCGACACCAAAGCTAGCGGCCGAGCCTCCATCGCCCGCGCAACTATCGGGGAATTCCATCCCAAAAAGGACAGCCAGTACCATTCAGAGCCCAACTCGGAGACCCACACCACCGGCGCAGGCGGCATTGCCTCGTACCTCTACCCTGACCTTGACAAGTCGGACAAGGAGGATCTCGACAATGTGACGGTACGTGCTGAAGAGGGGTGGTTCGGAAGGACGATGAAGCAGGCTGGTAGGCGCGACCAGAGGAGACAGGCTGAGGACTTCGAGGAAAGACTGAAGCTGCAGCGGGATGCGGTGGCTGGAAAGGTAGGTGAGGGCGAGGCCGGTAATAGGGAAAGGATTGAGGGCCATTTGAAGGATTCGCAGGGTCATAAGCGGGCCATTTGAAGCATCAGACTCGAGAGGAGTCTCCGGCGGAATTTCTTGTAGCCTCGGAATCGGAATATCATCATCATTCTGTGATGTCCATTCTCTATCGAGTGATCTGCTCCCTCATGCACCATGTGCAGTCGTTAAGTGTTGATCCGAGTCTTGATCACGGAACAATACCTGCAGGAACGCTCGATGTGGCTCCTTGACGACGCAGGAAGGCAGCTGTCCTCGCCTCATCGTTGTTGGGAGCATAGCTTTGTGCGCCACCAGAGAGCTTTTTGATGCCTTCCGGAGCGGCTTGAGCTTCTGTGCCAGATTCTGTCGAAGTAGAGGTTCTCCTGGCAAAGATACTAGTTGGGGCTTGATCTTGGCCGGTGCTACCCACAGTATCAAAGGACAAGAAACGACCGCTAGAGTGAGGAGCATTGGCAGCGCCGTCGGCACTGGCCAAGGATGGAATCGCGCCTCTCCAGCTCGTCCTGTCAAAGTAGTGACTGCCATGCACACCCAATCCAAGCGTTACCACAGCTGCTGAAAGCGAGAGCGCGAGCGGATTGCGAGGCAGTTGTTTCACCGAAGGCAGCGTCTTGAAGAGCACGTAGGTCAAGGACCATGCCGTGACCACTCCACTTCCGTTGAGAACATCGCCTTGGTCGATCATGTATCCACCCGTACCAAATGCTGCGGCAAAGAAGGCGAGCTGCCAGAAAGGCGGTAGTGTGCGAAGGGGCGCATGCGATGCCGAAGCTGAAGCCGCACGTTGGGTCTGAACATTGGCGACTAAGCGAGCGACAAGACCAGATGAGCCACGCGACGTTGCTGCTTCGGATGCTTGAGCGAGCTGCTGCTGTCGTTGAAGTTTGGCTGCTGCTTCAGCGGCGGCTTGAGCGGGAGAGGCGAAGCCGAAAGGTGTGGAGAGAGCAAAGAGTGCTGTGAGAGTATATGCTGGGGCGCTGCTTTGAGCATACGATCCAAGCGTGCGTACGCTGCTCTGAAGCCAGCCCTCCTGTGTCGATGCAGAGGAAGTCGTCATGCTTGCCGATTGCTGGTGCGAGTAAGGTTGACGAAGGATGATACCAGCTTGAATGTGGAAAGAAGCACTGACAGGCTCGGTTATCGAGAAGAAGGGTCTTCTTCCAACTGAAATCCGTCTTCCGCAAAAAGGTGCATTGCGAAACATTGATAATGTGCGTGATTTCACCGTAACATTTATCACAAAATAAGCATTAATCGTGATCCGCGCGTCGAAGTTGCAAAGACCAACACAAGCGATCTAACTGAGACACACTCGCGAATCCCTTTTTGATCCTTTCTGCCGCGCTTGGTCACGGAGTACCTGCGACTTCAAATTTCACGATCCTGTTCTTAGACGAAGCCTTTCTGTCGTGCCTCCCGAAGCGCTAATACTAGCTTTCACTTGAGCCCACTCACTTACTAGCGGCCATTAGAAATTGATTACGATCACCAAGCTCATGGCGGCACCGTAAACAGTACAGTACGGGAAGAAAGGGGAGGGATCTGATGATTGAACTTTATTTTGAGGGCGGTCTGTGGTCGGAGAAAAGGAGACTTGATTGAAACACGGGGCCAACGGTGCCCATCTGTGGATCTACACTCGCAACTGGCAGCGGCATGCAATAATGAGATGCAATTGGCGCCAAGCCCACACACGCGTTCCCCTTTTGAGCTGGCTAGGACGGATCTTGACTTCCGCTCCGTGTAAGAGGCACAATCGCAGGAAAGAATGTGTATGTATATGCATGCATGCTCGCTGACCGCAATATACAGCGTCTCAAAGTTTGAAATTCTCTGAGCAGCAACAGCAGCAACAGCAGCAACCAGCAACCAGCAAATGACAGCATAGGACCATGCATGACACTGTGCGCCGCTTGTTGCCCGCCCTGAACAGAGAGACCTTGTATACTGTAATGACAAGGCCAAAGGTCTCTTCTTCGCACTAAGAATTGATACGCTCGTCGGACCTGCGACGCCTCTTCAATCCGTCACCTACGCGCAAACATCGTACAGCATTCATCTCTACGGCATTGTGATTATCCATGAACGAATGGAGCTGGAAGATCTGTGGAATGCTGCTAGGTAGTTAGTTGAGAAGCATTGACCGGTATGTGCACAGATCGATTGGCGATAGACTCTCGCGACATGTCGAACTCTGCTTTCCAGCTAGATGGACAAGAGGCGAGGATTGGGCGTCGACAGCGGCGTTGAGTTTGAAAATCACCAAAAGTGACAGGCGAGCGCGTGAGGAGAGGGGAGGTTGAAACCCTGCAGCTTGGATAGAATACAATTTCGAGTTGAATTCTAATGGCTGAAAGTGAGTTCATTACCGCAGGCGAATCTGGGAAAGCGGAAAAAAGGGGATCAAAGTGTTGGTTTGAAATGAGCCGATGGTCAGGGTGAAACTGAAACTCGCCAGACGAGCAGAGCACGGAATCACAAAAATAACGATTAAATATCGCCTTGCTGTGTTCGAGTCGATGCTGCTGGTGCTGCGTGATTAGCCATTCAATTTCTGGCCAGCACACCAGCAGACACAAAGAATCACAGGGTGCAGTCGAGAGAGCAGTGAAACTGTTGTTCTCGCCTGACACTCCTCACACCTTTTGCTTTGCTTGGCTTTGCTTTGGCTGTCTTTGCTTGGCTGAACTCACTCTCCCTCACTCTCTCTCGCCTGTCAAAAACGGAAACTCGAACCCTTTCTCTCTCCCGCAGCCAAAGTGAATCTGCACGGCTCGCACTGCCAAATCCATTTGGTCCCACTTGCTTCACCTTCACCTCCAACACACTTCGCTAACCACTTGTTGATCGTCACCAGTCCTCGAATTACGCTTCTCGCCGCCCACCTTGCGAAGCGTGTCCATCACACGGCTAAGACCTTCAGCTTCAGCACCAGCTGCGCCAAAGCTGTCAGTTCGTCGTCACCAGACTTGGTTTGAGGCCACCGTCTATACGCCTACTTTGTACCAGCGCAACCCGCCAAGAAGCACACTCGATACTGTCAGCTGTAGATCGTCCATTTGACTCGACGCTTCGTCCAGTCCCTGTGCTTGCTCTCTGAACGGTGCCGACGCACTCACAAACCTGCTTGCATCTGCATCGCCTGCTTGTACACATACAGCATCGAAACGACACTTTGATCGATACAGGTTCGAATAAGAGGTGACTTCATTCACCTCCTATCAGGCTTCCACGCCTCACTCCGTCTGCGTGCGCCTTCGCAGCGCCTCGCCTCCTCACTCCTCCTCCTCCTCCTCCTCCTCCTCCTCCTCCCTCCTAAGCCCGAACGGCTGCAGATCTCGTCACCATGTCGACCAAGGACTTCCATCACGATCCTTTCGCAACACCCCTCGAGCCGCTCAACCACGATCCTCTCACAGAGACCGCTGGTCTCAAGGCCGACTATGACAAGCGTGCTTACGGTGAAGCCAACCCTGCTCTCATGGGCACCCTCGAGAAAGACGACTTCGCCAATCGCCCAATCGATGCCGTCGAGGAGGTTCCTACCACAACCGTTCGCAAATGGTGGGTTCGTCTCACATGGTTCACCACCTGGTGGATCCCTTCCTTTGCTCTCAGCAAGTGCGGTGGCATGAAACGTCCCGATGTACAGATGGCATGGCGTGAAAAGTTCACCATTTGCGCCATCATCTTCTGGCTGTGCGCCATCATTCTCTTCTACATTATCGCTTTCGGCCGTCTACTCTGTCCTGACTTTGACAAGGCATGGAACACCAATCAGCTCGGTCAGCACGCAGGTGAGAACGACTACTATGCCGCTGTCCGTGGTACTGTCTACGATTTCTCCAAGTTCTACAAGGGCGATCATTCCGACATTCCCAACCTGCAGACCAGCTCCGACACTATGCTTCAGCTTGCCGGTCAGGATCTCACCGAGTACTTCCCTGTCCCGCTGACAGTCGGTTGCCAGTCTCTCGTAACCGACAACACGCTCGCCCTCATGCCCACCGCCAACAACACGCCTGCTATCACTCAGGCGATCCACACCTCGGGTCCGCTCCAGCCCGATGCTGGCTCCAAGCTTCACGACATCAACTGGTACCCTGACACTTTCCTTCCCTTCGTCAACAAGATGCGAAAAGGTTTCTTTGTATACTCCAAGAAGGACATCGCGGAACAGGGCCAGTGGAGGCAGTGGGCCGTTGTCAACAGCAAGGTCTACGACATTTCCGACTACCTCAACACCATCACTATCTACCAAACCAATCCCGCCTACGACTTCCTCGACTCGTCCATCGTTCAGCTTTTCAAGTCGCAAGCTGGTGCCGACATCACAGGCGACTTTGAAGCTGCCATGAGCCAGTTCAACGAGACGTATCGTGGTGCCACCCGGGCCTGTCTGGACAACGTCTTCTACATGGGCAAGACTGACTTCCGCGACACGGCCCGATGCGAAGTGCAGAACTACCTCCTCCTCGCTTTCTCGGTCTTGCTTGTCACCACTGTATTGGCCAAGTTCATCGCCGCGCTTCAGCTCGGCACCAAACGCAGCCCAGAGCAGCAGGACAAGTTCGTCATCTGCCAGGTGCCTTGTTACACAGAAGGTGAAGAGGAGCTTCGCAAGACCATCGACTCGCTTGCTGGTCTCGAGTACGATGACAAGCGAAAGCTTCTCTTCCTCATTTGTGACGGTATGATTGTCGGTAGCGGAAACGACCGATCCACACCACGCATCGTGCTCGACATTCTCGGTGTTGATCCCAAGATCGACCCAGAGCCCCTCATGTTCAAGTCGGTCGCCGAAGGATCCAAACAGCTCAACTACGCCAAGGTCTACTCGGGTCTGTACGAGTTCGAAGGCCATGTTGTTCCTTATATTGTCGTCGTCAAGGTCGGTCGCCCTAGCGAGCGCTCGCGTCCCGGTAACCGTGGTAAGCGTGATTCGCAGATCTTGCTCATGCGCTACCTCAACCGCGTCCACTTTGACGCTCCCATGTTCCCGCTCGAGCTCGAGATCTACCACCAGATGAAGAATGTCATCGGTATCGACCCTGCCTTCTACGAGTACATCCTCATGGTGGACGCCGATACGCGTGTCGAAGTCGATGGTCTCAACCGACTCGTTGCCAACTGCGCCGATGACTCGAGGATCATCGCCATCTGTGGTGAGACCACTCTGGACAATGCCGAAGGATCGTGGTGGACCATGATTCAGGTCTACGAGTACTACATCTCGCATCATCTTTCCAAGGCTTTCGAATCGCTCTTTGGCAGTGTCACCTGTTTGCCAGGTTGTTTCTCGCTCTACCGTATTCGCAGCTCGGACAAAGGTCGCCCGCTCTTCATCTCGAACCGCATCATCGACGAATACTCGGAGAACCGCGTCGATACTCTGCACAAGAAGAATCTGCTGCATCTCGGTGAAGATCGATACTTGACCACGCTGGTGCTCAAGAACTTCCCTGCCTTCCGAACCAAGTTCGTTCCGGATGCCAAGGCGTTGACGAGTGCGCCCGAACGCTTCGGTGTCTTGCTGTCGCAGCGTCGTCGATGGATCAACTCGACCATTCACAACTTGGCCGAGCTGGTGCTAATGCCCGAGCTTTGCGGATTCTGCTTGTTCTCGATGCGCTTCATCGTGTTCATCGATCTGCTCGGTACTATCATCTTGCCAGCTACCGCCGTCTACCTCGTTTATCTCATTATCATTGTCGCGACGCACCAGGCAGCCGTTCCTTACATTTCGCTTGCCATGCTTGCAGCTGTGTATGGTCTGCAGGCAATCCTGTTCTTGCTCAAGCGACAGTGGCAGTACATTGGATGGCTCATCATCTACATCTTGGCGTACCCGGTCTTTTCATTCTTCCTGCCTCTCTACTCGTTCTGGCACATGGACGACTTCTCGTGGGGTAACACGCGTATCGTGGTGGGAGAGAAGGGTAACAAGAAGATTGTCGCTGGTACTGACGACGAGCCGTACGACGACACGATGATCCCTGTGAAGCGCTTCAGCGAGTACCAGCGCGAGGTATGGGATGACGGTGCGGCACCTTCGATCCGATCGGGTGTCAGTGGACCTTTCGGCAATTCGCGGGCAGTGCTCCAGAGCGGACCTCCTAGCTTGTACAAGGCTGGTAGCGCATATGCTGGCAGTGTTGCTGGATCGGATTACGGACAAGGGCTCGACTACTACCAAAGCACCAATGTTCTGCAAAAGCCTGCTCACTCTCGTCAAGTCTCGGGAGCGGCGCTTTCACAGATGGGATCGCAAAACCCTTCGATGATGTTTGCCAACGCGCCTTCAATGTATGGCATGCCTGGTATGGGATCGATGTACGGCATGCCCGGATCTTCGGCCTCGATGTATGGGATGCCCAATCCGATGATGAACCCAACAGCATCGATGTATGGTATGCCACCGATGCTTGGCACTCCGATGGTGACGCATTCGCCTGCGGGATCCGACATTGGACTCACGATGCCCTTGTCGCAGCAGAACACGGGCGGCAACATGTGGGCCCAGCAGCAGCAGCAGCAGCAACAGGATTCTCCATCGGCACGACCGCTTTCGACGTACTCTGCGATCAATGCTTCGAATCCGTTCGCTGCGGCGCACGTTCCACGAGCATTACCCGTCAACGACGCACATGATCCAACGGACGAAGAGATCAAGTCGGCGGTGCAGACATACTTGGCGAACCAGGCTAGTTTGATGAACGTGACCAAGCGATCGGTGCGCGAGGCACTGGTGGCTGCATTCCCGAACGCAGAGCTGACATCGAAGAAGCAGATGATCAACAAGGCGATCGACGATACGCTTTCGGGTGGAGCGCAAGCATGAATGTGAAGACGGATTGCATCCTCATCATCATCATCATCATCATCATAATCATTACAACTTGGTTTTGGTAGTTACCAGCGACCCACAGTCACTCACCCACACGAGGGATTCTTGATCTGTTGTTTATACATATACTCGCACACGCATCTCCCTCCCTCTCTCTCTCTCTCTCGATCCCTCTCGCTCTCTTCTTGTCTCGTCGAATTCATGGACTTTGCTCTCTTTCAGCTAGCTAGCTTGCTTGTTTTTGTTTGTGTATAGTGACTGTGAGTGATCGCTGTCAGATCTGTGAGAGATGTGCGAGATCAGGAACAGATGAGGAGTGGGGGGAGAGAGAGAGGGAGAGAGGGGCGGGGATTGAGAAGATTCTAGAAAGTTCGATGGGATCCGGGTATTGGGTTTGGGTTGGCGCGTGGTGCGGAATACCATGGTCGCTGCCTGCAATGGCTCGGATACTACATAGCTCGCCGGTTCGGCGATCTGGGCGGCCAGCTTTGCGTAGAAGATCGGCATGTCGTACTGTACAGTTGGTGTAAGCTGAGTCACTAGTAGGGTCTCATGCAATGCACAAGAGCCAAATTTAATGGGTAAAGCGTTGTACGTGGGATTGGATCTTCGACGACGCTTGACAGTACAGTACTGAGTTCGGGAAGGAGGTGCCGAACTGGACGCAACACCGCAGCGCAACATGAGATCGCCTTCTAGTTGATTGATGGATCGCGTCAATCGCTCTGCAAGATGGTCAAGGTTTGTTCGGTGGGCGTACCATGTGATTTGATACACGCCACGATCGAATGGAGCCTCGACGGCACGGAAATAGAAGAGAAAAGCGCAAAAGTGGACCAGATAAAGTAGCTCGGCTCAATGTACTGTACTGTACTGGTGGATAGGATACAGAAAGAGTGGATCATGTGTGTCGTCACAACCAAGTCGCTAGTGTCAGTTGTGCCGTCATCGTTGCTCAATTACTCTCAAAGGAAAAGCAAAGTGGAGGGAGCTCAGAAAAAGCAACGAGGTATGCAAGATCGGATGCATTTCCTTCAAAACTCACAATCACACACACACACACACATACACGACAAGAGTGTCGGATCTGACCATGACCGGGTCTAGACTGACTCGTCGGTCTGATCCGAGCATGCCTACAGTAAGTCAACTCCCAAAAAAATAAAAATAAAATACAAACCAGAAAAAAGCGTGCATCCATTTTTGTGCATATGATGCAGTCGCTCTCTTGACGGGGGGTTTTTTCCCCTTCCGAGCCTCGAACTTACAGCACAGCAGTACCGTGTTGGGATAGGCTCTCCCGATCTTGGTCCGACGATCGGCATGTGTTACTCTTTTCTCATTTTATCCTGCAAACTACTGTATCACCCTTCCTCCTTCTCACATCACATCACACAGAGTCTTTGTGAAAGCTGTCATTATTGGGTGAAATGGTCCTTGACGATCGTACGTCGCAGCTGATACCTTTGCCAAAGCTTTGCTGCAACAAGACACGTTATGAACTCTGCTTAGCATTGATCTCGGATGATGCTCGTGGCCTGCGTTCCTTGTGCATAATCACAAATGGACACGCTGACTCTTGAGCATTCATTCAAGCTATGTACCTGCACCTATCTGAGCTCGGCAGCCAGCCGTCTGCGATCCCACACGAATGCTATCCTTCTCCTCTCGAGTTGCTCGCCATTGCCCAAGCGTGACTGATATCCAGACAAACAACAGTGAAAGTTAGCCGCCTGCGTATTGTTTATTTTTATTTTTAAAAATTAAGCAGCAGCTGCAGCTGCATCCAACTCTGCTCTGCTTCGAGAATTTTTTTTTCCCTTGAAGGTTGCTGCAAGGATGCGCACTCTGCGCTCACTACTTTTTGGTTTTTTTTTGAACTGAGACCGAGCGAGGCGCTGCTTTTTGCTGTTTCCACGTCGTCGCTTGGCGTTGCTTGTCATGATCCACTCAATCTCACTCTTCATTCCCACTCATACCCTCAGCATTCACACTCACTCACACACACACAAGAGGGGGCTTTCCATATAAAGCCAGCTGTTCCTCTTTCCGTGGCTCGTAGGGAACCATGTCGTCCACGACATCTCCATCCACTACCACCAACCACCTCCCTTCGAGCATAACCAATCCAACCACTTCCGAATCGCCAAGTGATCCAACTGCGCCCTCCTCTTCCAAGCCCACATCCACATCCGCTCCAAATCCTTCATCGTCATCCACAGCAGCTACCACTTCCTCCTCCTCCTCCACCATCACCACACCCAAGGCATCTAACCCTACTGCGGCTGATTCAGCCTTGGCATCCGCTGAGGCAGCAAAAGTATCAGCTTCACCATCATCATCATCATCATCATCACAAACGCAAAACCAACCTCAGACACAGCCCGCATCGTCGTCGTCAACCACATCGCCAGTCACAACTGCACCCAACACTGCGGCGTCCACTCCCACCGTACCCTCAGCAACCATACCAGCAACGCCTACAGTCACAGACCCTGAAACAGAAGACGTCGAAATGGCTGTTCCGACCGTTCACCATCCTCCTTCCAATCTCGCCAATCCCGACATCGCTCCCAAGCCAATCAGTCCCGTAGCATCGGCTACTCTGCCTCCCAATCTACCTCTTCTCGGCGCCCTTGCACCCGCCGAAGCTCAACGTCTCGGTCTCGCTCATCTCGCCAACATTGGCCCCGGCACGTCTTACAGCTCGCCTCCCCAACCTTTTCGACCTCCCACCAACTCGCCTCAGCCTTTCCAGGCCGCCAAAATCTCACCTTCTACGCCTTCGCCTGTGGTCAAACCCACCGATGTAACTTCGACTCCAAGTGTCAGCGCTCAAGACATGACTCCCACTCCTACCACCAGTACTGCCACCAAAATGGCTCCCGTTGTGGCTGGTATGGGCACTCTCCCTCCCAATGTTGCCGCTCCTACTGCTGCTGGAGGTTCTGGCTCCGGATTTTCAGCGGGTGACACTCTGCGCGCTATACCCACCAACAAGAACAACCCCGCCTTCTTGAACAAACTGCGCAGCATGGTCGACGACCCCAACACCGACGAACTCATCCGCTGGTCTCCCGACGGTGCCTCCTTCTTTGTCCCCAATCATGTCCGCTTTGGAGACGAAGTTCTGCCTCGCTTTTTCAAGCACAACCGATTCTCATCTTTCGTCAGACAGCTCAACATGTACGGTTTCCACAAAGTGCCTCATCTTCAGCAAGGTGCACTCAAACACGATTCTCCTCAGGAGAGCGAGCTTTGGGAGTTCAGCAACCCTCACTTCCACCGTGACCATCCCGATTGGCTCAGCAAGGTCCAGCGTAAAAAGGGTCCCAGAGACGACAAGGAAGCGCATGGAGAAAGAGAGGCGAGTGCTAGTACAGGCCAGGAACTCATGCTTCCCGGTGCGCTCATGCGTACCGACTTTGGCGCCAAAGCCATCGGCGGTACGGACGGCAATGGCGACGGCGCTTTGCAGCTAGCCAGTGTCCTCAACGCCATCAATGCCATCAAGAACGCTCAAACCAGCATCAGTGCCGATCTCAGGCATCTGCAGAATTCGAATCAGAACTTGTGGCAGGAAGCCGTCGAATCACGTCAACGCGCCAAACGTCAGCAGGAGACCATCAACAAGATCCTTCGCTTCCTTGCAGGTGTGTTTGGAAATGAAGCGGATGCCGAGACACCCGTTTCGGGAGGGAAAAAGGTTTCGGGCAAGGGAAGAGGAGGCAGGAGAGTCGGAGTCAGGTCGGGTCAGCAAGCGCAGGGCAGGGCAAGTAAAGGCAGATTGATGATCGAAGATGGTAAGAGCTCGCCTGTCAGAGGTTTGGAGGGACTGGAGCTACCGGCTAGTGACGAAGAGGTCGAGGATATGCCTTCGCACCTTCGATTCCAAGAAGCAGGCAACGGCGATTCGCCCAAAGCAGGACAGAGCCCAAGCAACGGTGCATCCAGATTCACTCAGATCGGTTCTCCACCCAACACTTCCAACGCATCCGATTTCGGTAGGCAACTGCACGAAGCAGTCTCCACTCCTGGAGGCTCCAGAAGGCTCTCTTCGCAGGCGAGCAACCAAGTGCTCAACGCACTGGCGTCAGGAGAGGGTAATGCCTGGTTGGCGAGCTTGTTCGGAGCCAGCTTTGCAAATCAGGGTTCAAAGTCGACCGGACCGGCGAATGGAGGTGGACTGAAGTTGGACCCGCAAATGGTGGCGGCGCTGCAGCAGGCTTTGGCAAGTGCGGGAACGGGCAGCAACGGAGGCATTGCAGGTGAGAATGGTGCGGACTACTTTGGCGGTGCCAACGCGGCTGGTGACGACTTTTCTTCGCGCTTCTCGGCTTTCCCTTCCTCAAGCGGATCCAGCAGCAATTCCAACGCGCAAGCATCAGGATCTGGGTCGAGCCAGGGACTTGGTTTGGATGCAGACGCACTCGCAAGACTCGCAGGCATCTCTCAGGCTCTCGTCCAATCACCCGCTCGTCAGAACTTTAACGCCAATCTCAACAGCGGTGGCAGTAACAACTTTGGTCTTGCTTCGCCGACAAAGTCCTCTGGCGGTGCTAGCCTCTTCGACAGCGGGAATGATGAGGGCGCCAACAACCAGCAGCTTGCCCTCTCGCTGTCGAGAGCTACGAGGGATCTGCAGAATACTTCGAGCGACGTGGACCAGGTCCAAAACAGCATCAATTCGCTCCTCGAGGGCTTGCAGGGCGGGTCGAACTTGTTGGCGCAACAGCAGCAACCTCAGCCAACATCGCAGCCGCCGCAGCCGCAGCCGCAGCCGCAACAGCAGGCTTGGCAGAACCCCGCTCCTGAAGCATTCGGTGCGGGCCTTGCGTCCAACTTTGATGCTGCGAATGCAGCTGGTCATTTCGGAGCGACAGGGATGACGGGGACGACGCCGCCTTCGAGCACCGCTGCGGGTGCGTCGACCACAGGCGGTGGAACAGGAATGGGAGAGGATTTCGATGTTGATTCGTTCCTCTCCCAATTTGTTGACTCTTCGCAAGCACCAGGCGGAGGCGTCACGTCTCCCTCGACCAATCAATTCGTGGATGCTGGAATGGGCGAATCCCCCTCTTTTGCCTTCTCGCCCGCCACCACCGCCGCTTTCCTGCATGGCGGAACCGGACCAACGGATCCCAATGGCATCTTTGCCGAGGTTACTTCGAGTAACGGCGGATCGGGCACTTCGAGCTCCACCACGTCTCCACCGGGTGCGAATGGAGAGTGGAACAATGCAGCAGCGGGGGCAGGGGCGAACAAGGGGGTGGGTAAAAAGAGGAAGCCAAGTGCAGGAGCAGTTGGTGCGGTGGTGGAGGATGCGGATGTGGATGTGGAGATGGGCGCTAGGCCGAGCAAGAAGAGCGCCTCGCGCAAGTGAAGCGGCGAGGATTTGTTGTATTTGTATTTGCTTGTTGTTGTTGTAAGTTACTGTACTTGTTGACACATGAGGATGGACGGCGTATGTGCGTTTGCTATCTATGGCATTGGGGGGTGGTGAGTGTATAAGTTTACAGAGCGGGGGTTTAGGTTGGCACTGGGTCGTCGGAGGGGGTGTCTTTATTGGCCTGAAACCTGGTCAAGCCTCTTGTGCGGAAGAGGATTTCGTCCATATCGAGGGGGCCTTTGTAATTGTTTTTGCCCTCTATGAACCAAGCTAGGATGCTGAGGATGGCTACGACGGCGATGACTACTACGGTGTAGTTCATATTCGTTCCCGAGACTGGAAGTTCGGGAGGGAATAGGAAAAACACGTTTGTAAACAGGACGAATAGGATGGCAAAGATGTTGATCATGGGTCCCAGGGTGGGTCCTAGGTTGAAGTGACGTTTGGTGTCGGGGGAGGAGGCGAGTTGATGGTCGAGAATTTTTCTTCCTCTAATCAAGAGTAGAATGATTGGGATGATGTAGGAGAATTGCAGCAGGACTACCGATGAGCTGAGGATGGCGTTGAGGGCGGAAGAAGAACCGAGGTAGATGCAACCAAAGACAATGACCCAAATCGTGGTCAAGATGAGTGCCGGGATGGGCACTTCGTTCTTCCTACTGATCCTTGCGAAAATCGGCGAAAAGGGAAGTCCCTTATCCCTGGCAAAAGCCTGCGACATCCTCGACGAAGTCGTAAGCAAAGCGGTTGCCGTAAACCCCATCGAACCCACTGGGAACATCAACAAACATACCGCCCCAACCTTGGACCCAACCGCCTGGTAAATAATCTCGAGCAACGGCCCAGCCGCCGAAGAAACCACCAAGTCGAAATCCTTCAACACAAACAGAAACACCATCAACACAACAAACGTCGACGAAGCCCCAATCGCCACGGCCAAAATCATCGCCCGAGGAGCATTGATACTCGGTCGATCAATCTCGTCAACCAAATGAGTCGCTCCATCACTCCCGATCAACGAAAACGCCGCCTGGAGCAAACCCAGGATCCACGCAACGCCATTGTTCCAGCCAGTCTGGTTGACGTAGTTGCCAAACACAAAGCTCGCACGCTGGTAGTCGGGCGTCGCCCGAGCCAGGCATGTAATCATGATCACCACCGCCCCGACCAACGACCACAGCATCGCCGTCCTGTTGAGTGTGTCGAGGATTCGCACTCCAAAAGCGTTGATCACCCAGGCTCCCAGGGAGAAGGCTACATAGACGCAGAAAATGTGCCAGGATTTGCTCTCGTAGTTCGGGTGGAGAAGCGCGATGATGCCGACGATAAACTGACCCGCCAAACTGCTAGCGGTGGCGGTAAGAGCCACCCACCCCGCCACAGCGATCCAGCCTGTAAAATACGCAATCACGTAGCGGTATCTGGCGGGGGCCAGGCAGAAGCTCCAATGATACTGACCTCCTGTTGTTGGATAGACGTGGCAGATTTCGGCCATGGAGAGGGCGCAAGCCATGACGCCTACGAAGGCGACGAGCATGCCCCAAAGAGTCACCGAGGGACCACCCGAGATGAGCGCGACCGACATGGCCGCCGACGCAGCGGTCCACGAGTTGAGGATGCAGTAGCACAGCCCGATCAGCGCCAGCGTGGAAAAGTGCGTCTTCTCCAACCGCGTAATCGGCCCATCATCGTCCCTAAGCGCGCCCGTGGTGGCGGTGTGCGAGGAACCAGATCGGGAAGAGTGTTTGGCGCGAGGATTGGCGCGGTAGTCGTGCAGAGATTGCGTCGCCTGTTGCGCGCGTTTCTCGGCGTCCAGATTGCAAGACATCCTGAACCCCAATCTCAGAGCCCAAACCCCCGGAATGATGGAGGTAATGAAAAAGATGACCAGACGTGGTTGGATGGAAAGCAGGGAAACCGGGTGGGTACTTAAACCCCCCCTTCCCCTCCTTTCCCAGTCACAAGGGTGCAAAAGGGTGGGGGCGCAAAGAATGACTGACTCTACTCCGAGCCCAACGAGCGAATGACACACCAACCAGCATATCTATCAATCAAAGTTCTCGGAGTCATCCAATCACGCATCGCAGCATCCAAAGTTTACCCCGCAACCAACCTCCAGTCAAGTGCAAACAAAGGGTTCTCTCCAGTTGATACGCTCAGTTCAAACAGATACGGTACTGTAGCTCACCCGCCGAACGGATTCTTTTTTTTTTTTTCTTGTGATTTCTTCGGCACAGATCGCCCGTAGGCTTAAGCTTTCCCGCCTGGTTGCGCTTACTTCGGCTCGCGGTGGAAGAAAGCCTTCACAAAGCAGAGGGTGGGCAAGCTGTCACGAGGCACGCAGCGGGTAAAAAAAGAAAATAAAAAGAGTTGACACTGCCGCGGAGTATTTTTCTAACTGCCGCTCTGAACTTCTTTTTTTCTTTTATTCTATATTGTTTTTTCTTTTTCTTTTCGGATTCGTTACGGCGTACGACCCAATCCACAAAGGTGACGTCGAGTTCTTGTTCATGCCAGACCTCACAATGTCCCCCGTTCGAATTGCCTCCATTCAATCTTATCAACACAATCAAAACCGTCTGCTGGAAGAATGGGGAGCTGGAAGAAGACATGGTGCAGATGAGACACAGCGGATATCGAAACATACCAGCGGCAAGCTGCCACCATGCTATCAGGACGATGGAAGAGGGGATGGGTGCAAAGATGAGAAGGAAGAGCAAAGCTGGAGCCCACAGAACCCGAAGCGCTTGATCTAGAGCCCAGGGAGCAACCACCACGTCTTACTTTGATGCACGAAGAATATGCCTGATTGGGCCGGCTGCAGCATCAAGTAGACAAAGTTGAGCCGAAGATAGAAAAGATTTCACCGGTCTACAGGTTCAATTCTTCTTTGTTTGTTTTTTTTGTTTTTTTTTAACAGCTGATTGTTAGAGCTTAGCTTCCTTCACGAAATGAGAGCACAAATCGGCAAGATGGACGATGGCGATCTGACAAGTTGGCATAAGTGGAGAGCGAAATGAGCGGCGTTGAGCACAGGTCAATCAAACTCGATTTTGCAAACCAACACTCACTCACTTACTCACCCACTCAGCCTTCTAATATCATTCCATCGTCCGCACTTCCCTCTCCTGCCTGCCCATCTCCACCTCTTCTCCAACGAGGCCAACAATGTCAAATTACGAAGACGATATCGAGCCCATTGCCGAACCTGTCGAATCTTCTCTTGGCAAGCGACCTCGTCCCGCTACCGACTCTGCCAATCCTTCCGCCGATGCAGCTGCCGAATCCGCACTTTCGCGTCTCTCCCCAGAACCAGATGAGGATCTCGATTTATCCGAAGGCAAGCACCCTGTATGGCTCGTCAAGATCCCCAAATTCTTGCTACAGGCATGGAGTGCGATCAGGACAGACGACTTGCGCTTGGGGACAGTAAGAGTGTACGATCCGGACCACAAGGGACATCAGAGGATGGAGTTGTTACTCCCGGACCCTCCTTCGCCTGCAGTCCCCACCGAGCCTGGAGTGCCCAAGAACCCTCGCTATGACACTATCCCACGCGCATACGATCTCAAACTCACCGCCGACTCGGCAGCAACTTTGAAGCGAAACATCTACGCATTCAGAGAGAAGGTCGAAGACGTTTCCGACCCCTCGGCCTCCTCCTCCTCCTCCACTTCTAAGCGGGCGAAGGAAGAAGAGTCCGATTCCGACTCGGAGGGAGAGAACAGCGGTCGAAGCAAGAAGCGTGGCAAGACACGCCGAATCACAGCGCTCTGCGGGACTATCACCAACGAAGCGGCGCTGCAACCACAAATTCGATCGTCCGCTTCCTCGTCTCGCACCGACGTCAAACCAGGCGCAAGTGGATTTGGCAATGGCGCGCCCATCTCGGATTCGTACCGCACACTGCTGCGACAACGACGCGAGGAAGCGTCGAAACCGAAGCGCACGATCAAGATGCTCGACTCGACGGATGCGGGCAGACACAACATGCTCGTCGCGGGCGTAGGCTCTCTGTCGTCTTCCAAGTCGCGCTTCAATGCCACGATTTCGGCCAAACCAAAGACTTCAGCTGGAGGAGCGGGCGCCGCGGGCGAGAAGTTTGCGCGAATGCCCAAAAACGAGTTGCTGGATATGCTGTTTGGATTGTTCGAGAGATGGCAGTATTGGAGTTTGAAAAAGTTGCGAGCCGAGACGCAGCAGCCAGAGAGCTATTTGAAGGAGGTGTTGGGTGGGATTGCCGATTTGCACAAGAGAGGGCCGTATGTGGGGAATTGGAGTTTGAAACCGGAATATGAGAACGCAAGGAGGGAAAAGGAGTTGAAAGAGGAGGGTGAGGGGAAGGGCAAGCAGCCAGCTCAACCACAAGGAGCGCAGCCGCAGCAGCAGGAGGACGAGGAGGAGGATTATGGCGAGAACGATGACAGTGATGAGGACGATGACGATGGCCAAGATTTCGATGATGTGGTTTAGGGCTCAATACATAAGCATGCAATTCCGACAGCTCCTTTTTCAGGATCACAGCAAACAGACCAGCGGAAAAACTTGAGCTGAGTGAATGAATGGCATTTGGTACAATTGCATGGCATGGCATGCATGCAAGCAAGCACGGCGTTAGCTTAATGATTGCGGGGGGTCCTTTTCTTGGACCTTCCTTTTGGGGTGTGGTTGTTTGTTTGTTTGTTTGTTTTAATGATTCTTTCCTGCTGCCAGGAGCACCTCTGACTCTCCTATGGGCATTGGTCTAAACTGTGCGCTCCTTTGCTCTCCACCAAACTGTGCATCCAAAGTGGAACTGGGCAGATCCAACTCATCCAACGGCGTTTCTGCTAGATACAACCTCCTCAACGCATCCTCAGCCGCTCTATACTCGGCCATCTTGATACTACTTCCGCTCCCCTCTCCGATCTTTGTCTCGCCGGACCAAACGCCGACTACAAAGATCGGGCTGATGCTCAGCCTTCCACTCTCGGCCACCATTCGAGACTGCGGAGGTGGTTTGGCGTATTTAGCGCAAGTCGAGGCAAGCGCGCGCTTGGGGTCGTTGAATTTGAGAAGTTGCCCAAGGTTAAGCTGACGGTTGAGGAAGTGGGTGATGACAAATTTGCGCGTAGCCGACAGTCCGAGTTCTTGGAAGATGACGGCGATGAGCGCACGCATCGCGTCGCTCGAGACATCCTTGGAAAGCAGAGTTCGCATGGGCGTCGAGTTGGAGGATCGTGCGCTTGGCGAAACACCTCGCCCACCACGCTTCTGGGTCAGATTCGAGGAAGTGGGGATACGCGCTTCCTTATTCCATCGCAGGATGCCTTGACCCGAGAGACCCAGTTCCGCCCCGACATCCGACAGCGTAGTGGGGCCCACATAAGCGGACACGGCTGCTTTGAGCACTCTGGTTGGGAGGTTCGGATATCTCAGGTGGAGATACTCGGTTGCAAGCATGCCCAGAAGAGAGTTGCCTACGGTCGCGAGGGCTGCGTGGTGCTCTACACCTTCAGAGGCGTTTGGAAGCGAGAGGTATTGTGCGCTATCGAGCGCGGTAGCTCCTGCCTTCTTTGCTAAGCCCGACACTGCTGCTGATGGTTCGAGTTGCATATTGGCAGCGTTGACTTTGTCTACCAGCGCCTGGAAGGATGGGTGGGTGCATGCTTGGTGGACGAGTCTGATCCGCCTATCGCGAGTAGCTGCATCGATGCTGGAAGGAATCAAGCCGAGACGAGCGGTGAGTGCTGCAAATGCCGAAACAGGAGGTGGTCGCACAGCCGCATACAGCTCGGGTTCGGATCGGGCAAGGCTGGGAAGATGGACATTGGGGGTTGGATCATGTACGTAGGCAGCCGAGACGTCGTTTGCTGTCGAAGTGGTTGCAACAGCAGTCGAGGCCGAACGGCTGGAAGAAGCGGTGATGCTGCGTCTCGAAGTGCGGGACAAGATCTGGGTCGAGGAGGAGGAGGAGGTCGAAGCATTGGTTTGCGAAAGACGCAATGCGGCCCTGGTGACGGATCGATTCGCCGACATTGCTATCCCCTAGTTGCTTGGCGATTTGTGATGAGACCGAGTCGAGGAGAAGGTGAATGGATTGTGATGGTGTTGAACGATCTAGTAAACTAAGAGTGAAAGGGTTGAGTTGGACTCGGTCGTCTGCTCAATTCTCTAACTCTCTCAATTCTTCTGAAAATTCCCGGTTGCAGGCGTTCTTCGGGGCTGACCAACCACTAAAAGCTAAAGAAGAAAAAATCAAAAAGCGAGGCAGCCAGACAGGGGATGAGAGAGACAGAGACTTCACGTGATGCTGCCAATTTCTCGCCTTTTCCGCACGAGACAACATTTGGCGCTCAACTGCAACTCCACCTCTCCCCACTTTTGAAGATGCTCAGGCCGCTTTATTTTACTGACTATGCGACCTTGTCCTTGATCTTTCATTCACCACCAAGCACTCGCCAACAGCAATCGTTCTCAACACCATCTTATGGGCTGACAAGGGTGCTCAAGGTAGCGAAGAGGAGGACACCGACACTGCAGCAAGTCTTCTTAACCGTCACTAGGTAGCAATCAAGAACCAGGTGTCGTCCTTGTCACCATTACTGCACCCTGAACACCGAAGCAGTTTCATACTGCTACCCCACTTCACCATGGCAGCGCGCAGAGCACCCGCTCGAATGCCCACCGGAGGTCGTTCCCCACCTAACAGCGCCGCCGAAGTGCACGCCCAACACACTGCCGCCCAAGCCGCCGCCTCCGCTTCTACATCGGCCCAATCCACACAACAAGACGCACTCTCCGTCCTTCTCGTCACCGCTGGCTACGATCACACCATCCGATTCTGGGAAGCCTGGTCCGGCATCTGCTCCCGTACCATCCAACATCCCGATTCCCAAGTCAATCGACTTTCCATCTCCCCAGACAAACGCTTTCTTGCCGCTGCTGCGAATACCCATATCCGTCTGTATGACTGCTCGATAGCGTCACCCTCCGCGATCGCTGCGGCAAATAATGGAGCCGCGGGAGGAGCGGGAGCAGCGGCACCAGCGCAACCGATAGCGACGTTGGAAGGGCATCAGGGGAATGTTACGGGGATTGCGTGGCATTGCGATATGCAGTGGCTTGTATCCGGAGGCGAGGACGGCTTGCTTAAGATTTGGGATCTGCGCACTTCGAGAGCGACGAGGATATACGATCATAGAGGACCGGTGAATGATGTGGTGGTGCATCCGAATCAGGGAGAGTTGGTGTCTTGCGATCAGAATGGGAGCGTCAAGGTGTGGGATTTGGGTCAGAATGGATGCAGTCATGAACTCGTACCCGAAGAAGGGGTGCCGATCAGGTCGGTGACAGTAGCTGCGGATGGGAGTTGTCTGGTGGCGGGAAACAACACGGGCAAAGTGTATGTTTGGAGGTTTATAAACGGGAGCTTTGATGGGCAAGGCGGACAGGTGCCAAGTCCAGCAACCGCGGGAGGGGACTTTACAGAGTTGCAACCAGTAACGACATTCCAAGCGCACGACAAGTATCTCACGAGGGTTCTGCTCAGTCCTGACGTTCGGTAAGTACCACCCTCTTTCTCATGGGCACACACGATCAAACAGTAACACTAACTATCCTCATGCTTTCTGAACTACACAGTCATCTGGCGACATGTTCGGCAGATGCGACGGTCAAGATCTGGTCGACTTCTCGCTACGAATTTGCGCTCGAGAAGACGTTGGTGGGGCATCAGCGGTGGGTTTGGGATGCGGCGTTTAGTGCGGATTCAGCGTACTTGGTGACGGCATCGTCGGATCATGTGGCAAGGTTGTGGGAGTTGGCATCGGGAGAAACGGTAAGACAGTATAATGGGCATCATAGAGCTGCAGTTTGTGTGGCGTTGAATGATGCGTCTCTAGGCGGACCCTGAGGGGTTACAGTCTTAAATTGATACCTTGCAAAGCATGTTGATACGAGTGTGTGAGGAAAGTGTGAATGTGTTTGAGGGGAGGATGAGGAGGGATTAGCCGAGATCCGAAAGTGGACTATTGGACCCTGAATTGCGGTCTGTGTGGAATTTATGCTGAGTTCTCCTTTGCTGCTATCCACCATTGACACCGCCTTTGAGATAAGTTGGGTTCAACATGAAAAGCAGCAGCAGCAGCAGCAGCGGTGGCGGCGAGCGCAATCCCTCTAGCTCGATATCCGGCTCATCTGGCAGTATCTCAGCCTCCTTTCTTGGGCTCAAAGCTGAACTAGAACGTTCCAAAGCCTCCCCTTCCCTATCCTCTTTGTCCAAGCGCAAGAGTTCCGATCTCGACGACAAGCCATCCTGCAAGAAGCTCTCGTCCTCCTTCCTCTCCTCCTCCTCCTCTTTGTCGTCCTCTCGAAAGCCTCGGTATTACGATGCGAAAGTCAAGGAGAGCAAGGGCCAATCGCGGTCCAACTCGGACTGGAGCGATACGACTGGGGCACAGCTCGATTCGATCAGGGCGAATATGGAGCGCAAGGCCAAGATCTATGATCAATTGCAAGCGGGCAAGTTTGCAGGGATGAGTAGAGAGGCGCTGAAGGAGGGTAGTATTGATTGGGAGAGGAAGATGACCGAACCTCCTTCTCGATACTCTCTTCGCTCCCCCTCGCCCGAACCAGAAGCAACAGGCGGAGGAGGGGAAGCGGAGGAGATAGTAGAGTACGAGGACGAGTTTGGACGAACCCGAAAAGCGCCTCTAAGCGAAGTGCCCAGGGAGTTCCTCCCGACAAGATACGGCGGAGACAGAGAAGACGAGCACCAGCAGGACGACGACAAGGATAACGCCATCTACGGTCCAGCAACCAGCTTCCCCGTCTACGACCCCAGCCTCCACAAAAGAGACAAGGAAAAAGAGGTTGGCAGCCAACACTTTAATCCAGGCTTTGAAAATCGTCACCGCGGAGCAGCATTCTACAAGTTTTCACACGACGAGGAAAAGAGAAAGGACCAAATGAGACAGCTGGCCCAGTTGAGGCAAGAAACAATTGCAAAACGAGGTCAAGACGAAAATGAAAAGCGCGACGTCCCGGGAGCGTGGCAAGGCATGAGCTCCGACACGATCAAGCTCTTCCAAGATTTAACCTCGACAATATCAGCCCAGGACGAAAACAAGAATCGGCCCTAGACACACCTGTCGACCCGAGACTCGATCGGATCCCCACACATGACTCAATCCCATCAAATCCGCTTTCACGCCACTATCACAGACACTCCACAATGTGCCAAGATATGCATGCGATTTGCTCTCTGCTCACCGTGCCTTTAATCATCGCTGACATACAAGCCCGCCGCGAGATCCCTCATGATGAAAACATCCATCTCGGTCCTCATCTCTGCCACCGTCAACATCTGCAACACTGTCTGCAATCGATCCCAACTCTCCCTCTCCCAATCCGTCAACAAGCCCACCGTATCCAACTTGACATCGCTTCTCTCCACCTTTCTCAACAACGGCATCTGTCTCCTCATCTCTTGGTTCCTCCTCTGACCCAACCTCGCCAGACTCTGGTACAGATGGTCCAGCAGCCAAGCGCGACACTTTGCCTCGTCTACGAACCACAGGAAAAATGTTTTGGCCGGATCTCGGTCTTTGGTCTTGGGCACCTCTTGAAGCCCAAGCAGCGAGGCGTGGAAGAGTCGACTGCAGAGATCGCGCGTTTCCGAGATCGACACCAGCGCGAGTTTCGAAATGTGCTTCTCTTCCAGTTTGCCTTTCTCTCGGAGGATGTTCATGATCCGAATAGCAGCAGTGCCGAACTTCTCCTCGATGACGTTTCGAAGGAGATCGCGTCGCATGCGTTCAGCCACATTGCTGAACTCGATGGTGAGTGACGAAGCCACCTTCGACCCACCGGCCGTCTTGGTGCTGCTATCTGACGCAGGAGCCATGAGACGCGTGGTCCTCGATTTCCCAGAAACGTCTTCCGAGTTGGAAAAGATGGCGCAGTACTCTGCGAGGAATTCTTGCTTGCTAGGCAGCGATGCTTTCTCCTTGCCGAAGGAGCGTCGATCGAAACCCTTCTGCAGCGACAGTTCAGATGGAAGCTTATGCGCCAGGGTCGTGATGGAGATGGGAGCGCTGCGGACGTCTCGGACGGACTTTTTGGTTGATGCATCACCAGCGTAGATGAGCTGACGGAAGACTTCGGCAGCAGTGTTGTTGTACTTTTCGCGAACGGCATCGATCATGACTTCGTCTCTGAGGTGAACGTCGAAGCGGTCGTAGTGGACACGCAACCAGACAGTTGGATCGATCTCGTAGTCGTCTGCCGGGTCGAATCCTTCTGACTGCAAGTGGACGCCATTGACGCCATTTTTGTCCTTGCCTTTGTCTTTGCTCTTTTTGTCCTTGCTGACGGTGGACTTGGAACGCTTGTGCTTGCTGCTGGCAGCGCTGGCGACTGCGATGGCGCTCTGCTTCTTGCGAATCAAACCACGCCGTGTCTCACGGTAATCGGCTGCGAGTCCATCTGGTCCCAAAGTGACCTGCGTTCCTGAAACATCCCAATCAGCATCACGTTCCTCCGCAATCTGTACACGCACTTCCTCCTTGATCTTCTGTAAATCTTTCGGTGTGGGAATGCCACGAAGTTCCCTGCGCCTTTTGGCTTCGTACTTGATCTCCTTGTCGCGAGGCGAAACATGCTGGTGCACCGAACTGGGCCGCAAGTAGGTGCGGTATAGCAAAGTTGCGAGCTGACGTGAGACTTGTTGCTGCAAGTCTGCAAGCTCGTCTGCTGCATCTGCCTTGCGCTTGTTGGAGCCATTTGGTCGGTCGCCATTAGCCTGTGGTTCGCCGGCAACCAGCGCCCTGCGTTGCATATCCATCTCACCTGCAATTCGATCAATAACATCGCTCGCCTGAAGCTTTCCATGTTGTAAGATGAGCTTGACGATACGTGCAGCAGTGTCTCCCAGCTCGTCTTCCGCGATGCCAATGTACCTGCCGAAACGCAATCGTAGAAGCACCTCGTTGATGTTGATCTCGAAGAATTCCTGGTTCGGGTCGGCAATTTCAGGGTCGGTCGAACTGTGCCAAGCGCATCCGTGCTGGATCAGCGTCATGATGGTCTGCTCGACCAAAAGCTTTGGCACGGGGACGGGTGCATTTGGGTCACCTGTGCTGTAACTGGAGCTCGCGCCTGCAATTGGCGCCGAGACCAGAGTTGATTTGCTGTTGGTGGAGCTGAAATTGCTAAAAGGGTCGGTGGGGCCGCGGTTGGTTCGTGTCGGTGCCTGATTGAGGAAGCGTTGAATCTCGCGGCTGGTGAGTCGGCCACGCTTGAGAAGGAGAGCGCCGACTCGAGCGGCAATGGGACCAAAGTGCTGGAGCAAGATGTGCTCACAGAGCTTAATCTTTTGTGGCGAGTGAGCGGTCGACGACATTTTGCTGAGCTGCTGTGCTGTAAGATGTCTCGGTGAGGGGTATGGTGGGGGAGAAAGGGTTGATCGCAGTAACTGCGTCCCGAGCGTCGCGATGAGAAGTTAGGGCGAGCGACAATGTCTTGGATCTGCGATCACGAGTGCATGTTGGCGTTGTGTTATGTTGTGGTCGTGCGGACTATCTCGAGAGACCGTCGGTGAGGGTGATGAGCGGAATGATAGGTGCAATGATGTCTTTCTCGAGCAAAAGGGTTCGCCTGTGCATTTTTTTCTTGAAAATCGATTTCTTCGTAAAGTCACAATTTTGGTTGTTGCTGCAGCAGCGTGGAGGAGCTTTGGGAGAAATCAGATCGCCGATTCCATTTCTACGAACGCAGATTCACACCTCAGAAGAAAAGCGTCCAAGCGACCTTTTCTCCACTTTCTGTTCAAGAAGAAAGTTTGGCTTGATGGACCCTTTGCACAAACCTGCTTCCTGCTCAAACACGAACAGCTTTGCACAGTCTGCGCCATCCACAGGTGCTTGGAAGGATGTCAACGGAAGCAACAAACCCAACAAGTAGCCTTGATACAGCTGCCGTCCAAGCCTCGGAACAAGTCGAGCAGACCAGCGACAAGATGATGTCCCCTTCTGCAGTAACCTCGTCCGCTGTCGGACCGATTCGAAACGCAGTACGAGCCGCTTCCACTTCAGCCGCCACTGCTACCGCTTCTACATCTGCACGACCCCTTTCGGGAATCTTTGGCATCAACAAGCCCAGCGGTCCCACGTCCATGTCTCTACTCGACGAGCTCAAACCGCTCTTCGCTTCCTCGCCTCTCTTCGCAGACGCCGATGGCAACCGACCCAACGACAAGAGCCGTAAGCGCGGCAAATTTCGTGGCGGCAAAGGCAAATGGGGCGGAAACGTCGCTGGCGCTCCCAAGATTGGCCAAGGAGGCACCCTGGATCCACTTGCAGACGGTGTCCTCGTGGTTGGTGTCGGCAATGGAACCAAGCAGCTCCAGAAGTATCTCGATTGCACAAAGGAGTATCGTAGCACTGGCTTACTTGGATCCGCAACGACATCGTACGACTCTTGCGATCCCATCTTGACCCGTAAGCCTTATGACCACGTCACACCACAGAGCATTGCGGATCTGCTGCCGAGGTTCACAGGAACAGTATCTCAAATCCCACCACTCTACTCGGCCGTACGAATCGACGGCAAGAGATTGTTCGAGTATGCTAGGGAGAACTTACCATTGCCAAGACCTATTGAACCGAGAAAAGTGACGATTCACGAGTTGAGGTTGGTCGACTGGCTGGAGCCGGGAAAGCATTCGTTCAAGGAGCCGGAACGAGAAGTGCCAGAGGAGGACAAGGCGCTTGTAGGGAGGGTACTGGACATGGCCGGTCGCAAGGAGGGTCAGACGGATACTGTCAAGGAAGACGATGCGAATGATGCATCGAAGCAGGAAGTGACTGCGCCGACAGCGTGGAAGAGGTTGCCGACGAGCAAAGACAAAGCCGCAGAGGCAGAGGCAGAAGCCAAGCCAGTCGATGGAGCGGCTGGACCACCCGCATTTGTGCTGGAGATGACCGTCTCTTCAGGCACATATGTTCGTTCCATCGTGCATGATCTCGCTATCGCAGCAGGGTCAGCGGCGCACGTCCAAACACTCACGAGGACACGTCAAGGAGAATGGTCCATTGACTCATCTACAGGGGCTAGCGATGGTGCAGAGGTTGTCCGCGGCAATTGCATCGAATGGAAGGTATTTGCTGATGCCATTGCGGACATGCAGCGAGAGAAGACGGATTCCACATACAAGTCACCACGCGATGAAGAGGGTCTGCGTGAATGGGAGAGGCAGCTGCTCAAAGTCATTGTCCCTGTCTAGTTGGCACGAGCCAAACCGAAATAGAAGACTATAAAGTCACCATTTTGGTATCAGATTGTGGTTCATGAGGCGAAACAAAGGTATATCAAACAGAAAGATTGTGCATTGTAGAAGGTCGGCTTGTAGAACGGTGACTGTTCATAAATCTGTCCCAACTTGAGGCGCCGACAGCCTCAAAGGTGACTATTGAGCCAACTGCGAGTTGGAGAGAGAAGAAGAGGAAGAAGAAGAAGAAGGAAAGGTCAGCACACAAATTCGAGTCGCTGTACCCCTTGAAGATGAGAGTCGAACTTACTTGATGACGTATTCTCCAACAATGACCTTATCCTGACCGGGCTCATTGAGCAAGTCATGGTAATACCCATCAAAGAGCTTCAAGGTCTTGTCCTTTGCGTCAACGCGTTCAACGAACTTTTCGGAACCTTTATGGCTTGTGACCAGATCTCCCGTTCCGTGGATGACAAGCAAGGGTTTCGATTCTGGCCAGTGCTTGTACGAGTTTTCTACGATATCTATACCGCCCTGCAAAGGACCCTGAATAGCCTTGAGGTAGACCTTCTTATCTGACAACGGGTCGTTTTCAAAGTTCTTGGCCACCACGGGATCTCTTGAGATGTTCTTGCCTTCGAGGTCGATGCTCCAGTGCATTTCAGGAATGAAGCCGAGGATCTTGGTAGCAGCCCAAACGATGAAAGCTGCGGGAGGCTTGGTGAGCGTGAGCCAAGGTGCGCATGCCGCAACACCTGCAATCATCTCCTTGGCTTCCTGCGATGGGGCGTTGGCGCCATGCTGCTGCATCCATTCCTCACTGCGAGTGTGGAAGGCAGTGACGATACCTCCACCCATACTGTGCCCAAAGAGGAAGATGGGCACCTTGTTCGCTCCCCATCTCTCATCCAGCCTCTGACGTGTTTGGCGGATGACATACTCCAAATCCTGGAACTGCTGTGGCCAGGTCGTGTTACCGTAGTTCTTGATGGGTTCGGAGGAGGAGCGACAGGTGTGGCCCCAACCACGCTGATCGTACCCGACGATCTCGTGGCCGTTGCTAGGCCAGAGCTTGAAAATGTTACGATATCTGTCGATGTACTCTACAAAGCCATGAACAAAGATGGTGGTGGATTTGGGTTGAACTTCTTCATCTCCGGCTGCGGAATTGGTGGGGAAGAAGCGCTTAGCCCAGAAGCGGGTGTTGTCCGAGTAGTCGGACTCGAACCAAAATTGCTCCGACTTGCCCCCATTAGGGATATCGATCTCGGGCGGCACTGTGGGTGGTTTCGTCGTCATTCTAAGAACCTCGCAGATGAGTTGACGATGATGATGATGATGATGATGATGATGATGATGATGGTTGTATGCTCGAGAGAGAAGTGACTTGCTCAGGACCAGTGTGGAGGAAATTTGGCGAAATGCACACACACACGCACTTTCACACTCTCACACGCTAGAAGCATGCGAACCTGATTTCAACACACACTGCAGCCATCTGCTGAACCAAAAGGACAGTGCGTTACATCTCTCACCGCATTCGTACCGATTTTCCAAGCAATGTGTATGAATGTGACGTAAGTCTAATATATATGCAATATGGTGACCTGCAAACATCTCAGCCTCCTTAGCTCAGTGGTAGAGCGTTTCACTAGTAATGAAGAGGTCAGTCGTTCGAGTCGGCTAGGAGGCATTCCTTTTTTTGTTTTGTTCCTTGTGCCTCTGAACTGTCCACGTTGCCGGAAGAAAGCAATTTTTCGGTCCGAATTTTTGTGAGATGATTCGGGTTCTAGAAATCGTCGTTTTCTATTCGGATTGGAACAAGACACGCGGTTCTACCGCTCCTTGGAAGTGTTGGTTTGACGAAAGACGACATAAGTGCAACAATGGGTATATTTGAGAAGCACGGCACGAGCCATCTCTCAAGGCACCTACAGTATCAGTATCAAGAAGCACGAGAATCTAGCAGCTTGACACTTTGACCTTCCTCCCAGCCTCTAACAAAGCGCAAGTCTGCTCCCACTCTGCGAACCACGACCAGCCCTTGTAGTAGTCCTTATTTGGCGGTTTCGCGATCCTCTACTTTAACGCCTTTAACGAGCTTCTGAACGGCAGCTCTAAGCAATGCAAATGCAGATGATCGACGCTACGAAAGGGTGGAATGTGAAAGCCGAACCTCCTCTCTTGTGTCCCTGCCTTAGCGTCGTGTGTTGAGGAGCTAGCCACGATGTCAAGCGCTTCATTACCGAGCTTCTGCATCTGACGGACAAGCTCAACATCGCGAAGAGTGAGGCTTTGGACATTGGCAATGTGTGTGCGCGGGATGACGAGGAGGTGGGTAGCGGCTGCAGGGGAGCGGTCGGTGAAGCAGATGAACTGCGAATCTTCTAGGATGATGTTGAATTTGTCCGGTGTGACGTTGCAGAAGACGCATTTGGCCGGGTTGACGGCGTCGATGGATCTATGGCCGGCGGGACCGATGACATCGTCTCTAGCAATGTCAGTGGTGGGACTGAGGAGAGGAGAGGTCTTCTTGCGCTCCCCAAAGCAGCTGTCGAATAGCGAGGCCATCGTGGACGAGCGCTACCTGCCTCAGGACGAGCACGACTCTATGGGTTGTCCGCAGTCGGATCGAGCAGGAAGTAGATTGTGGAATAGGCCGTCTAAGAGTGATGTTCAGGAGGCATTGATGTGATTGAGTACAAGTATCTCGCAGAGCTGTCAAGAACAAGATGCAGCATCGAGCGTGTGGCCAGGGTCCAAGCGCCATGTTTGTGGAGGCGTTGAGCTCATTCCGGGCGAGAGAAAGAAAAACACTCGGTTGACCGCAGCTTTTTCTTTCTCGCTGACCACACTTGTGAGAGGAGCGCGTTGAGAAGAAACGAAATGATCGCACATCTTCTCCCTCTCTCCTTGTTTTCTCACCATCAGCATCATCAAAATGTAAGTCTTACCTTCTTCCCATTTCCTCGATCTACCCAACAAGAACGCTTTCGAATGATGATTAGATTCTGCCTGGCACCAGTCGTAATAAAGCAAATTCATTGCCGACAACCTCTGATTGCAGTGGAGGCCTTTTACGCTATTATCCTCCCTTAATCTGATACAAGCTTCTCTTGAAACTTGATCGAGTCTCAGTACTATGGACGACGAAAGCTGACGTTCTTCCAAAATTCTGTCGTTTCGTCTGCAGCTTTTCTTCCTGTTGTCTTGTAATCGTCATTTTTGTATCACTATCCTATACCCTGTGCTGCTGTTTCAACCTCGCTCTTTTATACCCTCTGCAACGATGCTTTCAACGAGCACTCGAACGGCGGCATTGCGCCTTGTCTCTCGTGCCTCCTCATCGGGCAACTTGGTCTGCCAGTGAGTGACTGCTCCCCTTCCCTTTCCGCCGCAGTGATCCTGAGAAACATTTTGCTGAGACTTTTTAGTGCTGCTTCTTGATACCATCTGCCATGATCAGATCGTCGGCGAACTCATTGCGATCATTCGCCTCATCGTCCAAGCTTCGCCTCGATTCTCCTCCGCCGTTTCCCCCTCAGAGTTCACCTAGTCAGGCCGCACCGCAATCGTCCGTCCATGCATCCGAGATCGAGCACTTCAGCCGCCTCTCGTCCAAATGGTGGGACGAACATGGCGAGTTTGGCCTGCTCCATGCCATGAATCCTGCCCGCATCCAATTCCTTCGCGAGAAACTTGACGAAGTGTGGGGGTACGAACTTGCGCAACGTCAGGTCAATGAGCGTCGTGGCCTCCCCTCCCCCGCCGCCCCTTCATCCTCCAACATTGCTAGGTCTCCGCTAGAGAACCTGGGCAAGACGCAGTTCCTCTCCGGCCTTGATGTGGCGGATATCGGCTGTGGCGGGGGGCTTCTGAGCGAATCCCTCGCTCGTCTGGGAGCGCGCACTACGGGTGTGGATGCGAGTAAGAGC
The DNA here is from genome assembly GCA_023212835.1 of Pseudozyma thailandica. Taxonomy (NCBI): domain Eukaryota; kingdom Fungi; phylum Basidiomycota; class Ustilaginomycetes; order Ustilaginales; family Ustilaginaceae; genus Pseudozyma; species Pseudozyma thailandica. The sequence continues at coordinate 216,486 of JALCCH010000021.1, forward strand.
AACATCGGCATCGCCACCACTCACGCCTCCCGTGATCCTCTCCTCTCCCGCACTCATCCCCTGGGAGGTCCCAACTTGACATACCTCCATACTACGGCCGAAGACCTCGTCGCGCAAAACCGCACCTTCGACATTGTCTGCGCCATGGAAGTGCTCGAACACGTCAATGGCCCCGCATCCTTCCTTCGCTCCCTCAACTCGCTCGTCAAACCTGGAGGCCACCTCTTCATGTCCACCATCGCCCGAACCCCACTCTCCTGGTTTCTGACGATTTTTATGGCCGAAGACATCCTCCGCCTCGTCACTCCCGGAACTCACACCCACCACCAATACATCAACCCACAGGAGCTGGTAGATTTCTTCCGAAACGATCTCAAATGGTACGGTCACGGCACCCATTTGCCTCAGAGGTTGCATTTCGAAACCAGAGGAACCGCCTATTTGCCCTGGAAGGCAACATGGACGCTGGCGCCCACCGGCACAAGCCTCCCAGGTACACAGCAATGTAATTACTTTTTCTGGGCAAGAAAGCCTCTCGACGCTTAACGCTGCTGCAATCTCCAACCTCAACCAAACAAAGACACGCATCCAAACACTGGCGGGATTCTGCTGAACGATATGATGATTGTGACATTATAGATGATAATGATGATGATAGAAAGCAATAGCAGAAAAAGCTTAATACGATCAAAGCTTGTACTGGTTCCCCGACTTGGCCGCCGCATCTCCATTGACGCCATTCGCACCCATCTTTGCCTTTCCCTTGCCCTTGTTCTTCTTTCCCGACCCCGCACCCGTCGCATTCGGCTCCTTTCCAATAACCGAAACACCTCTGTTGCCAACCAACTTCTTGAGCGCTTGCTGCTTCTCCTCCTTCTCGTTGACCTTCTTCGCCCGCACCAAACCCGACATCTCGAGAGCCTTGCGAGTGTCTTGGATCTTTTCGTTCCTCTGCCTCTTCTCCTTGCGCAGGTTGTTGTGCAGACGTTGCTTCTCCTCGGGTGTCATTTCGGATTTGGCACCGTCCATAGAGGTCGAGTGACGCGCGCGTTCGTACACTTCCTCCGGTGCAAGCATGGTGCTCGACGACGAGGTGGCAGGGAGAGCCGACTCGATCGACACCGAGGGCGCGTTGGTGAGCGTGGTGATGGTGGCCTTGGGAGCCTTGGGTGTAAAGTGAGCGTTTGAGAGTGCATCGAGCTTGTTGAAGATATCATCATAGAGCTTGGTGATCTCCTCGTGCTCCTTGGCAAGCTTGGCGTCAGCTTCGCCAACTGGCGCACCGCCTTCGCCGTCTCCACCACGAGCTGCTTGGTACTCTTCCTCGTATAGCTCGGCAAGACTCTTGGCGCTCTTGCTATCCGAAAGCTCGAGTAGACGAGAGGGAAGGAAAGGAAGAGCCTCAATCTCGCGACGACGGATGACATCGTCAAAATTGCGATCGAGAATGCGGCGCTTGATGAGGTCTTCGATGGACTCGGTCATCTCCTCGGTGACTTGGGGTGTGACCTTGGCGGCACGTTCGAATTCGAGGTCCTGCTCGAGCAAGCTGTCCTGTGGACGAGCGCGAGATCCGGTCTCACCCATCAGCGTCCACTCCTTCTTGCCGACATTCTCGTCTTCGAGACGAGCGATCTCTTCCTTGAGGGCAGCGACACGCTTCTCGTGGGTTGAGAGCTTCTCTTGAGCATCGGCCTCATCGTCGCTGTCGGCGAAGAGATCTCCAGCTACGCGACGTGCTGTGTTGACGCCGTCGTCATCATCTGCGTCCTCTTGTTCCTCGTCGTCATCGTCTTCTGGAGCTTCCATGTTGTCATCCTGGCTTTCTTCCGCATCCTCATCCTCATCCTCATCCTCATCCGCTTCTTCGGAGAACTGCCCTTCATCCTCATCATCACTACCCTGACGACCGACAGAAGATGTCTCGGACTCGACTTCATCCATCTCCATATCGTCGTCTTCATCGTCTTCTTCTTCATCAACCCCGTTTCCGACAGTCACTTTGTGACCAAGGGCGTAAATCTTGGCGACCTCTTCCTCCGACGCACCCAACTTCTCCATCATCGCCTTTGCAAAGTCGTCTTCCGACGTCTTGCGGGACTTGATGCGACGGTATTCGATGGTCTCGTTGAAACGGATGCTACGCTTGCGCTCGGGCTCTTCATAGACACGCGTCACCTTCTTACTTGGCGAAGGCTCCTCGTCTGCGTCCATGTCGGACTCGTCATCGTCGTCGTCCATCTCAGCATCAGCAGCGGCGTCTTCGTTGGCAAATCTTGCGGATGCCTTTCTCTTGCCGAACTTCTTGTTGAACTTGGCTGCCTTGGTTGGTGGCAAGAAGAAGTCAGCATAGTGTGCATCACCAAGATCAGCAAGTCCGGAACCAGAGGTCTCAGCCTCTTGGTCTTCCTCATCGTCGAGGTCTTCGCCTCCGCTGAGTGGCTTGAAGTAGTCGACCTGGTTGCTGAGATCATCGTCGTCATTGTCATCGACTGGATCAGCGTCCTCTTCAGCGTCTTGCTCATCTAGCTGACGGTTAAGCTCGTCTATTGAGAAGAAATCATCGTCCAAAGTGGGATGGCGCTTGGCAGGACGCTGACTAGACTTGCCAGGTCGATCCAAGTCTTCGAGAAGAGACTCAGGAATGCCTGAGTTGTTCGACCTCCTGCCTTTTGGTGTCATATGATTGTCTTGATCGCTCTCCTCATCCTCGTCGTCATCATCGCCATCTTCAGACATTTGCTCATCCTCATCCTCATCCTCGTCATCTCCAACTTGAGATCGTAAGCGCGGCAAGATGCCGGTTTCTTGCTCCTCCTTGCGCCTGAGTTGCTCCGCCTCGGTCTTGAGAGGTTCGTAGAAGACTTCGGTAGGATCGCCATCGCTGATATCAGAAGCGCCAGCATACGCTGAGCCTTCGCTATCTGACTCATCGTCGTCCTCTTCTCGAGCCCATTCCTCCAAGAGTTGGTCGCGAAGTGCGGGGTCGATACCGAGTGCACGGCATTCAGCGTCACTAAGCTCGCTGATACGAGCTCTTTCCTCCTCCTCATCATACTCGTCGTCATCCTCTTCATCCTCGCTGTCGTCATCATCCTGTTCTTGCGAGCGGGAGCGCGAGGGACCTGCTTTGCTCTTAGCGGCTCTCGAATGTTGCTCTTGGTCCTCGTCATCTTCTTCTTCGCGATCAAGACCCTGAGCAAAGAAGCGCTCGACGATGTTGGACATCTTGGCGGCCTTGAGATCGATTTGCTCCCACAACTGACGCGAGTCCATACCATCTGTGATGAGCTCATCAAGCGGAGTGCCCTCGAAGGCGGGAGGAGCGGCAGCCGATGCTTGACCACGCTTACGCTTTCCACCGGAACGAGATGCTCTTTGCTCAAGAAGCTCTGCCTTGGGGGTGACGGTGTCGATAAAAGAGCAGATGGATGGGATGGCATGTCTTTCGGACTGAACAGAGTGGTCGAAAAGCTGTTTTAGGGCGCGTATTGAGAGTGCCGAGAGGGAAGCATCTCCGTTGGCAAGTCGTTCTGGTTGGCTGGCAATGAGCTCGGCGAGCTCCTGAGCTTGAATGAGTTGCGGCATGGATACCTCGAGGGATGTGTCGTCCTTGAGGTCAGGCTGGACAGGAGCCGAGGCGGCAGCGCCTTTCCGCGGTGAAGGAGGCATGGTGGGTGACGAGCGTCGATGCGCAGATGGCCAGCTATACAGACGGAGGTCGGATGCGCTGGACAACTTCGGGTCGGATGCTTCTGGGTCTATGAGCGTACTGATAAGGTGGTGAACATGTGTGATATAGTGCAGTACGAAAGATGCGCTATGAGATGGTGCGGAAGGGTGATGGGAGCAGGGACAGAGTTGAGAAGAATCAAAAGCTGAGTTTAGGTTGCGAAGTGTCAACTGTGAACTCACTTTCCCAAAATTTTCCGTACTTTTTGGCAAGCTGCATCATCCTGATTACTAAGCAGCTCAAAGGTCTAAGCAGAGTTCGGTGGGTTACCGAAGATTGGTACGGTCTAACAATGCAGCAATTTCGCATCCTTGCTCGACGGCATGCAGCTTGAATGGATCCCGAGGTCACAAATCGATATGGAACCGGTCAACTGACACCTCTCGGGGCTTTCGGCGTCTTTGATACCAGTCGCTCTGACCTGCCCAGGCTGAGATCAGACTAGACCATCGACAACGAGTGTAGAAGGCGATGCGTGAGCAGCAGGACGCCAAAAAAAAAAGCGAAGACCGTCCGTGTACCCATTGATGTACATGCAGCTACTGTACATTTGACGCTGAGAAAGCTCGTAAACGCATGATGGCAGGGTTTGCGCTCATCGAGCAAGTTGGTATACGGTAGCAGCTTTTCTTTGCCAGCTGTGGGAAGCTGGAACAAAAACACAATCTAGCGACGCCAAGGTGCATGCGCTAATGACGAAGCTGCAGCAACACGGACTCGCACACCGGTGCGCTCTAGAACAAACAGAAGAAAGAGAAGGCGCGCATGCATCACTGATGCCGACAGCGGACAAATAGAAGAACAAGATCGACATCTGCAGGCAAGTCATGTATCAACGTAGCCAATGCGTGACACGGGCGAAGTCGGCGTGCTCACCTGGCATCTGGCATGAAACGGCCCACAGAAGTGGAAACTTCCGCAGACGTTAGCGGCTCATGACATGTGTTTGAGCTAGCGGGCCATGCTGCAGCGACATAAAGAGCAAGATGGCCGGAGATTGATCTCAGAACAAGCCTCGTGATTTGTACTTGCAAAATCAAACAAGTCGCCTATCTACTGTATTTGCCGTCATGTAGCTCTCATGTAGCGTGGTGCGGAAGAAGAGAGCAAGAGAAGCGTGGTGTGAGCTCGCCTGCTAACCGAGAAACAAAATCCACCGGCTCTGCGGCGAGTGATGGTGAGAAGGAGCTGCTCATTCATTCATTGCTCAGCTGAGTGCGAATTTAAGGCCCTCGATGATGCAGTCGAGGTAAAGCGTGTCTTGAATCTCAGTCAACACGAGCTTGTGAGACATTACTATGATGGCATTGCAGCGGGTTCTGTAGTATCAAAACCATTCATCGATATCTGCTGGAGGCCCATCGAGCCACAATGGAGAGGCACTGTTTGATGTCGGCTCTGTCAAAGATTGGTCTGCAATACGGCACAGCAGCAGCGGCAATCTGCACCCTGAGAATCATGAATCCCGACCATTTATTTTTTTTTTCTCGTGGCAGAAGGCAGTGTGCATGATGCTTTACCTTTTTTGCCTTTTTTTCCACACATCTTCTGTTCGTCCCGTGCTCTAAGCGTCGAGGGTTTGGCTTGACCATCCAAGACGATCCGTGCCATTGTGCCTTTCGACCAGCGCTACTTCTCTTTCCGCTCTCACTCACTCACTCACTCAGGCCGATACTTCCGCAGTGATCTCGCTCGCTCGCTCGCTCGACTCCTACCCTCCATCCAACATCCAGGCGGCAAGCTCTTGTTCTCACCGTCATCTTGCTACTGCGCTTGTTGGAAAGGAGTCGACACCAACCTTGCGGCCCTATCATCTTTATCCTCTTCCACTACGTTCGACGCCCGACATCTGCGGTCTTTTAATCTTCGAACTTTGCTACCGCTGATCTCGACCTCGACTGCACCCAGAGAAGCATAAGCTCTCGAAGCTTGCGATTGCAATCCACAGCCTCGAGCGCCGCCTTCTACGCTACACAACGCAATGTCGGTGTCAGCCGACAACGCCGGACCTAGCCGCTCGGCCAGCCGCAGTGGTGGTCTCGGCGGAAAATTCTCCCTCTCCAACATCTCCCTTAGGAGTGCTGATGCTGCTCGAGCTGGTGCGCGAACACCAAAGAGTGGCCATCGCCAGTTTCACAGCACTCTCGGACGACCCAACAATTCTCGACCCTCCAACCTATCCTCTTCATCAGCAGCCAGGTCCACCGACGGCAACAACATTGCTCAGCTCTACGCTGTCTTTGGTCTGCCCAAGGACCCTGCTGTCTGGACGCTCGCCGAAGAAGACTGCACCAATGGCGTTCACCACATCGAGAGCGCTGTCGGCCGATTTTGGCGTCCAGAAGTGCTAGGTTGCTCCATTTGCCCACCCGTGCATCCCCTCGATGAGGCTCTCAAGACACCTCTTTCCCCAACCAGCATTTCCGACAAAAAAGAGGCCAAGAACGGCGCTTGGGGCACCGACAAGAAGGCCGGATCCAATCCCAAGTTCATCGAGATGGCCGACGGCCGTGGCGGTGTAGAGAGAGCCGAAACTGCTCGTGTCCTGTCCAAAGCACTCAAGCTCTCCTTCACTCGCGAAATCGAGATCTCCTCGGGGCCTATCAACTTTCCCCCTTCTTCCACTTCTCACACCTTCTCCTTCAGCGTACCCACACTCAAGTCTTCCGCTTCTGGCGGAGCAGCCCGTCCATCCACCGACGTGCGCAAGGCAAGCGCGGGCTTCTCGGTCGGTGCCGCCAACGTACACAATGCCCGTTCTCATTCGGCTGTAGGCGAAGGCTTCGGTCTCGAAGGCGTCTCATCCCGTCTTCCCGCAGGTGCTGGCGGCTCAGGCGAGGACACCCCTGGCGTGGCCACCTTCTACGGTTCCGTCCTCACTGTCTGGTCTGCAGCAGACGAGAAGCGAGCCAAGGCCATTCGCAAGGAACTTAGCAGGCTCGCAAAGGCGCGTCAGAATGGTCGCAATGGCATTCACAAGAACATCAACAACGAGGGCGATGATATCGACGACGATTACGAGGGCACCAGTGCGCTCGGTCACTCGCTCCTTCCGGACAACAATGCCTTCTTCATGCCCTACGCCATCTGCATCGTCTCCCGATACCCAATCTACAATCTGCTCGGAGACTGGAACAAAGCCGCTTGGTTCAAGTACAGCCGCAACATTGAAATGCACAACAAGCTCATGGCTGCCATTCTCCGCCATCCTGCTCCACGCATCGGTGAGACCTTCAGGCTTCAGTCTCCCGACGAGGATCTCTCTTTCATTTGCACTTTCCCAGGCGCTCTAGACTGGGGCGCAGGTCTGCTCGGTATCGATTTCTCCATGTGGCCTCTCTTCAAAACCCTTTCCATCGACAATGTACTCACCATCTGTGAGATTGCTCTCGCACCGGCAGGTCGTGTCCTCTTCATGTCTCGTCATCCCGCTTTGATGGGTATGGCTGTCGAGACCGTCAAGTACCTCATCGAGCTCTGTGGCTGGAAGGGCGTTGCTCATCAGAACTGCCACGCAAGGGATGTCCGCATCTACTTGGAAGATCCTGGCTCCTGGCTCATCGCCATCAACACCGAATTGAGAAGCATCATCAAGCCCCCCAAGGAGGTCTGCATTGTCGATCTGGACATCAACTTTGTCAACTGTCCTCGTCCGCCACTCAAAGCCCCTAGCAAGGGCGCTGCTCGTGACAAGAAGCGCAGAAAGCTCATCGCTGCACTCGGCTTTTCGTCTGCCGACTACGTCATTCCTCGCGAGTACGTCGAAGCTTTCCCCAGCGGCCGCTTCCGCCCTCTCAGCAAGGTCGAGTCTTCGTCCCGCGACGTCCCCTACGAGCGACTTGAAAGCCCGTCATGGTGGAATCATGGCGCGCTCGTCAGCGCGTTCGATCAGGTCCTGCATGAGGGTACGAAACCCAGCTTCCTCAAGAAGGTTCTGCGTATGCGTACCGAGAAGCAGGCTGTGGCTTCCGAGACCGAGCTTGCTGCTGTTCTTGCCTTGCGCAAGAGGGCCAGCACTTTCGTCGATGCTCGTGACGGCCTCGAGAACAAGATTGGCAGGCTCAACAAGCGACTTGCCTTCCTCATGAGCGAAGGTGAGATGTGGCGTCAGCAGTTTGACAAGATTCAACAGCTCGTCGATCGACTCACACGCGAAGCCGGTGATCTCCGTGCCAAACTCGATAAGGAACGCAGGGAATCTCGCAGGCTCAGCTCTACATTGCAGCAAAGGGACATGGAATACGTCGCAGCTCAGATTCAGCTTCGTGAAACCGAGACTGCGCGTGAGAAGGCTCAAGGTGAGCTTCTCCGCATGCGCACCGCTATGGAGAATCTCGAGTCGGAGCGTGAGGCCATGATGGACGAGATTCGCAATGTGCTCAACAGCTCGGGTGGCGACGACTTCGGTATGACTTCGCTTAGCAACTTGCAGAGCATGACGCAGAACTTTGGCCGTGGCGATGGCACCGACTCCCCTGCCGCCAGTGACATGAGCCACAACACCGAGATGCACATCATGAGGTCGCGTGCTCTGGCTGAGCAGCGCATCTCGATGGGTCGCCCACGCAACGAGAGTCAGCTCAAGAAGGAATCTGCCAGGTCTGAAAGCGCTCACGGCAACGGTGTCGGCGGTGCCGCCAACGCGTCGCAACACAACCACTTCCCCGACGAGCAGATGAACAACGAGATCCAGAAGCGTACCACTGCGGTCACGGATCAGATCGCCAAGATTCAGCAGCAGCTCGAGTCTACCTTGACCCAGCTTGAGGGTCGTCGTTCCGCCACCTTTGAGCGCGAGCGCAATGGTCGAAGATTGTCTTCATCGTCCGTGGGAAGCTACCGATACGATATGAACGGCGCTCCTTCCAGTATTGGCCACCACAATGCGGTCGCTTCGAGCATCGGACACGGGCATGGGCTTGACGAAACGAAGGATGAGGGAGAGATGCCCTCTGAAGAGGTCGAGACCATCAACGGAGAGCGTTCCCCTTCCGTGCCGCTCCGTCAGCAGCGAGCGGCATCTTCAAACAATCATGTCACTTCGAATCGTCACTTGGAGAAGCCGCTTCCTTTGCTGACGCCCAAGAGTCCTGCTCGTGCCAAGCGTAGCTCGAACGTGTCTCTCGATGCACCCAACACGGAGAACAGCTCAGTGGAGGCTAACGCTCATGCCACCTCTACACCCCCTAGCGAGGTGCAGCCAGAGGCAATTGCGGCCAAGTCTGAGGAAGAGCCATCGTCCAGAGCGAATATTGGCAGCGCTGCTGCTGCCACTGGAGCAGCTGCGGCTATCGCTGGTGCCGCTGTGATGCCTGCTGCCATTGCTCATGCCAACGGTCGTTTGGACGAGCAGAAGGACAAAGACGCTCCCGAAGAGCACGCAACGAATGGAAGTAACGGCATTGCTGACCGTAGAGGATCGGCACCTGACGTTCCCAGCGACCACAACGATGACGAAGTCGACATGTCCAGGAAGCTTGACGAGGTCAAGCTCGCCACCGGTGGCCAAGGTGCGGACGAGGACGATGAGGACAGCGATGGCGCGCTCAACATGTTTGAGGAACCCGATGATTTCCGACCCAAGACTCCTCCCCCTACCGTCACCTATTACGAGTTTCCGGGAACATCCTCCAAGGTGACGCTCAATCTTGTTGGGAATCACCCTCTTTGGGGTCATCTTGCTTGGAACGCCAGTTTCATTTTATCGGATTTCCTCTGCGCTCACGCTCTGACGCTTACAAAGGGCAAGCGAGTGTTGGAGCTCGGAGCCGCGGCTGGTTTGCCGAGTATTGTTTGCAACTGGGCAAGCGCATCGCACGTCGTGGCGACTGATTACCCCGACAGCGATCTGATCAGCAACTTGACGAAGAATGTCGTGCTCAACTGTCAGGACGAATCCTCGCCACTTCGCGGGCCGGGCAAGTCTTTTGTTGAGGGATACATTTGGGGTCGCGATCCTACCTCACTCCTCTCCAAGGTTGCTGATGAACAAGGCAACCCTGGGAAGTTCGACCTTATCCTCCTCTCGGATCTCGTATTCAACCATCAGGCCCACCCTGCGTTGCTGGAAACCTGCGAATTATGCATAGCCGACGCACCCGAAGGCGAGGAGATGGAAGGCACCATGTCCACTCCGTGCGTGCTCGTCTTTTTCACCCACCACAGACCCCATTTGGCGTACAAGGATATGCAGTTCTTCGATATGGCCGAAGTCAAGGGCTGGAAACACGAGAAGTTGGGCGAGTGGTTCAAAGAACCCATGTTCCCAGAGGATCCGGGTGATGAAGTGGTCAGGAGTACGATTCACGGGTTCAGGTTGTGGAGAGCTTGAAAGGGGGCAGATGCCTGGTGGAATGTCATTCGTTTGGCTTTGCAAAGATGTTAGTGATTGGCTGTGAGGTGTGTGTGAGAGCGAGGGGACTGTGAAGTATGTCGACTTCGGTGTGTGTCCTTTGAGGTTGCATCTCATGAGCGAGGGCTTATGTATTATTGAAGGCGTATGGAAGCGGCTTCCATACTACACGAGAATACATTGATGAGATGAGATCGTTTCATCGACATCTTCTGTAAGACTTAACGGCCAGGACTGTTGATACACACAAAGTAAACAAGCAGGTACAAGTTGTGTGACTTTGCACAGGCTTGACGTCGCTTTCCTGAGCAAAAGATTGGCTCCGAAAATGTGTGTGTTCAAGTCGCACAGGGTGGCAACTTCATCGCGTGGTCACAATCCTCACACACACAACGATGATGCTTCTGTCGGCTGTTCAACTGGATCAATGGTATCATTTCAGAAAACGAGTCTTGAGGACATGAGCTAGCCCGGCAAATCGGCAATTCTGCCAACTGCGTACAAAGTCTGATCAGGCAACCTCAAGCCATGCTCGAGTCGACCTTGTGCTCACCAGCACCAACCAAGTTCCTGTCGAGCTCGATGAGCGGAGCGGGCCTCTCTACATTCTTCTTCCTAAGCACCTGGGTCTTGAACCAGTAGGGAAGAGCCTTGGTGTTCTGATGCTTGATAAAGTCCTTGTGAGGAACGCTAAAGACCGAGTCGAGTTCCTCGAGAGTGTACCTCGCCGTCTCGGGGACAAAGAGATAAATCAAGCAGAAAGCGACAACGTTCAATCCAGCGTAGAAGCAGAAGGCTCCGGTGGGGCTCATGACGTAGAGCATACGCGGGAAGGTGATTGAGAGCACGGCGGCCCAGAAGAGACACGTAGCGACGGCCCAGGCCATTCCCTGCTCTCGCTGAGCGAGAGGGAAAACTTCTGCACTGTACGTGAACGGCACGGGACCTTCACCTGGGGAGTAGAACGCAGCGAAGAGGTAGACGAAGAACGCGACGAGGCCGATGCGGGTCTTGTTCGTCTCGCCCGGGATCAAAAAGCAAAGCCCAGCGGCAAGTAAAGTCCAAGCCATCTGCGGGAAAGTGAAAAGCAAAAGGCTTCGTCGTCCGAACGTGTCAATGGTGATCAGCGCGGGGAAGGCGAAGACGAAGTTGACAGCGCCGAAGCCCACAGAGGCATACAGGGCTTGTTTTGCCGAGTATCCGCCCTCTTTGAAAATTGTCGAGCTGTAGAAAGCTGTTAGATCGGCAAAAGTAACATTTTTTTGTCAGAGACGTTTTCGACGATGACGACGAGCGAAAGCTTGTTATACATACCGATGATGTTGATGCCACACATTTGCTGTGCTACGAGCATTTTAAGCCAAACCAGAGGTCAATCGGAGCAGTATTGACCGAGATATGGCCAAAAACGAATCAAGAATGTTCATACGATCGGCGTGGAACGATTCCGACGAGAACGTGAGGAGCGAGGTGCACCAGTCGAAAGAGGGGAAGAAGAGGTTTCGAATGAGCCCAAAACGACACCATGTTGATTTGCCAGATGTGGCATAATTTAAGTTTGAGTGCAACACCACCAATGGGGAAGGTGACGAGGCGAGGGTCGTGATATCAACGCCGTCCAAAGACGCGAGTGCATTGTTAAGAAAGACAACAAGAAAAGGACAATGCGTTAGTCGCCACCTCACAATAGCAAACGATCAGCTGATTTCATATGTGTGCATGAAAACTTACCCAGCATGACCACAGTTGCACCGACGGTAGCGCGACGAACACGAGGAATGGTGAAGAGCTCCATAAATCGCTTGACGTAGGTTTCTCCGCGAATGATCTTGGCCTCCTCGAGGAGCTGAACGTGAATGTAGTACAAGTCACGGCAGGCCTGAATCTTGTTGTGACGAAGACGAATGAGCGACCGGAGAGCTTGAGGGTATCGATTCTTCTTCATGAGCCAACGAGGCGACTCTGGGCAGAAGTAGATCAAGACGGCCAGAGGGAGGGCCGGGATGAAAGCCGAACCGAGCTGCAGACGCCAAGCGATCTTGCCGACGTCGGCGACAACAACGTTGGCGATGAAACCAAGGAAGATACCAAAAGCTTGTAGATTGGAAAGGTTGAAAAAAGGGAAGAAGTGCGTGATGGTCAGTTTGTTGCACCATAACATCGAAACTTTCGAGCCGACTCAGGAGGAGACCTAAACAAGCTCCATCCTCGGCACAACAAGGTCGGAAAACGCAGCTTACCGGTCCATAATTGCCAGCCCATTACCAAGGCACCACGGATCTGGGCAGGCGAGTTCTCCGCAGCAAAGACGGGAACAGTACTTCCTTTGGCCCCCATGCCAATACCGAGGATCAAACGAACGATGAAGAGCTCCTGCCAAGTGTGGGTGAAGCCAGAAGCGATAGGAGTGACGAGAAGGATGATGGCGGTGATGAAGATACAGCCACGACGACCGAACCAGTTGTTGAGCGGGTCAGAGAGCCAGCAACCCAAACAGGCACTGGCGATGTAGGGAGCGGCATTGACGACACCGACAATCCACTGGTTCCTTGCTCCTTGAGGACCATCCTCAGGAATGCCAAACTCGACCGGGAAACTCAGATTGGCACCGTTGGAACCGGTCTGATCCCAGCCCTGAGTAGCAGCGCCGATTGAGCAGGTGAAGATAGTCATGTAGAGGAGGAAGGGATGCGACCACTTGTGAGCGTACTCGTAAGCAACGGCATCCTTCTCCTCGGTAGTGAGCTCGTCGATAGCACGGAAGTCGGCAGGGTTCTGGGCAAGGAGAGCACCGCGCTTGAGCATGTCGAGCTCGTCAGTGAGGCCCTTCTCTTGCGCAAAGACTTCGACATCGCGCATGAGCTGTTCCTTGGGGATACCAGCGAGCGGGTTGTTGATATGAGCCGACTCGGACTCGATCTTGGGAACGTGTTGAATCGAGCTGTCGTGCTGAGAGCTGGCATCTTCGGTAACGTGGTGACCGGAGCCAGTCTTCTCGTAGGAAGGGGAGATCTTCTCTTCGAGGGCCGACATGATGGCTGAAGAGAGAACGGAGGGGGGTTTGCTGTGAAAGTTGGTAAAAGGTGATCATAACGGCGACGGGGATGTGGTAAGTTGGGCTCAATATATACTTGTCGCATTTGGTCGCAAGCGAGATGAAGCTTGCTGTGTGGCACAGCAGTGTGCCTGGGAGGCTAGCATGGCAAAGCGAGGGTCGATTGGAGAGTGGGGAAGGCGACGGGCCCCGCAGCATGTGCATCGGTGCCCCACAAGCAGGACATGCCCCCCACTCTGCTTGTACCGACCAACGCAGAGCATGCTGGAGGGATACGCGAGCATTAGCCGAGCTAAGGGGTCACACGAGAGACCATGATTGGCTGCGATCTCAGTTGCTTGCCTGTGACGGCGAAGAGGGTTCAAACTGGATGCAACGAGATCACAAACTCACTCATCCATTCACCTGATCCAGAGCCTGTACAGCGGAGATGCCCCTTGTGTGGATTGGACATGATTGAGCTCGGCACGATCGAGTCGAATGAGCCGAGCGACGCCTCGTACCCAATTGGCCGTTTGAATTCATGCGTCTAGCAACAACCGACAAGAGTGTGAGCATCAACCCGAATGTGGGAAAAAGCATTGCGCAGTCACCATACAACATGCGTGCTTCTACTTTTGGCATTTCGGTGGCGATGGTGTCTATCTGTACCTGACATTCCGTGCGCCTATCCCGCAATTCAGATGTGATGTAGCCACAGCCTGTACGACTTGGAATTCTGGTTTACGCGTTTGGCGGCAGAGCGGGGGAATATTTCAGATCCCGCTCGAGGTGACCGGCAAGGCGGCTCGGTGGCATGGTACAATTTCAGTATATTCAACATGAACACGCTTCCATGGAATTTATTTGTGCGTTCGTCAGGGGAAATGGTCCGATTCGAATCATGACTCCGGTGAGAAAGCAAGCATGCCGTCTGGGAGGCTGTCAGCCAGGTTTCCCCTTCCTCAGCTGCAGCCGTGCATGCAAGTTGTCAGAGTTTGCAGGGTCAAAAGAAAGCCACCGGTCGTCGGTCTTGAAGGCCGAAACCGCACAAAATGAAATCGAATGAAGGGGCTTTTTGCCGAAGGAAGCAAAAATACAACTTTGAAAATGAAAAAAAAAGTAGGCAATATCGAAGCCGTTGCGGAGAAAAGCCTATGCAGACGAACAGCGTCGGAAAAAACCGAGTTCAGGTGGCGTTTCTGCGGGACTGATGTTCTGCTTTGATGCACCAATAACCCCACACGCATCTTGGTAGGGCGGAGTGTCAATCTTTCGAATTGCTCGGAAGCCGCCATGACCACGCAGTCAGCCTACCCACATGCATCTCTTCCTTTGCATTCATGTTTGAGGGCGAGTGCAAGCAAGAACGACAGTAGTATTGAGCAATTTGTACGATGATCTGTGGGAGAGCGAGTCCAGAGCTGCAAGCTCACGCAATCTGAGAATTGACCAGCATCGCGGATATTCCCCTGACACTAATGGCACGCACGGGAACGACGGTACGGGTTCTCTGCTTCTACAGCCGCCGCTTTCCATCGTCCCGTCCCTTCTTTCTGCCACAGTCAAGAAAAACTTGGATGAGAACCGCAGCTTGAATTGTGACGGATGACAAGTCGAGATGAGTAGCCGAATCAAATCCTTGGCACCGCTTCGCAGTTCCAGATTCGGCTTCCCCCGCCAGGTTTGCCTTTCCTTAAGCGAGCTGCGCGCGCCAAATCCGAGCACTTTCTCCACGACACCCTTCAGCATCAACTCGAGATATGATTGGCGAAGGCTTTGACTAGAGTTCCCTCTTTAGCGTCTTTTCTCTGGACCCCAATTCAAATGAAAGCCACATGCTTCTCCACGCGCGTTCCTGCCCAAACTTTGCCGTACTGTTTCGCTTTGCACGACCAAGAGCAATTCAAAA
This sequence comes from Pseudozyma thailandica, assembly GCA_023212835.1. Lineage (NCBI taxonomy): Eukaryota > Fungi > Basidiomycota > Ustilaginomycetes > Ustilaginales > Ustilaginaceae > Pseudozyma > Pseudozyma thailandica. The sequence continues at coordinate 231,517 of JALCCH010000021.1, forward strand.
GGAATAGACACCGCTGCAGGACATCGGACTTGCGCAGAGCTTGAGAACGTCTCATCCACTGAAACCCACCATTTGAATGCTCGTTGTCCTCACGGAAACAAGCCAATCTACCGTTTCAATAGCGCATTTGCTTCAGCAAAATACATCGAATGCCAAGGCAAGCCGATGAAGTGACCGAGGATCTCTGCTCTCTCCATTACCTGTCCACAGCCGGCCAATCACAGAAGACCCCACGCTACGTTGTCGAATTTTTGCCCTTTTCTCCGCCTCGCCGTCAGCGGCGAATTTGCATATGCAAGCGGATCAAGCGGCATTGCCGACTCAAGCGAGAAATGGATGCGCAGATATCCGGCGAGGATGCCGAGTCCCTTGGTATTGTAGTTCCAAACCCCGCTCTGACCAGTCTTTCGAACCCAGATCCCAAGTCCATAGCCGGGCGGCTCTTCTCTCATGGATTTGGCCTCTGAACGCATGCTAGAGGATCAGGAAGGCAGCCTGTCTTTGCTGAGAGCTGTCTAAAGATGCTTTGCGCTCAACGGCTGGGCATGGCAAGCTCATCCACCTCGAGATGAAACGCAATCATGTTGACAAATGAACATCGGCTCCTCATCATGATTGCCCTGTCATATCTTGCAAGACATCTCGGGACAGTGGCTTTGTTGGTCGCTGGCGTGTCTCCGTTTCGAACGCTCCTCTTGTGAAGACGTTCTGGCTTCTGGCATCTTCGAGATGCAACAACTCTATTCCTCCGAAGTCCTACCGAAATCATATGCAGTGATCCGGGATCGGTCATAGCCGGCCGCCAATGCAACAAGATTGCAATTGTTCTATCAAGAGGATACCCGGTGCTTGCTGTGCATTGCTTTTCCCACGTTCTTCTCGGCGAAACTGTGAATAGAATCCCCTGAACCCATGCCAAGATCGACCCCTCGTCGTTGCTTTTCCCTCCCCGATGCAAGCACCGAGCTGACGTTCCAGATGAGAGACGTCTGTTGGCTTTGCATTCAAATGAAGCGTTTGCCATGCGATGATGTGGTCAGAAAGTAGACAGCCGTACAAAGGTTCACGCTGAAAGGTACACAGTCAATCGGATGATCTCTTTCCCGCTCATTAAGCAACACATCGAGCAACAAGAGAACTGCAAACGACAGAGCTCGCTTACGTGGTACGAGAGAGGAAGAAGGCGTTGTCGAGATAGCATCACACAGAACAGCAGACCGCGAAAGGATGTCGAGAGGACGGTCGTGGACAAGAGAAAAGATCATCATATCAATCCCACGTGGGGGTTCCCCCGACGGTTGACTAGATCTGCCCGATATGGATGTATCATTGCGTTACTCGTCGACAGACATTCTATCTTGTCGTCTCAGCTGGGTCTCCTTTCGCCTTTGTGCAAGCTCGACAAGACAGTCGCCTGAGCACGCACGATTGGACGCACCAACACTAGCAGAGCCTGCACACTAGAATCGACAGTCTCGCTCGAAATGTCTTCTACATTTTCGTCAGAATCGTACGCCCTTGTCATCTTCCTCGTCGTCTGTAGCACTTTTCTGGTGCAGTCAAGCACGAGTCCGCGGGATCACTAGCAATCGCCATATCTCGAACACACTAACGAAGAGAGCCTGAACGGGATTTTGAGTGACCCTCGTCCACCTCAACTCGTGAATGCAGATGTCGAGACTATCACGCGTTGCAGACGCTATCGCACTCAATCTATGCTGTACCACAGGTCAAGCAGGGCCACGGTCGGGCTTCTAAGTGTGCAGAGGCAAGAGGCTCGTGACACCGGTAGCGCTGTCAGTCTGAGCTCGAGCTGCCACTAAAACGCTGCTCACTTGCGTGCCGAGCCGAGCGTCAGTGTCACGATCGGTGGAGCGGGACAGCAAAGCGAGAGACAAAACCTAATTACCCCACACTTTTTTCCCTGCAGAAGTGCTGCATTTCGATTTTTCTCAGCGACCCTGCATGCTAACGTACTGCACGGTTGTGCTGACACTGGTGAGATGACGAGACAAGCCGCATCGTTCAGAGCGAAAAAGGCCGACGTCACCTGCACTGTCCATCACAATCAAGAGCGTAAGTTACCGTGACTTTGGTGCGAGACAATCATCACAAGTCAAAGGTCAAAGGTCACAAGTCACACGTCACGGCTTGAAAGCCACACGCTGCATTTCGCAAACAACAGCGAGTATGCAGCATCGGATGCCTGTCTTGTAGGCCTTGCAAAGGCACACGGCTGCAAGGCTTGCGAGCTTAAGATCACGACCTTCAGTAATGGTCAGCATCCGGCCCCACCGAGAAGTAAGCTCTTCCGCGAAGTCTGCGCTACCATGACTATCGAGAATAGCGAGCTAAATCCAGAACAATTCTTGTGCTTTGCAAGAAGTCGTCAGCGTCGCGATAGTGTGGGTCCGTGGAACTTGAGTGATGCAGTGGACCGTGCAGAGGATGTATGATATTGGCCCGCCTCGAGGCTGGTGTCTCGCCCTTGCAACGGGTCTAGATTTCGAAGTGAAATTCTGCCCCACCTTTTTTGCGAGAGCGCTCTGCAGCTCCTTCCGTGGGTCTGAAACTTCACGCGCACAAAAACAGGCGAAACAGCACTTCTTCCCCACACAATTGCTGCACCATGCATCTGCGCTCGCAGCCGCCGTCCCTTCCTGTGTGGTTATTTGCACGAGCACCCTTTTCTTTCTGCTGTCCGCCATTCGCTGGCCGCTACGACTGAGCTCTTCTCTGGCTCTTCTCTCGCCTCCCTATCCTTGGGCTGTCCCTGCATCAAACTCGCCTTACGACCATCACCTTTCTCCTCACATATCAACCTGGCAAGCTCGCTCGCTCTCACTTTCTCAAACAACCATCCACACGTGCTCGCACAACTTGGCTTTCCCCCTCGACAAGCAATCTACCAGCCGCACACAATCCCAAGAATCGCACTGAGCTCGGCACGATTCAGCTACAAATCGTCTCCTTTCCCTGGCTCGATCTCTAGCCTCTTTTCGTTTCCGAGATATTCGACCTTTCCGCTCCTAGCGTGTTCTAACTCGATCTGGCTTTCATTGCCTGAACCTGTACGAGCGCAGCACCGTCTGCTTCAACCGCATCTCGCCACCATCTACGTACGAGGACCCAGGGGCTCTGCGCCCCGGATCGCTCGCGCATTTCCACGCATCTCTACAAGCACGCTTATCATCGCAAAACAGGCTAAGCCTTGAGCACTCGCGCGCTACCAACTGCACCGCATCTGAGCTGCTGTAGATATACTCGTATCCCAGCATCACACGTCGCGCACATCAGGTTCCTGAGTTGAGCTACCTTTCGGGTCTCACCGCCTGAATCTTTCTCTACCAATACGATAGCAACACAGACTCTCATGGCTGCTCCTACTGCAATCCCCAACGCAGAAAAATCCGCCCACCACCGCCACCAACCTCAAGCCATCGCGTCCACCGACCTCACAAGTGAGATCCGCACAAGCGAAGGTCAGAGGCTCTCTTTCTCCCCTCCCGTTTCCTTCTACTCTCGCGCATCGGCTCAGGGCGGCAATCTCCGTATTCCTACAAGCATGGCTTCCACCATGGGTCCTGCCAGCCCCACCAACCGCTTCTCTATGGGTTTCAGCGCTAGCAACAGCAAGGCGGATGAAGGTCGAATGTCACCTCCTCATTGCCACACTCGTGCTCGATCGCAGACCGCCATCGGCGCCGGCACTATCGCTTCGAGCGTTGATAACTGGGATGCCAAGCGTGCCAGCATGAGCGACGCTGCCGGCTCTCAGCCGTCTTCCTACGTTTCGGCTTCCGATCTATCCTTCTCGCGCTCTCCTCCTAGCGCGAGCAGCTCGTTTTCGTCTTCGGCAGGCGGCTACTCTCTGGGCAGAGTGCCTTCGTTGCCTTTGGGCGCCTCGTACGAGCAGGCTCAGAAGAGGTTCAACAGCGGCAGTTGGGGTCAGAAGATGGGCTGGATGAACACGATGAGGCCTGGCCCTCTCTCGCCTACTTTAAACCGCACAAGCATCGATGAGGGTAGTGCAGCCCATGATGGTGCCGGCACTGGTACCATGGGCAATTTGCTCCGTCGCTTCAGTATTGGTGGCAACTCGTACCGCGCACCCACTGGAGCGGTCGCAGGTTCGCCCACTTCTGCAGCTCCGGTAGCCCCTGCTTTCGACTCTGCTCCTTCAGCAGCTTCGGTCCCCCGATCGGCTTCCCCTAAAGCTATCCCCGTGACGCGCGACTCTGGTGTCAGCTTCAACGAACAGATGCCCGAGGGCAGATCGGCTACGCGCGGACGTCAGCCCAGCTTCAGCGGCAACACGAAGCGCAAGCCTAGCCCGATGGGTGAGCGATTGCTCATGGGTCACTTCAACGCTCACTGATCTGAGCATCCGCCTCAGTCGTGAGCATGCGCTCAAAATGCAGCAATCTCGCTTACGCAAAACGAGGTCGCAGAGGCCAACTGCTAGTGTTGGGCATGTCGCAATTTGCTCGATCTCAGCTACATGCGACGGGTCCAACTAGCAGCGCAAGCAATCGATCTTGCATTCTCCTCGTTCTCTGTCAACGCATCCGTGTCATCGACTCTGGTTACTCGTGGTGTATGCCTATTTCTGTGATTTCTCGGGTTTCTCATTCGCATCTGGTCCCGTGTCTCTGTTCGCGTTAGGTTACTCGTTCTGTCGGGGGTGATCTTTGTAATTTCTCGCAGCATCATGTTCTTGTGGCTCGATGTAAACGCATGTTAATGATTTCTAGTTGATCGTGTTGAGTCTGTAGAGTGCAGAATATGGCTGCAGATATCTGGGACTAGCGTTCTGTACTCATCAGGTTGCCTGCTGTGAATTGCTCTTCGGACCGAGTGTTAGCCTCCTTTGAGATGCAAGCTGCGCACGAGCGAAGACTTCTGTGTCTCGGATATGAAGATTGCAAGAAGGCGAATCTTGAATGCCAGAGTTGAAGGAGGTACAGTTGAAGCGTGTGAGTGATGGTTGGTTTCTGAAAGAGCGTATCTGAAGGAATGAAATTCAAATGGTCGGTTTCGTCTATTTGTTTCTTCAACTGATACAAGGCTGTCTGTACTGAAGTGAACCCTCTGCTCTCACTACTGCTCTTCCAACCTCACCCATCGTAGAGCAGGCACCTCTATGTAGATGTTCTTGCGACAATCTTCGGTAATGACACTTGGTGATGCCTCCCCGATATCCTCGTTGATTGTGCCAATGTGTCCCAGGAGCCTTTTAAAATCGGATTGGCTGCCATGTCGCTTGTCTCGTGCACCCTGTCCCACAGCATCTCATGCAGCTCGCTTACAATTTTTGGTGTCTTGATCATACGACACGGATTCTTGTATACCTTGTTCGGCGACGTCAACCAATGGGCATTGACTGTTTGCCTGGGCCTGCATCTCGTTGAACAAGAGTGAGATGCAGAAACGTCGTCGTAGCCTTGTGTTATAAGCCTTTATCCCTGAAGGGAAAGACACCGAGACAAAAAACGAGTTGGCCGATTTGACCGTATACTTGACATGCAAGCTGACGCCGATATGAGATCAGTGCTTTGTGTACCGAATTCCGCAGAACTCTGAGAAAGTTTTTCTGTAAGAGAGGATGAGAGGAGCGAACCAAGGAGCGGAGTCAACCCCGGATCGTCTGAAAGCACGCGCGCGATCTGCATGCGCAGAAGCGACTTGCAGTTCGATACACTGACTCTACTTTTTAGTTCAGTAGATTCGAAGGCAGTCATCCGAAAGAAAGCAGTCTGCCTTAGGAAAGAGTTGCAATGCGATATAAGACGCCGACGCCATCTACTTGTTCTCGCCACGTTGCTGTTTTTAGCGTGTCTTGACTGAGACACAAAAGAGCGGAACATGGCTGTCAATGTGAAAGCACCGACTTGTGACCTTTGCTTCGCTGTATCAGACTGACAGCTCATCAGACATGAAGAAGTCATGTTAAAAACTTGGAAGGACTTGAGCAAGGTGAGTCGAGTCTCACATCTGCTCAATCACGAGTCGAAAAGTTGCGCCCACCTCCACTCTGTAGCAAACTTTGTCTCAGGAAGTCAGCCTGACGCTGCAATCTCTCAGAATTTACGCTTTCTGCTGCAGCACAGGACGAGCGCCTCCTCCGAGCTGTTTCCACTGTAGTTGACCTTAGCCGATGCACCTTCCCCCACGCTTCTTCGACTTGGTGATTGCGCAGTGACACGCTGCTGCGCCGTTTCGCTTTTTTTGGATCGTGTCTCTCCGTCATCTTTCAACTCGCTTTGCTTCCTCCTCCTCATATTCTTTGCCACAACTCCGACTTTCCTGCAAACACATATCCAACCTCGCCATCGATCTTTGACAGACAACGATCATAGTGTCATACATCTAGTCGCCAACCTCGTCAATTGCTGACACTATCTGACTCCTCATTCATCCAGCCGGCCATCATCCTGACCACCAATTGCTTCCGCTTCGACCTTCGAGCGCCCGTCCCATCAACGCATCGCACTTGACATACTTCTCATCGCTATCGAGCCATTGACCTCGCAAATCTTGATTCATCGACTCAGCTGGACATCCGTTCGAGCTTGCCTTTGCATCTTCCGCCTCCTCAGCGTACGATTGCACACTCTTGCAGTTCGAGCTTCTGTCTCGGCAAGGCCGAAGCACCTTTGCCTTCCCACCTGCATCCCGATAAAATTTCCCATGATCAACAAGGCAATACTCATCGCTGTTCCAGCACCTTTCTGAGCCAGTAGCCAACTCTGCAGAGGCATCGGAAGAGCCGGCGTGTCGAGTCAAGATGGCGCTTCACCAGCTTTTCACCTTGGCCTTCGCGCTTCACTTGGAGCCTCTGCCAACGCTCGACTATGCCACAGTGCCCTACGTCCGAGAGCCTGGGCGCAGCACAGACTCCATCGAGGACCCTGACAAGCTTCGTGTTGGCGCCAATGCCAAGCTCGAACCAATTCACACTCGTCATCTACCTCATTCAGTGGATACCCTTTCATTCCTTCTCAATCATACCCGCGCCATCGATGCTGTCGAGCCGTTCTCAAAACTCATAAGCTTACTCGATGAAGCAGACGACGACCCTGATTTCCGCAACCTTCGCGACTTCTTCGACGCTCGTTACAGTGATGATGGCTTACTCGTCGGAGGTGAAAAGGAGCCACGCCGACGTATGCGCAGCGTCTCACGCGCTGCCTCAACCAAACAATCCGGCGGTAGACGATCAAGTCATGCCACCGAAGGTCGTAAGTCGTCCTTCGCTGCTAGTCTCGGTGGAGCCAGTGCGCTCAAGCTCAATTGGCTCCGTCGCAACAACAACGCCGACAATCAACAGCATGATGGTTCAGACGACGAAGACTCCCACTCAAGAGTCTCGAGCAGCGGCAACACATCACATCCTGCGCCACCTTCGGCTCCCTACATTCGTCTCGCCAAACGTCATGCAGCTTCATCGCCATCGGGCTCGTCTATGTCGTCATCATCGCATCACCGTAACGGTGACCGAGACACTTCTCACCTCGTCACCTTCCGCATTCGTCTCGATCTGCACAACGTTGGCCTTGCACCACCTCCGCCCAAGCTCCGATCTCATCGTCAAGCAGAGGCCATTGGCTCCAACCTGCAGCGCACTAGCTCTGGCAGGTCAACTACATCGTCTGATTGGAGAAGACGCAGAGCTCGTGGCTCCAGTCTGTCAAGTGGCGGCGCCGCCCTGAAGCCCGTAATCAGTCCTGACAGCATGGCTTCCTTAGGTGCCGTGTCCGCCGCTACGCAAGACGATCTTGAGAATCATTCTGGCTTTTCACGATTGGCGATCGATACTAGTCCTGCTACCATTGCTCCCAACACCGGCTCCACAGCCAAAGCCAAATTCCCGCCGTCAGTCGACACTCCCATCATGTCAGCAAGCACAGAAACCGACCTTCCCAGCATCACCGAAGGAGCTGTCGCCAGTTCTGACTCGAACAAGCCTACCAGGCGCCCCTCGATGATGTCCAAGTTGCTGGACTTTGGCAGAAAAAGGTCTTTCCTCGATCGCGCGAATGACAGCCATGATAGTGGGGCTACTTCGCCTGCTCCTTCACATGGAGACGATTCAATCGAGTCGCGATCAGCGCTGCCTGCCACAGGCACATCAAGTCAACGATTGAATTTTCGGTCCAACCTGCACCAACAGCTCGCCAATGGCACGCCATCCAACGATGAAGCGCTCGACGATGACGAAGAGGACGACGAAGGTGTTCTGCGTGCTCAGATGATGCGACAGACACAGAACGGAGCTTCCGCACAAGGACGACGCCGCAGCTCAGCTGAGAGCTCGGGCAAGAACCACGCCAACTTCAAGTCGAATCACCAGGACCTGCGCCCCGTTCAAGAAGATGGTCTTCTCGATCTCAGCATGGTCACATCGAGATCTAGTGTTGGCACGAATCTCTCCGAGAACTTATTATTGGAGGAGTCCATAACCGGCGATGTGTCGGCAGGAGCTGCAATGGCACCATCAAAAGCCAAGAATGCAGCACTGATGGACGGTGGAGATTTCTTGTCGCTCTTCCGAGCCGCTTCCAGCCTGGGTCTCAAGTCGATTGAAGATGATCCTGTGGGCGGCGATGGCGCTGATAGCACACCGGCAGATACAAGTGAGGCTGGAGATGATGTCGCCACCCCTGGTCGAGACAGTGTACACTCGCCCATCCGAACACCAGGCGGTCATGTGGCTGACACTACGGGCACCAACACTCCCTCGGTCCGCACACCTCAGGTGCATCCAACACGAGTTTCATTGCCCTCGACTCCGGGCCGATCGGTGCGCTCGCTTGATCTTGACCGTTCGCCTCTTCCGGCTTCAGCAGCCAGCAACCCGATGGATGCGAGCTTCAAGCTTGGCGCCTCATTGGCGCAAAAGTCCGGGGTCGAGGAGGATGAAGCTTGGTGGCCATGTGGCGATGTGGATCCTCTGCCCATCAGTCTGGCAAGCGCGCTTGGCGAGGCGCTTGGCTGGGAAGGAATCATGCACCTGTGCTACGGCAGAGGCAGCCGTGCAGCGATGGACGGCTCGTATGTCGCACTTGGCAAAGCTGCTGCTCTTGATCAGGCGAACAAAGTGCAGGAAAGGAGCGTTCTTGCTTGGAGGACTGGTGTAGCCAGCGCTGGTGCATCCCCACCAAAGGCCGATAGTGGCTTTGCTGAAGCTGCAGGAAGTCTGAGCCAGAAGCTCAACTTGGATCCAATTCAGTCGATTCCTGACATGCCTAATAACTCTTCGCTGATGGAGCGACTCAACGGCAAAGCGCCGCAACGCTCTTCAACGGTACCACATGCTTCCAACATGCCAACTGGTACGCAACAAGGCGGTGGTGACTCTGGCTGGGGCCAGATCCCGCTGCTCTTTGGCAACAAAGTCAAACATGCAAGGACTTGGCAACACTGGCAGGCACTCTTCAAAAGTATCAAGGGCTGGGTCGACGAGTACGAAAAGACGAGGGTTCGCAGCGGCCTTGCTCGCGAGATCGGGCTCGACCATCCTGTTCACCAGACGGCAGACACTCGTGGGTCTGATGGTAACGACTCGACCATCATCGTCTCTGCCCCTTCGCACATCAATCCTGGAAGCCCTGATATGCAAGTACCGCTGACTGTCGGCTCTCCTCCGACACTACATACTGAAGTGCTCAAAGTGCCGCGTAGCAAGGTGGATGCATCGACTCTGTCGAAAGTATTGGGTACTTCACTCAGCATCTCCCCCTGCGTCCTGGCAGATGCCACCAACAGAGCACATGGCTTCCGCCGTCGCGTCGGCATCCCAGAAGGTCTTCCGCTCGGGCCTGAGGACGAAGAGACGATTGACTACTCATGGTCACGCAAGAAGTTGTCCGTCGAACACTTTGCCACTGCGCTCACCATTAGCAGCGATAGCGCGTTGCACTACTTCGGACAGCTGAGCACGTGCAATTGGCTGCATCGATCGGCTTGGGAACTGGACTACCTCGAGATGTGTGTCTTCAAATCCCCTCTTGTCGCCGACCGTTTCCCTCCTCCCGGTGAAGCAGTAGTGCCTGCTTCGCAATCCTACCGTCCAGCGCAAGACGCCGAGGATCGGTCTCGTTTGTGTCCAAACCCAGACGAAGCAGGTGCCTGGGACCCAGATATGTGGAAGAGGTGGTTGACATCGATTCAAGAGGGAGACATCATTGTGCCGGCAGTGGCGTGGCAGGCGTGGTGGACGCTGATTTCGGTGCTGAATGGTGCGGATCGGACTGGAAGATGTTATGATCTGCAGGTGAAGACGCCCGAAGAGCCGTTCGAAGCGTTGACGGATTTGAATGCGGTGTATCTTTGATGGGTAACAAGCATGTATGAGGATCAGCGTTGCTTGCTCGCTCAATATACCAGTGTCGACATTGTCTTACAGCGGCTTTGATGGTGCGTGTTTGAGCTCATGACAGATCCGGTCAGTTTCTAGGGGATGCACAGACTTTACAACGAGACAAAGACGGAAATCAAGCGATGCAACTGAGATCAATGCGATGAGATTGCAGATGCTGGAAAGAGAAGCTACTCCTCTGCGGCGGCAGCAGCTCCAGCAGCAGCCGAGGCGGCTTTCTTTGCCGACTTCTTGTCCTCTTCGATGGCGATATTCTTCTCGGACGGACCGCCGTCTGCTTCAGAGGGCAGCTCGTGGAAAGGCTTGGTGCGGGAAAGAATGAGATCCTTCACGTCATCTGCTACGTCACCCTGGACTACAATTTCGTCCACTCCCGGGTTTTGAACGCTCTTACTGACGGACGCACCTGTTGCGAATCTGCTCGAAAGCGCCTTTGCCACCACCTTCAACGCCGGCAGAGGAGGCGAGAACAAGTGCAGCCCTACAATACTTGTGGTCACCTTCCTCTTCGTCCTGGCTTCCTTTTTCAATACGATCTTGGATGCGGCCATTTCCGCCTTGGCCCTCTCCTCCTTTGCAACCGTCTTGCGCTCCTTCTTGGCCGCTTCTCGTTCGAGATCCTCGGCTTGCTTGGTGGTGAGGTTGGCAAGGTTGGAAGAGATGGCTTCTTCGGACCAGAGTTTGGAGTAGAGGGTGGGTTGGTTATCATGGAGCCAGGAGCGACACTTCGAGGGGGAAGGTCCGAATTCGCAATACTCGGGTGGGAAAGTGCAGATAGCGCAGTAGATGACCTCGCGGGGTTGGGGACCGGTGGGGGCAGAAGGACCGGCTTCGGATTGATCGACGTCCGCCATGGTGAGAAGTGCAGAGAGGTGATTGGGTCAGTGGAGATGGTGCGGTTGGAAGGAAAGATTGAAGGGTGAATGCGGTAAGGTGGTGGTAGCGCAAGAAGTGAAATTGGAAGCTGTCAAAAAGATTATCGCACGACACCTCTAAGCCTCCACTCTGCGGATCGGAAAGGAAAATCAATCGGGCAAGATGAAAATGTCGAAGCCCTCGCCCGCTTGCGCTGAGGCCAAGGGATTGCAGGTAACTTACTTGACAGGTCGCCGGCCCAATCTCAGGCGGTGCAGCGTAAAAAGGTCTCGCCCAACCTGCCCCTCTAAAAGCCCGCAGTGCATGCTTTTTGACTCACCGATAGCCGAACTTTTTGTACACCGTTGATCAGACGTAGCCTCGCATCCATCCATTTTGGACTCCAGCTCTTCTCCTTTCTTTACGTCTCTCACCATCAACTAGACTAGACACGTCCTAGAGTGGTTCCACCCGACTCGAATTGCCCATCATGGACCAGCTCATCCGCTTTGCCAAGCAACACAAGCGTGAAATCAAAGGTCTCCTCAAGAAAGCTTTCCTTTTCTGGAAGAAGAGCCAAGGTCACGGAGGGCAAGGCGGCGGCGGCGGCGGTGCATCCTACGGTCAAGCTGCTTCCCATGGCCAGCAACCACAGCAAGGCGGCTACGGCGGCGGATATGGTGGCGGCTATGCCGGCGCTGCCTCTCACGGAGGCTACGACCACCCCCCACCCCAAGGCGCCTACCACGCCCCCGCCCCTCAACACGGCGCACCCAGCCAAGGTCCACACTACAAATTCTCCGCAGACAACCAAGTCAACCAACACGATGCCAACTATATGAATCTCCGCAGCCAAGCCCGATCCGAGGGTGACAAGATGGCCCAATGCTTTGATCAATCCCACAAAGCCTACGCTCAAGGCGATGGTGGTCGTGCCAAACAACTCAGCAACGAAGGTCACACCCACAAGCAAAACATGGAACGTCTCAACAAGCAGGCTGCCGATTGGATCTTTATGGCTAACAACGAAGACTCGCCCCAGGGAACGGTGGATTTGCATGGATTGTACACTTCGGAAGCGTTGGAGAGGACCGAGCAGGCGGTAAGACAGGGGCAGGCGCAAGGATGGGGTGAGTTGAGGGTGATCGTGGGTAAGGGGCTGCATAGTAAGGACCACAGGCAGCATATTGCCCCAGCGGTGGAGAAGATGATGCAGGACTACAGATTGGAGGCTCATCTGGATCCGAGGAACGCGGGTGTGCTGGTGGTTAATCTGAGGGGAAGCGGTCAGGGTGGTGCCGGTTTCACAAGGGATTTGGCTAAGCAGACGACAGGTAATGAGGACGAGTGCACTATCATGTAGGTGCAAAAGCATTTTCGCTCCTACACTTGATGCTGGATGCGGCATGGCGCTATGCTCTGTTTGTACAACTTGCGATACCCTGGAATACACTTCGCTAAACCACAAAGGTTTCCTTTTGCCAAGCGCTGTGACTTTGTCTGACATCATTGCTGCGTAAAGGGAATGCCCATTTCAACGAGCTTTTTTTGACCATACAAGAAATCACCTGATGTATATCAACATTTAAGGCTTGGGCAACCACTTCAAGCTCTGAGGGCAAGTGCTCTTGGTGGTCGACTCTACCGGCTCGAAAGCACCAAAGTTGACCGACCCGCGCACTACCCAGAAGAACCAGAACTCGTTCATCTCGCCCTTCTTGTTGCATCCCACGAAAGGTGTAGCACCGTGAGCCTCCTTCAAGACCGCCTGAACCTGAGTCAAAGTGTAGTTCTGAGTTGCGCTGGGGACGATTCCAGCGGCGGTGAGGAAGTCGTACGTGGGTCGCTCTTGGAACTTGTGTGCGATCTGGCGGAAGTAGTTGAGCAAGGCGTAGTCCGACTGCGAGATCCAAGGGAGCGAAGGTTGGCAGGAAGGACGCATGGTAGTGTAGCAAGTTCCGTGCTTGTTGTACTCGTGCTCCATGAAGCTAGGTGCGTCACCGTCGAGGTCCTTGAAGTACTTCTGGTAGTATGCGTAGAGGGCAGGGTCGTACTTCTGTAGAACCTCAACAATCTGCTCACCAGTGTAAGTGGGGATGCCGCTGACATTAGAGCAGAACTGAGGATAGGTTCCGTCGCAGTAGTCGGGCCAGAGACCGTGGATGGTGGTCGAATCGGCCGGGCCGTCGTTGACGGGATCCGGAGCGTTGGTGGTCCAGAATTGAGTCGAGAGGATGAGACCGGACTGCTTGCCGCCGTCGGTGAGGGCACCGTTGAAGCAGCAGTTGGCGGGAGAAGAGGCGGGAATGTCGTAAGAGGCGTGGCAAGAGAGTTGAGAGGAGGCCTTGGCACAAGCAGCGACGCCTTGACCTTTGTTCTTGAGACCGTTGCCTAGCTGGTCGAGCTGGCCGGGAGGGGAGTTGGCGGCGACAGAGCCGGCAGTGGCGAGGAGAGCGAGGGTGGCGGCGGTGAACTTCATCTTGACCAAGGGCGTGAGTGGAGAGGGATCCTTGGAAAGGAGGCCGATGAAGTGGGGGTAGAGACGCTGGTTATATGTACTTTCTTGAGGATGTGCTGAGGAAGATCGCGTTCCCAAAGCCTCCGCTGTGATAGCGTACGAGCAGCGAGCACGGCGAGCAGCTTCCGTCGCTCAGCAGAAAAGGGTCGACCTCGGCTACGCTATCTTCTCAACCCTACCCAACCACCACAACGCGAAGCCTCGCAGGGAAAGAATTCAATCTGATGTCGCACACTTTGACACGTTCCTGCCAACCTGCGTGACCCGCTCGATCTTCCAATCAGCCTCCCCAACCACTCTGCGGGGGACAGGTCGGAGTGCGGGCGAGAGTAAAGTTGCCAAAGCTTAATCTTTTTCTAAAGACATTTCGGAAGAAAGTCTGCCGATTTGGACAGCCTTATCCGAACTCAACTCGCTTCTGCAGAGTCTTGGCCTCGCTTGCACCGTTCGAAAACCTTTTGACCGCAAAAAAAAAGATACGGCGGAGAAGACCGATGCCTGCGGAAGCAAGCGAGGGCAGCGGAGCTGCAGAAAGGATGTCCACGTTCATGAAGGCGCTTGCGGCCGTGCGGAAAGGGTCTTCCTTTTTCCTCGTTCCTTCCTCGTCAGCGATCACTCTTCGGTGGATGCGACAGTTGGAACGTTCACCTTTCTGCGTTTCGAGTATCCGCGCAACGCTGTGCATCGAGCTCATGACGAGCTTGGCAATGCAGGTTGTTGCAGAACGTGCGCTTTGAATCTCTAGCCCGACGAAGAGGCTGTCAGTGTGTGCGCGTCGAAACAGCATGGTCGGGCCCCGCAAAGCAATCTAGTCTTACTCTTTGCCGCGCTCATTCTCGTCACGTCAGGAACGCTTGGTAATATGCATGTGGTTCGAGCAGGCACAGGCAAGTAGTGCATGCATGGTTGCAATGGCAGATCGAATGGTATTGATGGTATTGTGCAGACATCACAGCATGACCTTCAAAAGCTTTCCAACACCCTGGCCGCCCACGCATTCGCCTCGACCCTCGGACGGAACTCATCCACCACCTTTCTCAGCTCTTGTAGCTCCGCGTCCGGATCCTCCAACCTGGCCCGCTTCGCTCCCTTCTCGCCCGTCCTCTCCGCCCACGTCCTGAGGAATTCATCCACCAACGCAGCTCCCTCCCTGGTCACGTCCTCCGGCAGACTATCCAGTACTGATGTGCTCTTCTCGTCCTCATCGTAATCCTCCAACTCCTCCGCCTTCCTCTTCGCCAGCGCAATGACAGAGGGTGGGAAGTTGGCGAGTTCCGCCACATTGATACCCAGACTCTGATCGCTGATCCCCGGCTCCACCTTGTATAGTAGCGTAATGTCGCGATCTTGCCTCGACCCGCCCTCTTTTTGCTGTACATGAGCGACCACGTGCAAGTTCCTGACATGCTTCTGCTGACTAGCCAAATTGGTCAACTCATGGAAATGGGTAGCGAAGAGACATTTGGATCGAACGTGTGTCGCGATGTACTCGGAGATGGCCCAGGCAAGACCAAAGCCGTCGTATGTGGAAGTGCCGCGGCCGAGCTCGTCGATGATGATGAGCGAATCCGAGGTCGCGGTCTTGAGAATGGTGGCGGTCTCGAGCATCTCAGCCATGAACGTGGAGACACCTTTGAGTTGACTATCTCCCGCGCCTACTCGAGCGAGGATGCAGTCAAAGACGGGAAGTCGGGCGCCTTCGTCGGCGGGAACAAAGCAACCGACTTGAGCCATGAGGGCGATGATGCCAACCTGACGGATGTAAGTGGACTTACCGCCCATGTTGGGTCCTGTGATGACGAGGAACTCGGATTCGCCTTGGACCATCTCGGTGTCGTTTGGGATGAAGTTGACATCGTCCATAACCTCGAGGCAAGGATGACGTGCGTTACGGATGTCCAAGTCGGAGCTGGAGCCCTTCTCGCTGATGACCGGTTTCGTGTAAGGGGTCGGGGCGCTTTCTGAAACATGAGCAAAGCTGACGATCACGTCAAGGTGAGCGAGCACCACATTGAGCTTCTCCAGTGGTGGGCAGTATGAAGACGCAATTTGGATGACCTCTTTCACCAAGCCACTTTGCGATCGGCTGTAGCGCTCTGAAAGATCCTTGAAGTCATTGCCAAGGTCGCGCAGCGCTTCGTTGGTGAAGTAGAGACCACCCTTGACGGTGGCGATGTCCGAATATCCCTTCTTGTTGCGCACCAAGCTCGCGTCTGTGCGGGTGACACGCAAACAGTAGCCATATACATGGTGATTCTCGAGATGCAATTTCTTCTCAGTGTCCATGCGCAGCTCCTTGCCCGCCAGACGATGCTGCTCGTCAAGCTTGTCGCGTGTCTCATCCAATGCCTCCTTAATTTGTCGCAGGTTGTCGTCAAAGTCAGGCTTGATGACAAAGTTGTGATGCGACAGCTCGTTCAAGTCTAATGTCGCTTCTACGAGCTCAGTGAACTTGGTAAGCGCAGTGTCATGAAGCCTGAGGGGCTCGATGTAGGTCGTGTCAAGGAGCGATTGATGCTCCTCCGAGGGCGTGTCCATGTCCGATATTGTCTGGATGAGGCCAGGAAGACGCAAGACTGCTTGATAGACGCGAACAACATCCTCGAGCGTGGCGACACCTTTCTGGAAACGCTTGCTTATGCGATGCATGTCTGGCATGAGCTTGAGGTAATCATCACGGATAAGCTGACGAGAGCTGTTGTCTCGGACGAAGAGCTCGACGAGGTCTTGGCGTTGCTTGATGGCGTGAACATTGACGAGAGGCTGTTTGAGCCATTGACCGAGCAGTCGTTGGCCCTGACCGGTACGGCAGCGATTCAAAAGACCATAGACGCTTGTATTTTTGCTCGAGCCTGTCTGTCCTGGTTCAGGGAAGAGGTTGAGGGCCCGCAGTGCCGAGTTGTCGAGACGGAGGTACTGGGAGAGATCGTGTGTACGAATAGTGTACTGGCCGAAGTTGTGCTTGTCCGTGAGAAGACCCAGATAGGAGACAAGCGCGGAGGCAGCGCCCATAGCCACCTTGAGGTCGAGCTCGGGAATAGTGATACCTGCGGATTCGTCCCTGAGCAGCCGGCGAAGGTCTTGCTCGATGTTCTTGGCCGAAAAATCGGCCCTTCGATTGTCGAACATGACGACACCGCATCGCTCAATGACATCCTTGAGCTTCTTGAGGTCAAGATCTGCGCCCTTGTCGTCTTTTGGAAGAATACATTCCTTGACACCAAGCTGAATGATGAGCGACTCGGTGTTGCTGAAAAGATCGTTCTCGGCATATTCAGCGACACAGAGCTCGCGGTTGGTGGCATCGGCGAAAGCAGCGCCGACGGTTCTGACACCGTCCTTGGTGGTCATCTTGAGCGCCATGACGATTGGAGAGCTGACAATATCGGCATTGACAAAGATCATATCTTCCATCTGCTGCAGGTTACCTGGGGAAGCCTGCTTGATGATAGACCACGAATTGTTGCGTTTGCCGCCTGCGTTGGCCCAGATCTCGACTCGCATCTGGCGAGAAGTAAGGGCTTCGCGCAAGAAATTCTTTGCCGCTGCTGTGCTGAGTGTGATGGACGGTAGACCACCTTTGTCCTTGCCACCGCTGCCGAGATATTTGAGCGCCGAATGCGTCTTAAAGACGAGGTTTGCAATGAGAATGGCATCGTCGCCATGAGCCGAGTAGAAATCAGAGCGGTCGAAGAGACGGAGAGTTCCTGGAGAAGTGGCGGGCATGGACCTGAAGAAGGAACAGAAGGAGCTCTCTGCGACATTGTCCAGGCCAAGATCTGGCTTCTCGGAAGTGGAAGGGCCGTCATACATGAGACCCGACATGTTGTATGATCAGCAGTGTAGAAGTCGACGAGTCTGCTTGACAGTGATGATAGAGAGCAGAAACAACACCTTGTCAAGGAAAAAAAGGCTCAAAGCTATCAGAACCTCCGCTCACGCTGCCAAAGTGGCACTCGGACCCTTCTTTACGCGTCGCGTGAGTTCAGGATTGAGTGGAGGCTCAGCAGTCGAAAAAGAGAGGCAGCACAGCGCGGCGTCTTTCACGCGCTCACAGCATACTGTCCAAAAGAACGAAGCAACTAACACTCACGTTTTCTTTTCAGATCAATGCTCCAGCCCTTTTGAGAGATCCGCCCCACCTCAGAATACTAGCTACTACCTGTATCAGATGAAAACACAAGCTTCTTTTTTGAGGGCTCTTATGTTGCAGAGGAGCTTCGGGTGTTATTCCTGAGCCAGACGCTGGATGACGCTCTGCTTTTTGCGCTGGTTCTCGGTGGGGCCGTCCGCTGTAGGAGCAGGCTTATCGGTCCTTGTGCCAATGCGGATATCGGTAGCAATGCGTTGAGCACCTAGACGGTGGACAGCTTCGTGGCAGCGCTCGATCGCTTTGCTGACGACAGGGAAGGTTCCCTCGAGATTCGTGCCATAGCCGCTGTTGAAAACGAGCCTCAGTCAGATTTCGTCAGGCTATCATGATGATGCGAGATCATGTTGCGTCACTTACTGGACTTCGTATCGGATGCCCTCGTCCTTCATGCTTTCAAGCACTCGCTGACATTCTGTAATGTATTCGCCGACCGAGGTGGTTGGTGTGCCCATCGGAATGACTGTGGTGCAAGTAAAGCAATCACTTGAGTCGTTTAGCTTTGTGATGCATCACTTGGGTAAATCGCGTGGGGAGTTGTACTCACGACAGAAGTCAGCCACAGCATAGAGTGGTGATGGCCCAGCAGACATCTTGTGCGGTTGTCGTATGGTATGCGAGAGAGTCAGGTGGCTCACTGAGAAGAAGCAAGCATGCTTCAGAAGTCTGGAAGATTGCTAGCAAAGAAATCACTTTGGGAAATCCTCGGTCGCGTGTTGCAAAGTGTGAGAGCGAGTTGACAGGTGCGTGCAATTTCAAAGAGTGGTGTTGGTGTGGAGGAGGATTCTCGAGCTTTGACTTTGGCAACAACCTTGAGCCGCCGTTTGTTCCCATCACACCTCATCGTTTGGACTTGTTTCTATACATGTATTAGCGCTCAAATCTCCAGCCATGGCGCAGCCGCCATCTTCAGGCGACGACGCAGCTGACGACAATGCTCGAGCATCCACTTCGACACTTCGCACACCTATGACTACCCCATCTCGTCCAACCGCCCTCCTAAGCAAGTCTTGGACCTCAGCATCCGCCAGCGCCTCCACTACACCCTCTCGTATCACAGTGGGAGCCAATACCAGTACAGCTGCCGACATCACCTCCTCGCGCTCACAACCGACCTCCAATGACAGTTCTACATCGACACGCACGTCCACGCCCATACCCGAACTTTCATTCAGCCCCTCCACACCACAGTTGTCCAGTGCCGAAGGGCTCTTCGGTACCTCACAGGGCTCGCCACACGGCGACATACCTCCAGTTCGGATATCTTCGGCGCAAGCCTCGGACAGAAGTGGGTCCAACGACAGCGAAGGCGCATTCAATGATGCGACAGAAGACGAGCCGGAAACGGTAGGCTTCACCGCCAGCTCGAGCATACACGCACTGGATCTGCTTCACAAGGTCAATGACAGGGCGGCAGCGGACAGAGCTACGTTAAGCCATAGTTTACGGTCAAGGCTATCCCAGCTTTCAGTCAGTCGAGCCTCGACTAAGCAGAGGAGCAGGAGCAATAGTAGAGATGCAAGGGCGATACCGACGCTGTTCCGTGAGCCAACACACACACAGCTAATTACAGCGACAGAAGCGCAAACTGCTGCTCGTGAGACCGCTGACGACTTGTCAGACCAGCCTGTCCAAGAGCAGCATGTCGACGAAGCTACACGTCTCCATTCCCCGAATCCATCGGACCAATATGTCGATCGCAAGTACTACATCCTTTCATCTGCCGGCAAGCCCATCTACATTTCCCACGCTTCCCTCTCCCGGCGAAGAAGACGTCGTGATCGACGCAGGCATCAAGAGCAACGCAAAGATCAGACAAACACGGAAGACGCTTCCGTTGCCGAGTCAGATGAGGAGGACGAATCAAGCACAACGCAAGTCGGCGTCATGCAAGCCCTCATTTCCATCTTTGCTGATGAGGATTCCGACAAGCTCCGCTTCATTCGTCAAGGCGACCTTCTCATCACTTTCCTCCTTCGAGCACCGCTCTATCTCGTGTGCGTGAGTATGTGGAACGAGGAGCCTTCAACGCTTCGACAGCATCTGGAATACCTCTACTTGCAGGTGATCAGTCTCGTTTCGGCCAGTCAGTTGAGCAGGCTGTTCGGACGGATGCCAAACTTTGATCTGAGAAGGCTCTTGGAGGGGACGGAAGGGATCTTTGACTACATGGTGAACCAATTGAATGCGAACGAGGCCGAGGAGGAGGATGTTGAAGGTGCGATCACGGATTGGGCCTCGTGCCATCAATGGTGGTTGCAAGCGCTCCAGCCCGTCCGCATCACCGTGCCGAATCTTCGCGATCAGTTGACAGCAGCATTGCAACCACCTGCAGAAGCCAGCTCGTCATCTTCGACGTCAAGCTCACAACCTCAGCGACCGAAAGATTTGCTGTACATACTCCTCCTTGCCAACGGGAGGATTGTCACCCTTCTTCGCCCTCGCAAGCATTCCGTACATCCAATCGACCTGCTTCTGTTGACCAACACAGTCATGGGCAGTCGATCGATCAAGCGCTCAGGCGGCTCCGAGGAAGCCGAAATCTGGATGCCGTTCAGTATGCCCAAGTTTGCGCCGCAAGGATTCGTGCATGCTTATGTCAAGTTTTTGGATCCTGAAAGCTGGACTACCCCACCACCTCAAACGGATGGCGTGAGGGAGCAAAATGGGAAGATGACGTCCTCTGAACTGGCGGTCATTGTAGTCACCGCGGACAAGGATGCTTTCCCGACCGTATCGAATTGGATCTCTTCTCTTGTCGCGAAACCGCCTTCAGAGGGAAGCGATACTGCCTCTCTCGCATCGACGTCGAGCAAGACTAAGAAGACACGCTCAACGTCCAAGACTCTCAGAACTGGCCCCGCAGAACCCGCGGGGGAGGCTTGGTTGACCTCTTTCCAAACGCACATTCTCACTCTCTGTCGACACCTCTCGGATCCCACTAACGTCGAAGAAGGCGCACCTCGAGTCTCCGCGTATACCTGTGCTGAACTCGGTCTTGCCGGTCTCCGCCATTTCGTCTATCGCAGCAATACCACCATCCAACTCACCTCTCCCACCCTTCCCGCACCCTACTCTACCAACTCCGTCCATCGCAAAAGACTGTTCACGCTCTATTCACTCGTCCATCACAACATCCACCATCCTACTCCCCCCGCCAACTCGACTTCCTCTGTGGAGAACCTTACCGCCTCCAACCCTTCCACCCCCGCCGCCGCCGCAGTGGGGGCAGGGGGAATGATGGAGAGCAGCTCGCAATTCGCCTCGGCTCTCGGCTTTACTCCTTGGTCCGGTGGGCCGACTCGACCGCTACTAAATGCGGATCGCAGGTTGAAAATGCAATTAGTGAAGACGGAGGAGGAGCAGGTGTTGGCATGGATTACGAGCCCCTTTGAATTATATTTGTGTGTCAATCCGCAGGTTAGTAAGGCAGGGATTGTGGCGATTGCCAATGGGTTGACGAAATGGATTAAGCAGAATGAGAGGGAGTTGTTTTTAGTCAATGCGGGAAGCTTCTAGGTACTTCAATTCAACCTCTTGTTTTGCTGGCTGTGGGTGTTGAATGTGTGTCGAGTCTGGAATGACCGCCAGGCTGAGGTTAGGGACGACTGCGAACACAATGCAGTCAGTCAGGCTGCTGGAGATGACAAAGAAGGCCGAGACGCAACTGAGTTGAATACAGAGGAGCTGACACTTGTTGAGAGAGTAGGAAGTCGCCAGCGCTTTGAATTTTTTGCTGCGATGCTGCCTGTCTGGCCTGAGTCTCCCTCAAGCGAAGGCTGGATAATATGGTCTGCCAATTCACCATTGCCAGGGTATATCTGCATGCTGTTTCTGGAAACATGTTCCCAAGATCTTCCAACACTTGCTGCCTGAAAGGCATCTATACCATTTGCAAGCTGAAATGCTGCAGATCTGTGATGACTCTGTTGCCGCTTCTCTGCAATCTGGAATGCTGCTCCTTGTGAGATAGCACAGCTGGGTGCATATTCTGTGCAGAATCTGTCTCCTCTCCATCATGATGTCTAGGTGTAGTACTTGGTGGCTGCAATGGATATTGGTGTGACTAGACACACCAAGAATGTGGAGAATGTCATGGATGGGGAATGGTAAGGGAGTCCTGACATCCCTTTGTCTGCAAGCAAGGTCACACAGCATGGGGGTCAGTGCTGAGCATGCATGGATTTCTCATACCATGTCAACATACTGCACAGGATTATGGGGATGGGAATTGTATTGTTTTGACAGAGATTAGAGAGAGGCCTGTAAACCTGATCAATCAGGGGTCATGGAACTGCAGCATTGGACAATCAAGGCCTTACAGTTTGGCAGGAGCCTGGTCAAATTAGTAAGCACACAAGAGGGACACTATGCTAGGTTGTCTTCCCTCATCAATTGTATTATATTCTATTCTTGCATGTAGTGGAAAGTTGGACTTATTGAAGAGGACACCACTTTGCTGAATGCCACCAAGTGCCTGATGCAAACAACCAGGTCCCAGTAATGTAACTGTGTCCAGCCTCACCTGCTGATCTTTTGCCCTGAGATCATTACACCCTGGAGGATTCACAATTTTTTTCATTGGTGTATCAACACAACTGCAATCCAAGGTTTGAAACTCATTGATTGCATCATCCAGCTTTCCCTGGCTCAGCTGATTGATTTGTATGATCTGCCCAACAAATGTCTGGCCTGTGCAGATGAGTGTTGAGCAATATATAGAAGCTTGAAGGGGTTGAGATGATGTCCCAATATGTACATCCTATCAACTCAAGTATCAACATCTTTAACTCAAATCTTGATACCCTCCAGCCCCAGTTTCAACATGGCTGAGATTTGCAAGCGTACACAGCAGGCCCTGGAGGTGATTCCTCCACCTTGCCCTTCCACCCCTGAGCCTGTATCAACAGAGCTGCTTTCCAATGGCACTCTTCCTGGCACACTTCTGCTCTCAGTCCCCAGACTGAGGTCTGCTGCAGCAAAGGTCATCATCACAGAGCAAGACAAGGAAACTGGCCTGACCACCTACAAGTTGCACAATGGCCATGTCACTGTATCAGCCAGGATAGACACAGGCAATGAAATCTTTCTTTGCAATTCTGTGTGCTTGCTTTGCAAGAGGCCTAGGGCCAATGGAGACATCCCTGTCTGTGTCAATTGCAGCCGACTACAAATGGCACAGCTTGTGGGTGCTCAGGATCCTTCCCCTGACCCCATTA
This sequence comes from Pseudozyma thailandica, assembly GCA_023212835.1. Taxonomy (NCBI): domain Eukaryota; kingdom Fungi; phylum Basidiomycota; class Ustilaginomycetes; order Ustilaginales; family Ustilaginaceae; genus Pseudozyma; species Pseudozyma thailandica. The sequence goes on from JALCCH010000021.1 coordinate 254,640, forward strand.
ATTGACACATGGTGGATCACAAGAACAGGGTGACCACCAACAACTTTGCAGCCAATCTGCACTGGGTCTCATTGCAATTCAACACTTTCAATCGTGAGAGGACCTCATCTCTAGCATACAAGGGCTTGGTGGCACAAGGATTGAAGGTTTGCTTGAGAGTTCTGCAGATCTCAAGGATTGAAGGTTTGCTTGAGAGTTCTGCAGATCTCCAAGCTTTTTGACAATCTGGAAACCCCAGCTTGTTGCTATGACCTCATCTGCCGGCAGGCATTTGGGGATCAAGTCCACAGCGTGGACGGCCTTCTCAATGGCCTGCCAGACCAGGACCGGCATGTCAGCTTCGAACATGTCTGTGATCACGGTGTTGAGGTGTGACAGGTGTGTCAGACGTTCATTGTGCTCATGCAGGATCCACTCAATATCACAAGCATGCACAAGGACAGGGAGGCTGCACTCATTGCAGCCTCAACAGCACACAAGGAGCGCAAGGCGGACCGCCTCCGCCGTGAAGAAGAGGTGGCAACAAGGAAAGCATTGCTAGGGGTGGACATCGCTGTAAATGCCGACCAGATCCCTTGCTTTGTTATGAAGAGGGGCAGCACCAAGGTGGAAGTGCTGGTTGATCAGGACATCTGGGTCAAGATCACTGCTAGGGGAGGCCGGTTGAGCTTCTGGGGTAGCAAAGCCTGCTACCCCATCCTCCATCTCCCTGGCTCACGGCCAAGTATGCTCTCAAGATGGTTGTGTCCCGCCTTGCAAAACCAGGTTGTGGATCACATCAACCGGAACCCACTCGACAACCAACGAGACAATCTGCGTGCCGCCAGCTATTGAGCAAATGCACAGAACGCAATCAAGTACAAAAGTACTGGTCTCATTGGTGTTCGATGGCAGAAGTGCAGATCTTGGGCGGTCTCATTCACTGCTTGGTATGACAAGGTCTCATTTCAGGTGTACAAGATGTTCAAGGAAGGCAAGAAGGAACTTGCTATTGAGACCTACGATCTGGCGGCGTTATATCAGCACTGCAAGGGGGCGCTCCTGAACCGTCCAGAGAAGCTGACAGCATCTGGAAGCTCTTAATGACAATGAAAGGATCCTGGAGCTTGGCAAGCTCCTCACACCAAGGGATAGCACACAGTGGTCTGAATACCGCGGTGTTTCAGTCATGGCTGGCAAGAGGCCGGGAAGCCTCAAGTGGCATGGCAATTTGCAGTTGAGGGGCAAGCAAGTACATCTTGTGATGTCTTTTGATGCTCCCAGCAAGGTCAAGTGCGCAATCTGGAACAATCTCTGGCACCTGAGCATTGATGACAATCTCAAGGTCAACTTTGAACAGCTCAGGCTGTGCTACCTTCACTGGCTCAAGCACGATGGTATCAGCAGAGAGAATCAGTGAATTCACATCAACAAGGCATACCAGCTACTGGGTGGCAATGACCTTGCAGAGTTGTGCAAGGATGAGGAGGGAGTTGAAGTTTGACAAAATTTCAAAATTCATGCTGCTAGCAGGCAAACAATGGTGATCACATCACTTGACTTTTGTAGCACTTGAACAATTGATTTGACAAAATTCAGGAAGTTCAAGAAGTGACAGTGAAACTGCATCCCTTAAAAGTCACATCCTCCACAGAGGAGAAGATCTAAGCAAAAAATTGTTCCTGGAAGCAAACATAAAAGTCAATGCTGACCAAATTCTTGCTACCTGGCCAGGAAGGACAGCACTAAGATTGAATTGCTAGTTGATAAAGACATCTGGTTTTACATTGCTGCAAGGAGGAGCAAGCTCAAGATCTGGGAAAAAGTATGCAGAAATCCTATTCAGCACCTCCCTGGCTTGAGAACAGCAATGCTCTCCAGATGGGTGTGCTCTGCCTTGCAGAAACATGTTGGAGAATACAAAGATTGTGACTCTTGTGACAGCTGTTACTCAAATCCAAGTCCAGCAAATTTTGCTGCAAAACAGGCAGGATGTGGTCAAGTATTCAATCTTGGGTCTTGCTGGCATGTGGCAGCAGAAGTGCAGTTCTTGGGCTATGCAGTTCAATGCTTAGGATGACAATCTCTGCTGTCTGCAAAATTTTCAAAGATGGCAAAAAGCATCTTGCCATCAAGACATACAATCTGGCCACCTGGTATGGTACCAGCACAGCAAGGGGGCATTCTGTTAAGCCTCCAGGGTCTGAGGACCTCGGGGTGGAACTTCGTGCGAGGCTGGAAGCAGGTAGTCTACCGGGGTCCGGTAGAACGCGATGGGCACTCGGTAGCTGGCGGCGGATGGTTGTTCGTGTGAACAGTCTAAGATTCCCACTACTAGTGTGAGTAGAATAGAATACAATCGACGAGGGGAAACAACCGATATCGTTGCTCCCCTCACAGTTCTGTACAGGGTACCGGGGTCCCTGCACCCTGCGGGGTCCCGCTTATCCATTACCGCAGTCCTGCCTTTGGACGACCGATCGGGTAGTCTACCAACACCCGTCGATCTCGATCCTGCGGCGGTCCCCGATCGTGGCACGATTCCCCCAATGGATCGGCAACCCCTGGGTCTCACTTGTGCTTTCGGCAGCCCCCCCTAGCCTAGGGGGTCTCCGGTAAGGGTTGTTGGGGAGCCCAGTACGGTACCTGAGTCCCCCCTTCGTAACACATTCCTGAACCATCCTGGAAAGCTCACAGATTACCTTGAGGCTCTCAAAGACAAGAAAATACCAAGGGCTTGACAATCACCTGATGCCAAGACAGTGGGGTCAATGGTCCCAAGTTTTTGCAGAGTGTCTTCAATGCAAAATTGTTGGCATGGTAATCTGCATTTCAAGGGCAAATGTGTGCAACTCTTGATGGCCCTTGATGCTCCCAGCAAGGTCAAGTGCACCATCTGGAACAATCTCTGGCATTTGACCTTCAACAATAATCCCAAAGTCAATTTTGAGCAGCTCATGACATGCTACCTTCACTGCCTTTAGCATAAGGAACTCCAAAAGGGAATCAGTTGACAAAGCAGGAGGTGGATGAGATTGATAGCGTGATAAAGAGCTTCAAGATTAACGGAACAAGCAATGCCAATGATGAACTACTGCGCTTTCTAAACAGTCGGGCTAGTTGTGCATTAGTTACTTGAATGACCATCTTGCCACCCAAAGGCATGTGAAGGAATTCGCTGTCTTCGAACTCGTCTGTGGACTTTGGCATGCATGAGGACTATGACCAACGAGACCAGTTTGGTCGACTGCACAAAAGCTTTCTGCGAAGCTCAAAAGGCTCATTGACTTTCAGCAAAACTCCTCATGAGACGTGCGAAACGGGCTGGCTCGAGTCACAGAGCCTGAATCTGGAGATACGAAATGCAAGAAAGAGTGGATGCAAGAAGTACAAGAAAGACAAAAAGTACAAAGGCTTGCTCGCAGATATGCACAACAGGTCACGGCGATGAGATATGTGAATGTTGTCGATTCAGCACTTGAACTGACACTCGCCTGCATGCTTTATCAACGCTTGAAGATGGTAACGCAATCTTCATCCTCCAACACATGATCCGCACCCACTCTCTGCCCCCTTGGATGCTTAGCACTCTTACCCCAAACCATGGCGAACTTGAACTGCTTGATAATCTCCTTGTGAATCGCATTGCAGAAGTCCTCCACCGTGCTCCTTCCCGTCTTCAATACCACTGGGGACGAGTAATCGGGTGCAGCTTTCCTTGGCTTTGTGTAGACTCGCACAAGCGAGAGTTCCTGCCACATCTTCTCGACAAGTTCGTCGTCGACATTCCACCAGTGCTGCGAAGAAATGGGGACTGAGTTGGGGATCTTGTAGAGGAGGTCAAGTTCTTCGATGGAGATCGAGTCGATCTTGTTAAGAACGTAGATGGCGGGGACGTAGATGCGGTTGCCTTCGATGACGTCGATGAGTTCCTCGATGTTGGCGTCTTGACGGAACGAGACGTCTGCGTTCGAAATACGGTATTCGGAAAGAACCGCTTTGACTTCATCGTGATCCAGCTTAGTCAGAGGGACGGTGTTGGTGATAGCAATGCCACCCTTTTCCTTCTTCCTCACGACAATATTGGGTGGCTTCTTGTTGAGTCGAATGCCGAAACCTTCCAACTCGTTCTCAATGATCGCCTTGTCCTTCAAGGGCTTGCCCACATCCAGGACAATGAAGATGAGATTGCACGTCCTGGCAACCGCGATGACCTGCCTACCACGACCCTTACCGTCCTTTGCACCCTCGATAATACCCGGCAAATCGATAATCTGAATCGGCGCGCCATGCACCTTCATCGTACCCGGAACCGACGTCAAAGTTGTGAACTCGTACGCTGCGGCTTCGGATGTCGTTCCTGTCAAACCGGACATCAATGTCGACTTGCCGACCGAGGGAAAGCCCACGAAGCCTACCGAAGCCACACCAGTCTTGGCAACGTCGAATCCAATACCTGGTCCACCGCCTCCACCGCCGGAAGGAGTGATGAGCTCTCGCTTCAACTTAGCCAACTTGGCTCGAAGCTGACCCAAATGGTAGGATGTAGCCTTGTTCTTTTGGGTCTTGTTCATCTCATCTTCGATTTCCTTGATCTTTTGTACCGTTGTCATTTTGGGTAAGGCTGGCTCGGAATCTGTCCGGCGCGATGGATCGTGTGATGTGTGTCCTTCGTGACAGTCGGAGTCGCCGCGGAATTGCGGGAGATTCGATTGCGCTGGGTGCGTGAGTTACTGGGAGCGCAGGCGAGTAGCGTGTAGCTGCAGATGGGTGATGTATGCTAGGTGAAGAAGATGACGATGGTTGATGGTTGGTGGTTGATGGTTGTGGAGAATGTCGACAGAAGGTTGCAGGAAAGAGATAAAGCTTCTCGGCAATGGTAAAAAAATTCGATCACCTTCCGCACGAAATGTCAAGTGACGTTCAGTTGCCGCTCATTCCAAATCCTGGTAAATTTTATCCTCTACTTGAAACACTTTAAAAGATCTTACATTACTGAGGGATTGATTTCGGTCAGAGCAGTTGGAAGTCGCCTCAGCCGGGGCAAACCAAAGTACAGCTGCTTTCAAAGGCGAGAGAGTAAGAAAGTGGGGAAAGCTACGCTTGCGCTCCAGCCACCCTCCGCAGCTCAAGACCCTCTTCCAATTAGTTATCCTCTCAACGCTTCCATCTTTACCACACCACGTTCAACAACCGAAACCCGCTAGACAAGATGATGGAGCCAACAACCAAGCCAACTCAGTGAGTCCACACCTCTCAACATCTGCACAACATGACTGATCCAGGCCTGACCGACGCGGCTCCTCTTTCTGCTGTCGCTGCCTCACAGCCCACCCAAAGACGACCCCATCTCGGTCGAAGAGCTCAAGCAATACAACGGCACTGACGAGTCCAAGCCCGTCTACGTCGCCGTCAAAGGCACTGTATTCGATGTCACACCCAAGCGTGAGATGTACTCGCCCGGTAAAGGCTACCACATCTTTGCGGGTAAGGATGGGTCGAGAGGGTTGGGAATGTCGAGTCTCAAGCCAGAGGATGCAGTGGCGGATTACAGCACGCTCGACGATAAGCAGTTGAAGGTGCTGGATGATTGGCATTCGTACTACACAAAGCGATACAATATCGTTGGCAAAGTCGCTCAGTAATCTCTCCCCCTTCAGCATCTATTTGTAACATCACAGCGCTCATTCCCGAATAAACACATATCAACCGCACATACATCCTCCGACGTCGTGATGCGACATAGTGATCAGTCATCGATGATGAAGCAGCAATCATACTGACAAATCAACAAGATGGCTTTATGGAGCAAGTCTATCAATCGTCCACTTGTCCACATTTGCATCGACCCCGCTTTCCAGTCCCCTCGTATACTTGAATCTATCATGCAACCGGTTTGGTCTTCCACACCAAAACTCTACCTCGTCCGGCACGATCCTATACCCTCCCCAAAAGTCCGGCAGCGGAACATCCTTTTCACCACCCTCGTACTTTTGACTTTCGTCCAGACCTGCTGCGCCCGGAATGCCGAATTTGGTTTCCACTGCTTTGACCTTCTCCTCGAGTTCGGAGCGGGAGGAGATGGGTTGGGATTGGGGAGACGCCCAAGCACCCACTCTACTCCCCAAGGGGCGAGAGTCGTAGTACTCCTTACTTTCTTCTTTCGTCAACCTTTCGACCCTTCCGCAGACTCGGACGGAGCGGTGGAGCTCTTTCCAGTAGAATGCTAGACTTGCATAAGGGTTGCCCTCCAGTTCCCTCCCCTTTCTTGAGCTGTAGTTGGAGAAGAATAGAAAGCCTTTGGGGTCTACTTGTTTGAGGAGGACGACGCGGGAGGAAGGGCGTGCGATGCCGGTGGATTTGTCGACAGAGCAGGTGGAGATGGTCATGGCTTCCGGTTCGTGCACCGCATTCTCGCCTGCGTGCTTGAACCAGTCGTTGAACTGAACGATGGGTGAGGGAGAGAGCGCATCCCGTTCGAGTCCTTCAGTGCGGTACTGATTGTGCGAAGTGATCGCCACCTTCGGGTCCTTGTTGTCCATCTTGACATCCATTGTTGCTTGAATCGACACAGGAGTTGTTGTATGCAGAAGACGGGCGACAGCGAAAACAGTGCGTGTGCAAGGAAGAGGAGCGAGGATGATTCGTGAACGTGTGACTCTTCCTACTGTCGGAAGCATCAGCCAGATAGCGTGCGGAGTAGGGCGGAGGCGGTAGACTGTGATGAGAGTGATGAAGGTACAAAGAAAGAAAGGTTCTTCAAGGTGAACAGCTGTCTTACCAAATCCAAGATATCGGAGTAAGACTGGAAATGCTCGTGCGCAGAACGGCAAGTTTTGCTGCAAGAAAAAAGCTCTAAATCTGCTTTGCCGGCTCACCCTCCACCTTGAAGTGGCCGTGTGACTGCATCCCGAGTCACTTTCGACACCTTCCTCTATTCACTTGGCATCAGCGAATCTCCATTCACATACTTTGACCCCAATCACACGCACGCACTTGCTCTGACTGCGGAATTTGCGTGACAATTCATGGGATGATAACATGCGATACGAACATGAAGAAGGAAACTGGCACTATACAACGTCGAATGGGATTCATACAAAGCGGAACGGGAAGCAATGACCTCAATAGAGGTTCGACGAACTCCTAATCCTAGATGAGCTACAAACCATCTGCTCAAATTCTGGGCGCATCATCATCGTCGTGCGAGTCACGAGCGAAGGCCTTGGTCTTTGCATCCTTGTCGTCGTCAAGTCTGACCGTAACTTGCGAGTCCTTAGCCGCATCGAGCTGCCTCTCATCAAGATGGTCGCGATCCCTGCTCGAGGAAGGACGACCCGCACCGCTGTACCCGAATCCGCCAGTAGGGCTGATAGGGCTTTTGCGATCATCTTCATAGTCGCCCTGCATGTTGCCGCGCTCGTAGCCAGGCAGTCCCGAGTTTGCGTCCACGGGAGGCGGTCCTGTGGGTGGAGCGTACGCGCCATAAGGGGCAGGAGGGTACAAATACGCACCATTCTGCGACTGAGGGTCGTAAGGTCCACCATACTGGTTGGCATACTGCGCACTCGGTGGCTGCTGATTCCTCCTTCCCCACCATCCCATGTTGGTGTCCCTCGTTCGCACCAAGCTAGGATCCCTGAGCTGCCTGACAAAGGCAAAGCTGAAGAGGACGAACGGAATACCCAGCAACAAGGTCACTACAAGCCAAACAATGTCCCAAGTCGAGTCGTACTTCCACTGGTTGTTGCAGTAAGTCTGCGCGTCGGCAGCCGACATGACCGTGTTGCTGCTGCTCTGACCAAACCAGTTCCAACCCGAACTCGGCGCCACTGCTCCTGTGTTGTTGGATACACAGGCACTGATGATTCGAGACTTGAACGTATGATGACCAACAATGTTGAGAACTTCAGCGGCAATGACCAAAATGAATCCAGGAACGACGAGCCTCGAGTAGAGTATGGCGAGCTTGAGATTGGTCTTGAGAGCACCAGCGAACCCAATAACCTCGACACCGGCAACAATGAGAAGAACTGCACCCGTGATGATGTCGAAGATGTTCATCATGGAGTTGTTGCCCGAGTTGTTAATGTCCTTGAAGTTGGAAATGGCAACGAGAAGGAGATAGAGGAACGTGCAGAAGGATGTGAGGAGGAGCACGGGGCGTAGCGAATAAGGATAGACCTTGCGAATGACATTGGTGTAGGCAGGGGGCGGGCCTGAATCGGGAGGTGGTCTGGTCTGAGTATAAGTGGGGAGGTAGGAGAGCTCCGGCAAATGCTCTTGCTCTCGAGGAGCCATCTTGATGAGGAGTCCACAGCAAACGCTTGCTGGATGCGAGGATCGTTATGGTGGTGTTGGACTTGCTGATATTGCCAGACCTGGGCCGACGTTTCTCCGGAGGCAGTCTTGTGAACCTTCGAGCTTAAGAAAGGCGAGATCCGTGATGAAGTAGTAGGAAGGAGCGAGGAGAAGAGAGTGACGAAGGGGGTGAGAAAGATGATGCTGAGTGGAAGGTTGAGAAAGGAGAGAAAGTTCTAAGGGGTCCAAGCTGCAAGACTGTGTCGCTTTTGCAGAAAACCGAGAGAGTCAGAAAAGAGAAAGAGAGGGTGGGCTGTGCACTCGCTCAAATGTGGATTTCGGCATGCAACTTCCCGTGGTCGAGCGGCAACAGCACGTCAGTCGTCTCGAGTTTCGGCTTGGCACTCTCTGAGTCTCATCAGTTGATCCTGGTTTCATCGCCTTTGCCTGTCTCGCAGAATCTGATTTCTCGGAACTGCGAAGCCATGCACCGTGAGCTGATTTTGCACCCTCTCCTGAAACCTGTTTAGCGAGGCCGAGATTTGGGGAGGTTGTTAAGCCGCCTCTACACTCAATGAAGGATAAGAGCCTCAGAACCTAACAGAGTCAATTCTTGGAAAACCCCGCATAAAGTCAGAAGAAACGATAGCCGCGCTTGGCGCTAATCCTAGGCAGCCAAACCCGCTTTGTCGCCGGAGAAGACGGCAAGGCTTGACAGTCGCTCAAGCTCTAATTCTCATGCGAGTCGGTGCCAAACGAGCGTCTCATGCATAACCCTGTAATATGGACCTCGCCTTCCCGCATGTCGAATACACTAACTCAGACGATGGAACGCTTGCTTGCTTGTTCCTCCTTGCCACAGGAACGGAGCTGTTTCCTTGCAATGCTAGTCAATTCAATCATTGAGCCACGAGTTCGGTCGTAAGTCAGCCAGCGGCTTGCATGTGTGAACCGTGAGTGCCTTCGGGTCTCAAGGACCCCGGTCGAGCCAATGCAGATACGAGCGACGAGTCGCGGGAAGAGCGCTTAATTTGAGTAGCAGTGCCTCACGGACATCACATTGTATCGCAGCACCCAGATTGGGTCCTGCTCATCTTGCTTGACCTCTATCTATGCGGCTAAAGTATAAATGTCTTGCCCCCTCGCTAGCGGCCCTTCCCTCGGCGAGACGACCATCAACTTTCGCTTCCTGCCGTCGTGCATCAAGCTCCAAACCTCCTCCATCCATCTCGTCTTGACTGCCAGCGATGACGGTCAAGCTCTTCAAGAACGCCCTGTTCTTCACAGCTCAAGCGGAAGAGCTGGAAGCAGCCTCCTTACTCAAGCAGGACTACTCAGATCCCAACGCCATCGCCAATCGCTTCGCGGAGTGCATCGCAGTTCAAGATGGCAAGCTTGCTTACGTCGGCGATGTCTCCACTATCCCCGCAGACCTTGCAAAGCAAGCGGAACAAGTCGATCTCGGAAAAGGAAAGCTTGTCGTCCCTGGCTTCATCGATGGTCATACTCATCTGCTCAACTTTGGCCAATCACTCGACAAAACAGATGTGCACAAGTGCAAGAATGTCGCCGAGATTCAGGCAAAGATCAAGGAGGCTGCAGAAGCAAAGCCTGATGCGCCACGAATCCTTGCCAACGTATGGATGCAGAACAGCACCGATGGTATCGCACTAGCATCATGGATTGACGAAGTTGTGCCTGATCGACCAGTCTACATTGAATCCTTCGACCTTCACTCCCACTGGCTCAACACAGCAGCACTCAAAGAAGTCGGAGTCACCGACGATACCCCCGATCCGGAAGGAGGCGAGATCGTTCGCGACCCCAAAACAGGCAAAGCAACCGGCCTGCTCCTCGAAATGGCCAACATTCTCTACGTCTGGCCCAAGCTCATCAACCTTGCCACGCATGAAGAGCAAGAAGCCTACTTCCTCCGTGCCTGCGACTCCTACTACAATTCAGGCTTCACGGGCGGCATTGATATGGCTACAGACCACCTCTCTCTCGACTGCTTGCTCCGTGTAAAGGCAAAAATGAACGGAAAGCTTCCCATTCGCGTGGCGGCGCACTGGATCATCAAGCCTAATCCTGACATCAACGCATGCATCGAGCAAGTCAAAGAGGCCCACCGTATGAGCCAGTTGCACAACGATGAATGGCTACGGATCGTCGGCATCAAGCTCGTTTGCGATGGCGTTATCGACTCTTGCACAGCCTCGCTCAAAGAGCCCTACTACAACGGTACTAACGAAGACGTCATGTGGCCACTCGGGCTTCTCTCACCTGTCGTCCAGTACGCCGACTCTGTCAACCTTCAGTGCGCCATTCACGCCATTGGGGACCTCGCCGTGCACACAGCCGTTGAAGCGATAGCCACACTAGGCGAAGATCTCGCCTCCCGAGGAGTCTCCATCCGCGACCGTCGCCATCGCATCGAACACCTCGAACTCACCGATCCTAAAGACGTTGAAAAGCTCGGCAGACTCGGCATCACCGCCAGCATTCAAGGCGTCCACTGCGATCCTGCGATTATGGAAGGATGGTGCAAGATGCTGGGTGACAAACCTAATGAAGGTCGATGTGCGAGGGCCTTCGCATTCAGGGAATTTGTCGAGGCAGGCGCGCCGATTGCGTTAGGTTCGGATGCTCCGACGGCGTTGCATTGGATTTTGCCAAATTTGTATACTGCAGTGACGAGAAGGTCAGGGAGGGAGCCAAAGATGACAGAGAGGACAACGCCACAGTTTGCTTTGCCGTTGGCCATGGCTTTGGCGGCTGCAACGTATGGTGCGGCGAGGAGCTGTAAGGCGGAAGGGTGGGCGGGGACATTGGAGGAGGGGAAAAGTGCAGACTTTGTAGTGTTGGATACGGATCTGTTCAAGGAGCATGGTGAGGGAGACAAGGAGCAGACGATTCTCGAGACAAAGATCCTGCAGACATGGTTGGCGGGTGAGAAGGTGTTTCAAAGGTCATGAACTTGGGATCGACCGACAGGAAAGCTTGTCTTGCTCATGTTCGCATCGTAAGCCACAAATGGAATCATCCTCACACACGTAGCAGTAAAGTGACCATTACATTACCCTTATCAAGTGAAGAGAAACTACTGAAAGACAAAGCTCGCGTGGACATCATCCCTCAGTGAGTCGCACGATCTTGGCACTCGCTCCATCAGGATCGACTCAATGCTTGCCCTTACCGCTCATCTCAGAAGTATCGTTGAGATCGAAGCCCGTTGCAATGAGCGTGGGTGCGATCGAAGTGTCCGCCTCAAACGAGTACGATGTTTGATACATTCCCGGATCCGGAAGTTGATTGAGGTAGATATCCTCGATCGGCTTTGGGGCTGGGGCTGGAAGGGGAGCACACAGTCCCGAGTGGTGGGCCATGAGAAAGAGTGTGGCGAGTGTGAACGTGATACGGTGGCACCTCATCTTGGTGGCTTCGGCTTTAGGCGTATGTTCGGCAGTGACTTGAGATGAGAGAGGTGGAATATCCTAAGAAGGCTGAAGTTGCTTGATGACGTGACCAGCGCGAGAACCGCACAGAGTATGATGATAGTATAGGGTGCGCCAGTGTGAGCACAAGACTTCCTGCCCCAAGTATCAAAAGTCGTGATGAAAAAGATCGTCAAGTTGGACAGATAGAGCAAGAGTGATAGCGAGGATGGTTTCGTGGGGACAATTGAGGGATTGCTAGTGGAGGATCGAGTGCGAGGGAGCCGTGGTGTGATTGTCGATCAGATATCGAACAGCTATATGTACTTTGTGATCGACCTCACTGCGTACCTTATCGCCTCGTTCGGGGCATGCACACCAGCCAAAAGTGGGACCCCGCTTTCGAGCAGCGATTCCTCCAGATCAGATCCTCCCCACCTGCAAGCCCTCTCCGCGCCATCGCACCGCGGTAGCAAGCATTCCCGACTCAGCCCCACTCCTCTGAACGCCCATATACAGCCAATCTTTCATCGCCTCCAGAGGAAAGCAGTGGAACACCTCCTAGCTCATCACGCAAACCCACCACTTCCGGCCTGCATGAAAGTGGAAAGTCTTTCCGTCGGTATGCGTCTCATCCGGGGGTTGAGTCATGAGATGAATTGCATAAAATTAGGCTCAGATCAGTCACGTTGCTACCATTGCGGATCTCGGGCCGTTCATGGTCCGATGCCCTTCTTTGCAGATAAGGATTAACGGGGAGGCTTGCATCCCCGTCCAAGTAGATGGGTCATTTTTTGCAGATCGATATTTTTTCTGAGGCTTTCTGGAACTCCAATGGCAGCGATATCGTTGGGTGACGACACATCTGCAAGGCACCTCTGTCGAGAACAGGTCGTGAAAGATCGACCTGTAGAAGGTGGCACCTCTTCATGCGCTGTATCTCGATACATGAAAGCATCAGAGCCTGACGATGTGTCAAGCAGCACAGATGACGACACTCTCAACCTTCTCTACTTCATCCTGATTCGATTAGAGCAATCGCCGTGCAACAACACTTTCCATCCTTACGTCACACGAATCGGCATCTGCAATTGACCTTTGATACACTCCGGCAAGCTCGCTTTCGTTTCGGTCCTTTCTCGCAGAAGCTAGGATATTTTCTCCTTACTCAAGCTCGAGTGGCCGAAACGCCGAGGAGATCTAATCTCGCCAAATCCAATGGTATTCTTGATGGATACGAAAGATCTATGAAGCGATTGGGTCGGATCTATCGGTCCGGCGAGAGAGTTGAGGAGAAGAAAAAGAATGGAGATGTGGTACAGACATGTGAGTCAGGCCAAAGGGCAGGATCACTCTGTGCCATTGCAGAAACGGGCGCTTGTAGGATCGGCGACTTGTGCGCCCGAGCATAGACAATTGATCCGAACATGTCGCACAGGGTGGGTTGAAGTGCTGGTTGCAAGCTTTCGGAATGCCTGTGGACAAGAGTCTGAGGCTCGAGGTCAACGATGGGACGCACGTCATGCTTCATGTCCAGTTAGGCATCCGCAAGGGACGGCTCAGCTTCCACGTACTTAATTCTCATCACGGCAATGCAATTCATCGGCGATCGGGTAATATGTACGCCGGCGAGACAAGACTTGGAGAACGATGGTGGATGCAAGGGCTCCTCTCGATGCGAAGCCTACACCGATGATCTCACCTACGATGGGCATCACTGATCGGTTCTCACTCACACAGAGAGGCGACATCCGCCAACTGTATGTTTTGCATTGCAGGATGCTTTCTATCAAGACTTGACCCTGGAAAAGTGATTGACGAACCATCTCGTCCCATTCGGCCCTCCATCGTCCCTCACTACCATGCCAGTCTTGGCTTCGATCATCTCCATCATTTCATTGATCAACAAGATCGGCACATCCTCCTTCTCTGCTATCTCCAATATTGACGCGCCTGCTCCCCAGGGGGAAAGATTGTCCCCGTAACTCGCCTCTTCCGGCGCCCGGGCTGACGAATCTATCGCGATTGGATCAATCTTGCCCTCCGAGATGCGGAGCGACTGAGCCTGCTCTATCCGCTTCATCCTGTGCTCCCATTCGAGCGTGTCGAGGAAGTGCAGAATGCGTGAAGCGAAAGCATCGTCACTGTATCGCGGTGTGTGAAGTACCGAGAGGCCTGATTTGAATGTCTTGATGCGGACAGAAGGCGAAGTGATGTCCGGGAGGAATGCGGCTGCTGAGCGCAAAGCTTGAGGAGGGATGAGTGCCACGCCTCGAGCTCGGTTCCATACGCACCACACCTCATCCAGTCCCACCAGACCACGGCCCTTGAGTTCATCGTCAGATACCCTCGGCAGCGTTTCTGGACCTTTGCCTTTGGCTGCGATCTTGCCTGCACCCATCAAGCCCGGCCTCTGACCGCTCGAAGCATTTCCCAGTAGCAGACCTGCGAGCTCACGGGCGAGCTCTCGATGATACTCTTCTTGATCTCTCGCCATATCCTCTGTGACGGCGGGTGCCGGTAGACCGAGCTGAACCAGTGACGATCTAATGAGGGTAGCAGCTTCTTGGTCCGGCTGAGGAGCTGTTTCAGGCAATCCTGCTTCTCGAGCAGCGGCAGCAGCCTGCTCCTGCTTGGTAAGCTTAGCATTGAGCGACTCGGCGAATTCGACCATCTGCTTGGCCTTCCTCATGAGCGCCTCGAGATCCTTGAGCGCGCCTTGCATGTCGTCATTCTGCGCACGACTAGTCGAGTCAACAGAAGAAAGAATACCATCGATTCCGACACGCTTGAGCGCAGCCGATCGACCATCGAGATCCACCATGCCTGCGGCGACGCGCATTGCTTGACCAGTGCTCGCTGACGAGCCACGGCCTCCAATCGCATTGCCATTCTTGGTGCTAGTTGCCCATGATTTGGCTTTCAGCGTGGTTTTGAGTAAGCCGTAGAAAGCCTTGTCACCTCCTTTGCGGAAGCTGAGCTTGACCGAGTCAATTGGCGGAGGGAGGTTGATGGAGGCAGGAGTGGATGATCTGCTTATCGCGGAGCTGGTGCGGAGAGACGTAGCTTCGGCTTCGGTGCTCTTGCGACTTGACGTGCTTGGTGCTGTAAGGGACGTGGTAGAAACTGCAGCGGAGGGCTGTTGTTCGCGCCAGTTGCCGAGATTGGAGCCACAGATCTCACATTTGTTCATGGAAGGGTGGTTGAGAAAGGTACAGACGTCGCATGCCAGGCCTTCCGACTTTTGTGGCTTTTGGGGAGAGCCAGTAACCTCTTTTGATTTCGGCGTTGACGGTGCTAGGGTAGGATATGGTCTCGATGCTTCCGATGGATGTGTGCGTTCCGGGATTGGAGTTCTTGTGGGTGTTGGCCGAGCGGGCTCCTTAGTGACGCCACAGAGCTCACAAGCTCCTGTGTGAGAAGCGTTGCTGAAGCCACAGATGGCGCAGACCCAGTTGGAGCCTCCTGCATCGGAAGGTGTGGAATCAGCTGCTGAGGCGGTCACTCTCCAGTCTCTCGCCGCTGATGAGCTCGGTTGAGCAGTGTCGACTAGTGAGGACAGAGGGCTCGGCCGCCGCTGCCCGTATGAGCTCGACTGTTGTTGCGAGTCAGCGTTAACATCTTGGTCATTGCCCTCGGGTTTGGCGAGGGTGAGAGTGATCTTGGGACTGCTCTTGAGAAAGCCGGCGTAGTACTCGCTCTGCTTGACGAGCGAGAGGTCTAGACAACACGAGTAGCGATGTGGTTCGTGATCGTCGACATAGAGCAAGCGATGCGATGTGAGATATACGGTTCCATTGTTCTGATGCAGCGTCTTTTCCTTGCCGTCGTAAAGGCCGACGCTATCTTGCAGGCTAACTACCTCTTCATCGTGGAAGAGAAGAGCGCCGATGGAAGAATTGCTGGCATCGATCTGCTTGAAGCGATCCATGCCATGCAGTCAAGCCTGGACGGGCGAGGATGTTGGTGCGACTGATGCACAGCGAGGGTGCGCGCGATGTTGCTTGGATGAAGTGTGCAGGTACGAATGATAAGGAACATGGCTGAGCTTCAGGGTCTGTTGTGTTCTCCTCCACTCTGATGCATCGCCCAACTCGACTTCTTTCAAAAGTGTCTGTGCGGGGGAAGCTTTTTTCAGTGAACAATCATCAGACGCGGCTTAACAGAATGAAATTTGGGCCAAGAACACGGTCACACGGGTCCGACTCTTTGATTTTCTTTTGCTGCCTCGTGGCCAATGATGAGCACAACCTTCCCGAGTCGGAGAGCGCCGGCTTAAAGTCTTAATAAATCTTGACTTTTTTATCTTTTTTTTTGTCCTTGGCAGTCATCAGACCATTGAGTCTTTCACCTAGACTGTGCCCGCAGTATTGCCAGAAGAGACAACCCTCAGGGCTGTGCGTGTCATCCAAACGATCAATATTGCTTCTGGCTTTAATCCCTCCCGGGCCTTTGAACGATGGACGGATTTGTCACATTCTTCTGCTGCAAACTTGATCTATGCTAGCGTCCAGATCAGCGGAAAAAGGCGTAATTTCTCGTAAGCACGAGCGAGTTGTTCCAAATCAGCAGTGGAGAAATCAAGTCTTCCGATTCTTGAAAACAAAAATGCGGGTCGAAAAATGAGGACAAAAAAAAAGTGTTGCTCTCTTGAGAAGAACAGGAGGCGAGCTCCACCCGCTCGAGCGAGGAAGCACTGAGACGAAGAAGGAGAAAAGTAATAGCAGCTGGCAGTGAGCAGGTCAACTTTTTCTGCCGGCCCGGTTCAAGAAGGCCGTGTGACTTTTGACCTCAGTCTGACTAACACTCAAGAAGAAGTCTTCCGAAGAGCCCCTCCGCTCACGAAGCTTCGTCAAGGTACTGTAGCACATGCCCTCTTGATGCATCAAGATTGTCCACCACCAACACTTTTTTCTCTCTTCAAGGTCATCGCTTCAAGAGTCTCTCTTCCTCTTCTTGGCACCACGGATTCATTTCACATTCTTTGCTTCTGTTACAACGCCCATATTGCTCCACGACGGGCCATTCATCCTTCCCGCACGCTGGTCTAGGTAGCTTGGTCGCACGAGCAGCTTCCGCAACCTCGGACGGATCTCGCTCCTTCTCTTTTCCGACCTTCCTTTTCTTCACACAAATACAATGGCTCTGGATCAGTCCGAGGCAACACAGCAGCCTCCTGCTCAGGAGGTCGTTGATGCCGCCGAGATTGACGAGTCGCTCCAGCCTTTCGAGATCAACCTCTACCTCCCTAAGCGTCCCCTTATTCCTTCCGCTGCCGCTTCCACAAATGGTCTGCCCGAAACCCCGTCGCCCCTCAAGGTAGCCGTCACTCCACAGGAGACCCTCAACGACCTCCGTGTCACCATTACAGACAGCCCCGAAGGTTACTGGCTCGGCGCCTTCTGCTTCCGCAAACCAGTTGCTGGTGCCACCACCGGCAAGGGCGCAAAGGTGCAGCTTGGCGAGCGTGTGTCGGAATGGACAGAGTTGCGCGAGATCTTCCAAGACGTTCCCAAGGACAAGCGAGAGCTTCACATCACCCACGTCCAGTTCAACGAGGCTGACGCCCGCGCACATGTCCAGCGTCTCCGTGATTTGCTCAGTGGCGGTGCAGCTGACCCAAGCGCTATCGGCGTTGATGCTGCTCTCAGTGTTCAGGATGCTGTCAGGAATCCTCAGGAATGGCAGCAGGACAGCGCTCGTTCGAACGGCAACGGCAAGGCTGCTGCCAAGAAAGATGCCGCCGAGCAAGAGGCGCAGCTTCCCCTCGCTGACTGGCAAGGATGGCCTGCTGTCACTGCGATCGACCTCATCCCCGAAGTTGCTCGCCGACCCCGTCAATTGCCCGTCTGCCTCCGTCAGCTCTCGCTCGCTTCATGGAACCCCCCTCCTCAGCACTGCAAGCTCAACGGTCACCTTCTCTACCTTCAAGTCGCCACGCTTGAGGGTGAGGTCATCTTCATCACCTCCTCCACTCACGGATTCTACGTCAACAAGTCTTCTGGAGCTCGTTTCGACCCCTCTCCCCGTCCCTCTGGCCAGGACTTTGCTTCTTGCTCGCTCTTCGACCTCCTTTGCGGACTCTCGCCTCTCTTCCTCTCTCACTTCGCTAAGCTCTTCAACGACCCTCTCTCGACGCGTGACTACTTCTCGGCCGTCCCCGTCACCAACTCGTTGCCTTCTTTCCCCTGGATGGCACGCACCCATCCTCACAATGCGGATCCTCTGCGTTCGCAATCTGCATTCCTCCTCACAGGTGCCACTTCCGCCGACACCCTCGAAGGCACTCGGGACTGGAACGATGAGCTTCAGTCAGCTCGCGAGCTGCCCCGTACCACCCTTCCCGAGCGTCTCATGCGCGACCGTGTGCTGAATCGCATCTATTCCGAGTTTACTCAGGCTGCTGCTCGTGCTATTCCCAAGGTGGCCGCGGGCGAGGTGCAGGCTATGAACCCAATGGACAAGCGCGATGCTCAGATGTTCATTGTCAACAACCTCTTCATCTCCAAGGGTGCTGACGGAGTCGACCTTTACCCTCACATGGGCGGCGACGAGGCTGCGCACGTTGCAGTCGCCAAGGACATTCAGGGTGTCAAGACACTCAACAGTCTCGACGTCAACGGACTCTGCCTTCTTGGTACCATCGTTGTCGACTGGAAGGGTGAGCGATGGGTCGCTCAGAGCGTCGTTCCCGGCCTCTTCCGCCGTCGCGATGATACCGATGAAGAGCTTGAGGCTGGCGAGGCCAAGATCGAGGACGAAAAAGCCAAGGCCAAGAAGGCTGCCGAGACCAAGGATGGCAAGCCTATCAAAGGCGACCTTAACGACGATACTCAGGTCGTCTACGGTGGTGTCGAGGGGCCTGAAGTCATTCGCGACAACGCTACTTTCCACAAGCTTTTCCACCAGGTCGCACAGACTCTCCACCTCAACGAGCACGACGTCGAGGATGCCAACGGCTGCAAGCACCCTCTTTGGCTCAGCGTCGACTCCAAGGGTCTCCGCGGTGCCGACGGTCGCCGATACGTTCTCGACCTCGCGCGTCTCAATCCTGTCGACATCAACTGGCTCGAGAAGGATGTTTCCGGTGCCGTTCATGGTGGCGCCGAGTCTTCGAGTGAGGAGGCTCGCTACCCTCACCGCATGACTCTGCTTCGTCCTGAGTTGCTCGAAGTGTACTGGGACAACGAGTTCCGCACATGGGCGCGTGCCAAGCTCGCTGCTCGTGAGGAGGCTAAGGCCGCCAAGGCTGCAGAGGCTGCCAAGGATGCTGAAGGCAAGGAAGAGGGCGTAAAGACCGAGACTGCCGAGACCGAGGAGGAGCCTGAGCGTCTCGACACCTCCGAGTTCAAGTTGACCTTCAACCCTGACGCTTTTGTCGAATTCAAGGTTGCTGATGCTTCGGTAGAGGACGGCTCCAAGGTCATCACTCCTATCACTGATGAGTCGGATGCGAGCGTCGCCGCTGTTCGCCAGGCTTCCGACTTCCTTCGCAAGACCGCCATCCCTCGTTTCGTCACCGATGTTGCTGCTGGCCTCTTCACCGCTGCTGACGGTGGTGCTTTGAGCCGCCAGATGCATGCCCGTGGTATCAACATGCGTTACCTTGGTTACGTGGCTCGTCTCTGCACTGCCGAGGGCAAGGCCGAGCTGGACGAGGAGCTGATCAAGAAGGCGGGTCCCGGTCACGAGGGCTTCCTCAATGCCTTCCGCCTTACAGTGCTTCAGGAGATGGTTTTGCGTGCAAGCAAGCGCATCCTGCGTGACCTCGTCCGCAACGTCGATCAGATCAACGTGGCTGCTTGCGTCTCGCACTTCCTCAACTGCCTCGTCGGTGAAAAAGTCAACGCCAGCCCCGAGCCTCGCCCTGTTTCCTCGCCTCTTTCGGACAACTCGGAGGCCGAGTGGACCAAGCTGACACCCGTATCGCTCAAGGAACAGGTCACTGCCGAGATTCGCAAGCGTTTCCGCTTCGAACTTCCTCCTTCGTTCTTCGACCAGGAGCTTCGTCGTGTTCAGCTTCTCCGAGAAGTGGCTCTTCGCACTGGTATCCAGCTCAAGCTTCAGGACTACGTTCTCGAAGGCAAGCTCGCCGAAGCCGAGGCTGTCGTTTCGGACGATGCTGCCGAATCGCAAGTCAACGGTCAGGTTGCGACGACCGGCAAGAAGAACAAGGGAAAGAAGAAGGGCGGCAACGAGCAGATCGGTACCAAGAAGGCTGCTGCTAACAATGCTGCTGCCACCAAGGCCGTCAAGATTGCACGCACTTCCACCTTTGAGCCTGAGGATGTTCTGAACCTGGTGCCCGTGATCAAGGACTCGACTCCGAAGAGCACACTCGCCGAAGAGGCTTTCGAGGCCGGCAGGATCTCGATCAGCCGTGGCGACCGTGATCTTGGTCTAGAGTTGCTGCTGGAAGGTGTCAGCTTCCACGAGCAAGTGTACGGCCTCGTTCACCCCGAGGTTGCCCGTTGCTATGCACTTTTCGCTACTATCGTGCACCACCTCTCTGGGGTTGCGGCGATGGAGCGCGCTGAGCTGATCAACAAGGCCAAGCAGGAGAACAAGGAGATCACGGACGCCGACTTGCCACCAGTCAACGAGCACCTCAACATGAACAATGCCGTTCGCTACCAGAGGCAAGCGGTCACCGTGTCGGAGCGCACACTTGGTCTCGACCACCCCGAGACGCTCAACCAGTACATGAACTTGGCTGTTCTTGAGCGTTCGGCTGGCAACACTCGCGAATCGTTGCTTGCTCAGGAGCGAGTGATGCAGCTCTGGAGTCTGCTGTACGGCAACAAGCACCCTGACTGCATCAACGTCTTGTCGAATGTGGCTCTGACTCTTCAGAACGCTAGGATGTTTGAGCCGAGTCTTCGCGTCTACCGTTCGGCACACGAGCTTGCTCTCGCCACCTTTGGCCCTGATAGCATCCACACTGCCAATCTCGCGCACGAGTTGAGTCAGGCATACACGATTGCAGGCGACCTCAAGACCGCACTCACGGTGGAGAAAGAAGCATGGAGGGTGTTTGAGGAGAGGTTGGGCAAGGAGGATGCTCAGACGAAGGAGAGTGAGCAGTTTGTCAAGAGTCTAGCTGCCTCGGCTGTGAGGGTGGCTAAGCTGGAGAAGGAGGCGGAGGCGAGGCAGATTGGACAGGCTCCTAGTGGAGTCAATGGCGCTCGTAGGGTGGGGAATGGTGCTGCGGGGGTGGCAGCAAATGCACCCAGCAGTGCTGCGGCGGCGGGTAAGTCGTTGGATGAGATTGTCAAGTTCATCCAAGGCGGAGCTTCGCCTGCGAAGGCTAAGGGGAAGAGCAAGACTGGACGCAAGTAAGGATTCTCAACGAATCAGACCCAAAACGTCCCCATATGCTTGGAGACGAACAATCTCGTTATCATAACGCGGAAAGAAATGCACCACCTCTTTGACAGCTTATCATTAACTATTACGTGGAATGTGAAGGGTCCATGGCGAGTGCTGGTGATTCGAGTTCCGATGCATGAGCTGGCTATGCTGCAATACAATGGTGTGATGTGGGGTAGGCAAATGCAGCCTGCATGCGCTCTATTCGGTTGAGGATGGTCTGATATTGTTTAGCCCCGCAACTCACTAACGTGTGATTCAAGGGTCTAAACGTGGCGCTGTCTGGTGTTGCTGTTAGCTGATAGTCGGGCAGGTCACGCCACAACGGTTGGGCTTCTGCACGCAAGCCTTGCGGGGTCAATCAACCGGAAACGACACAGAAAAGACATGCGACATGTGACGTTTCGGGATTGCAAGCACCGCCTCAACGTCAGGATGGACATGCGCAACCAACGTAGCGATCAGATCTCAAGTACAATAGTTGAGGTCAGCAGTATCCTTGATGATGAGTACCGGCTATTCGCCTACCGTCATGGGCGATTTGCCGAATTACAGGAAGAGCAAGCTGAGAGCCGGTCAACTCAACTCGCTTTGCAACAGAACAAAGGCTTTTTTTTTCCTCTTTCTTTTCGGATCGCCAAATTCAGTCAGTATCGGCGTATACTAAGCTGGCTGATGACCAACGCGAGCAAGAAGCGATGACCGATCTTGAGTGCAGCAGCGTTGCGGATGTGTGTGAGCAGCAAACAGCTGTCGGCGTTCCTTGGTGGTTCTCCAACCGAGCTTTGGCGTTGCAGTCAGCTCTTCAATTCAACGCATACGAAATTCGCCCCGAAATTGTCCATTTTCGATTTTCGATTTTCTAATTTCTAATTTTCATTTTCGAATTCCAGATTTTCAGCTTGTGCAGCACAGCACAGCACAGCACAGCACACCAACACGCAAAGCCTTGTCGATCTCTGAAAGCGGAGAGAATCCCAAAGTGGCCCCACTTCTCGCCAGTTCGACACATACACGCTCTCTCAACTCTCAGATTTCCGCCGACGCCAACGCGACTTTTTGGGGAGAACCAAATTTGTGAAGCGCGAAAATAGGGCTGTCTCTCTCTTTCTCTCTAAATACAGTACAGTACCTTTGCGCTTGTGATTCGGTATTCGAAGGTCGAACCAAAAATTTAAAGCCACGAGAGCGACTTACTCTTTCGAGGGTTCAGGAGAGGAGAACAATCAGCAGCCAATTTCTTCTCAAAAATTCTCTTTTTTAACAGAAAAGGCACACACTGTGCTTGTCAGCCAATCCGATAGCACCGCTGCCACTCGACGATCTTTCTCTCTCTCGTCTTTCTCTCTCTCTCTGTATTGTGTACTGTGTATTGTGTGTGTGCCTTTCTGTCTACAGACCGGTTCTGTTGGTCTCTCCCTCCCTCCCTCTCTCTCCATCTGGCTCGTTTTTCCATTTGGAAATCTGGCTGTCACACGCATACGCCTTCGCCGCCTTGCCTGCACACGCACACTCAACTCAACGCTTTCGCAATTGGCTTCTCCGTTCCATTTGCCGTCGAGTGCTTCTACTGCCACAATTTCCTTCGCTGCTGCCATCACTGGTGTCACACTTGCCTTTCTCCTTCTCCTTCTCCTTCTCTCTTTTCCCTTACCCTTATCATCTCCTTCACTCAGGCGAGCAACACATCCTTCCCACATCGTCGTGGATACTTGAAGGATCGTCTCGCTCCTATTCTCGCTTCCCTTCGCCTTCTTCGTCTTCGTGGGCTCGAAGCGTTCGCCTCTTCAAGATCCAAAAAAAGGGCCGGCTCAACTCCGTCCATTTACTCCCCAAAGCCGCATTCGCTTGCTGGTCTTCTTCTTCTCCCACAAGCCTTCTCAACTTGGCTTGCCTTCAACACCGGATTGAACTTTTGCATTCTCGCTTCTCTGCCCTAAATCAGCATCATCCTCGTTCGGCGATTTTTGCGAACAGGGAACTGTACATACGGAAAAACAAGGTCCACGCAGCTACGACCGAACCCTTGCAATCGACGTGCTAATCTACGACTCTTCGGCATCTTTTCCGACAAGTCACACTCTGTAAATCGGCCTATCTGCTTGCCACCTTCGCATCGACATTCGCAGTCGCTCAGCACCCAACAGACGTCCGCATCACCAGCTCGCAAGTGACCCTACTTGCAGAAGTCTCTTCTCTTGTTCGCCCACCATGTCGACCGCCTCTGCTTCATCGTATAGCAGTGGCGCTTCGTCCATTGGCATTGCTGCACAGCCATTATCGCTGCCAAAGGTGATGTTGAGAAGATTGGCAAGGACAGCATCCCAAAACCCAATCGAGGTCATCGTAACATTCTTCGTTATCGTCACTCTCGCCTATTTCCAGCTCCTTCATGCTGTCACCCATTCCAACTTCTTCGAGCCCATCTCCGTCGAGGCGACCACTCTGGCTTCCGGCTCCTCGTCTGGTCTCTTCAAGTGGGCGGGTGCTGGCAACAAACAGGCTACTTCCGTGCAACAAGCCAGTGAGGCTTCCCTTCTCAACTCGGTTCAGAATGATGTCGACACCGTCTACGTCCGCAAGGCTGGTGGTGCCAACATCTGGCAGCCCCTCAGCCATGTCGCTCGCGAGCGTGGCCACAATGCTGCTGAGGATGTTGCTGCCCTCTTCCACCCATCTGCCCAGTCTTACTTTGTCGAACCTGTTCTCGTGACCAGCGCAAAGGAGTCACCCATGGCTTCTCAGATCGAACAAGCTGTTCTCCCATCGCTCTCTGCAGATCTCGCTAGCACCCTCGTTGGTTCTGAAGCTAGCGCTACCCTCATTCAGGACAAGAGCTCGCAGCACTCGGCGTTCGTCTTCGGCAAAACATTTGCAGACACTCCCGCTTCCAACTCCAACTCCAACAACGCCGCCTCGGACGATGCTGCCCACCGTGTCGAGTTCCTGAGCAATGTCGTCGAGCCATCGACCTTGTCCAAGTCTCTTGCCAAGGCCGCCCGCTCTGTGCGTCGCCCCGCTGCTGCTGTCGCCAAAGCCTCGGCTGCCGAGATGGATCAGCTCTACGACGGTCTCCGCGTCATTCCCCTCGTTCCTGATGGCGAGTTCAACCCATACGCGCCCAACAACCTCAAGGGCAAGCGTGGTGCCATGTCCCATAGCGAAGAGATTCAGCGCATCCGATGGATGGCTTATGCTGTCAAGGCCCTCGTTATCCGTTTCTGGGCTCTCCTCAAGAAGGCCGATTCTGCCGACATCTTTGTCATGCTTTCCGCTTACATTTTGATGCACGGCACCTTCGTCAACCTCTTCCTCTCCATGCGCAAGTTTGGCAGCAATTTTTGGCTCGGCGCTTCCGTTCTCATGTCGTCCATCTTTGCTTTCCTCCTGGCCATCACCTTCGCTTACTTGCTCGGTGTGACTGTCGATCCCATCTGCCTTTCCGAGGCTTTGCCCTTCCTCGTCATCCTTGTCGGATTCGAGAAGCCTTACTTGCTCACCCGCGCCATCTTCACCCACCCCGAGATCACCCCATCTGCCAACTCGCTCACCAGCAAGGAGCGTTCCGAGCTCATCCTCAGCAACCTCGATCAGGCCAGGCCCGAAATCGGCACTCTTGGCAAGACTCCTACTGGTGCTACCAATGGCGCCGCAGCTATGTCGCGCGAAGAGTCTTTCGTTCGTGCTTTGACCGAGCGATTGAAGAGTGAGGACAGCCTTCGTTGGGCCGAGCCGACTCCCATGCGTGCTCATGAGATTGTCGTTTCGGCTGTCAACCGTGTCGGCGTTCCCATCATCCGCGACTATCTCATCGAGATCGCGGTCATGGCTGTCGGTGCTACCAGCGGTGTCAGCGGCCTTCGTGAGTTCTGCCAACTCGCTGCTCTCATTTTGCTCTTCGACTGCATCTTCCTCTTCGCATTCTACGTTTCGATCCTCACTGTCATGGTCGAAGTCCACCGTATCAAGGTCAAGCGCGGTCTCAAGAAGCCCAAGCTTAGCGCTCAACTCAGTCTCGACTCGGAGTCTCCTCCTGCCAGCCCCGTCTCTGACAGCTCCACTTCGCGAGACTCGAGCCCTACGCCAACTAGCCGTCCTCTGTGGAAGAAGGTCGTCAAGGCCGTTTTTGGTTACGCTCCCTCCGAGAAGCGTCACAAGTCCGAGAATCCTCTTGGCCGTTTGAAGCTGCTTCTCGTTGCCACTTTCCTGATCATGCACTCATTCAACCTCATCTCGACTCTTACTAGGCAGTCAGCTATCACTCGACACCACGCTACCTACGAGCCGTCACCCTACCAGATCGTCGCGGAGCAATCGTCCATCTTCAGCCCCGCTGCTTCATCGGCCATCGCTCCACTTCTCGCTCAGCTCTCCCAGACTCAGCCCGCTGACATCGACCTCATCGCTCGCGTTGCCGAGCCCACTATTCTTGTCTTGCTCGAGGCCAACGAGCCTGTCTCTGCCTCGCGCAACGCTCTCGCCAGTGCCGCTCTCAACGCTTCCGGTGTCTACGCTCAGATTACTTCGGCCGGTGTTCGTCCAGTTCCTGTCGGTCGTGGCAGCTCGTCGCTTGCCGTCCTTGACAGCTTGATGAGCGGATGGACTGTCATCGTCGGAGACCCCGTCATCAGCAAGTGGATGTCGCTTGCTCTCGGTATCAGCATCTTCCTCAACGCATACTTGCTCAAGGGTATTGCCACAGGCAACGCTGCTTTGTCCGAAGGCAATGCGGCTGGTGCTGCTGCTTACGCTGCTGCTCGTTTCATCGGAGCCCATTTGGACAGCGAAGCCAAAGCTATCGAGGAGAGCAGCGAGCGTCGCCGACGATGGAGCCAGCGTGGCGAGAAGCCCATTGTTCGTGCTCAAAGTGCCGACGTTTCCGACTACCACACCAAACTCGCCAAGATGTCTGCCGCCCACGCTTCGTCTCCTCTCGCCAAGCTCAATCGTGAAAACGACAAGCTTGCTGCCGCTGCTCACAAGCCTGCATCGTCCAACGGCGCTGTCGCTGTCCCCGCCGCTGCAGTCAAGCCTGATGCTGTGGATGCGCTTATGAAGTCGGACGTCGCTCCTAGCTCGGACGGGGATGGTGCTGTCGCTGCACCTGAACAGCGTGGTCAGCAGATTCGTCTCCAGGATGCTACTTATGTTGGACCTGATGGCGAGGCTGTTGTTCGTCCTCTTGAGGAGCTCATCGATATCTACGCTGGTGGTGCGGGAGTCTTCTTCCTTTCGGACGAAGAAATCATCACTCTCAGTCAGAACGGAAAGATCGCCGCTTACGCCTTGGAGAAGGTGCTTCAGGACCACGAACGCGCTGTCCGTGTTCGTCGTGCGCTCGTTTCGCGTGCCTCTGCTACCAAGACGCTCGAGAGTTCGCTCCTTCCTCACCGTGACTACGACTACGGAAAAGTCATGGGTGCTTGTTGCGAGAACGTTGTCGGTTACATGCCCATTCCTCTTGGTATCGCTGGCCCGCTGAACATTGACGGTCAGATCATGCCCATCCCTATGGCGACCACAGAAGGTACTCTTGTCGCCTCGACTTCGCGTGGATGCAAGGCATTGAACGCTGGCGGCGGAGTCACCACTGTTCTCACTCAGGATGCCATGACTCGTGGACCTGCTCTCGAGTTCCCCAGTGTTGTTCAGGCTGCCAAGGCCAAACGATGGATCGACTCTCAGGAAGGCGCTTCGATCATCAAGGGTGCTTTCGACTCGACTTCCCGATTCGCCCGTCTCTCGTCTCTGCGCTGCGTTCTCGCCGGCCGCACTCTCTACGTTAGATTCGCTACCTCGACCGGTGATGCTATGGGCATGAACATGATCTCCAAGGGAGTCGAGAAGGCGCTCGGTTTGATGACGGAAGAGTACTTCCCAGAGATGAAGGTTCTTTCGCTCTCCGGCAACTACTGCACGGACAAAAAGCCGGCTGCGATCAACTGGATTGAGGGTCGTGGAAAGAGCGTGGTTGCTGAAGCTGTTGTGCCCGGAAACGTGGTCAAGTCGGTGCTCAAGTGCAACGTCAGAGATCTCGTCAACCTGAACAACAAGAAAAACTTGATTGGATCAGCTATGGCTGGCTCTGTTGGAGGATTCAACGCTCACGCAGCCAACATTCTGACAGCCATCTATCTCGCCACCGGCCAAGATCCCGCACAAAACGTCGAATCTTCTAACTGCATCACGCTTATGGAAGCCATCAACGACGACCAAGACTTGCTCATCACCGTTTCGATGCCCAGCATTGAAGTCGGCACTGTTGGCGGAGGAACCGTCCTGCCACCGCAGAGGTCAATGTTGGAAATGATGGGTATCGCCGGTGCTCACGCTTCCACTCCGGGAGCAAACGCGCAGAGACTTGCTCGGATCATCGCTGCCTCGGTCATGGCCGGCGAGCTGTCCTTGATGGGAGCACTGTGTGCCGGACACTTGATTCAGGCGCATATGAAGCATAATCGGTCCGTACCTTCGACGCCAGGGACTATGACGCCTTTGCCAAGACCGGAAACGCCGAAACATTTTGCGGCCTCAATGACGCCTCTCGTAGCACCACCTGTGGGACAGTCCAATAGAGGAAGTCCGACAGGAACAAGGACGATGAGCATGACCAACCTGAGCATCCCGGCGAGCGACAGCACAGGTAGAGCCCTTAATCAGCACTAAAATCTCCCTCAGAGGGGGTTGTAAATATCATGTTGATACAGCGGTTTTTCATTAGGCTACATTGTGTGGGTTAGTGACCGAACCCGTGTGCAGAGCCCAAACTCTCCGCTCCCACTTTGGAATGATCCTTGAGCTGCGGTGCGGATTCGTAGACGATGTTTGTGGGTGCTTGCCTGTTGATGCCTGAGCTTTTGCCTTTGAATCCGAGGAACTGAATCCCAGTTTGGTCTCGGCCCAGGCTGCTTTCTACAAAGATGGTGACGCTGTCTGTGTTGGCCCATTTGACTTGAGCTAGGGGGAAGGAGATGACCTGCTTTGCATCTGCTGTTGTGGGGATGCTTTCGAGCTTGGTGGTAATCTTGGTATCTGCCAAGGAGGAGATGTCGTCGAAATTGATGAGCGATTCGGGGAGATTTTTGTACATTTTGATGAGCTCTGGAGTCAAGTCTGGGGTTGAGGAGGGGCGGAAAAGGAGGGTTGAGAGTTTGACCGAGCTGGTAAACGGGATGTGGATGATGAGTTGGTCGTCTGCGTCGCTGATGAGCTCGGGCGTGGGATCCATACGGCGCTCCCAAGATTTGATGATAGCCGCGCCGGAGCCTGGGGTGGATTCGTTCAGAGTGACGATGCGATCTCGATCGATGGAAGAGTAGAGCAGGTCTTGATCTCCCTCGTCGGCTTTGACGTGGTCATCATCGTCGTGCGCGTGCGAGTGACCGCATGGACCAGAGTGCGAGTGATGGTGCGACATGTTTAGGTGAGGTGGTAGAGTCGAGAGGATGTCAAACAAGGTTAGTCTTTGCGTCAGATCATGCTGTGGAGGAAGGCTGAGTCCGGGAGTCGGAACGAGATTTTGAGAGTGACTGCAGAAAAGTGCAGCTGTCACACGCGAATGATGTCACTTTAACCGAACTAAAGAAGCCGGCCTTTCCTCGACATGCTCAGCTTTGCTTCACCTTACTGTCCCTACAGAGCATCGCAGCTTTCGCTTTCCACCTGTGAAATATCACACACTTACAACAATGAGAATCCCTGCGTTGAATCGAGCGATGAGCTGGACGAGGGAAGTAAGAAGCTCGAGTGACAAGCTTCGGTGACTTTACCACTTCGGCCAAATAGAGATGCTTGTAAGGGTCCAAGCGCGTGCCCAGTCACCTCACCACGCTAAAACCTGATTGAGAACAAGCAAAATGACGCCTTTGCCAAGAAGCCTAAGAGGCTGGTCATCTGTTGCTATGTGATCCGATGATTCGGCTTCGAATTCTTTGCCGTTTCTTTCTCTGGAATGCCAACTTTACTCGCTGAACCTGCCCCCATCCATACTTGACTTTGAGTTGCTCCCGCTGAAGAAGAAGCCTTGCTTCTCTCGCACCTTGTAACCCTCAGCTCCTCTACCATCACACTACCAAGCAACCAAGCAAAGATGGAGCGAATGGAAGGTATACATCACCGACATAAGGATTACTATTCCGAACAATCGCCAATTCCTTCCATACAAAGATTTTTCAAGAAAGGGTTGAGCGAGGTAATCGCAAAGCGCAACGAACCTGATTCGGAAAGCGATACAGATGTAGAAGAGGCCGAACAAGAGCTCAGACTACAAGCCTCCCCAATACAGGCCCCGCACGACACCGCGGAACAAGACGAAGCTAGCTCCTCCTCAGGTAGCAAGACTAAACGACTTTCGAGTTTGTTCTCCGGCCCATCGAAGCGGTCTCAAGAGCATACACGCCAAAATGACGCGAACAGCGAGGGAAAGGAAAGTGACGAGGAGAGTCGAGGCCATCGCAGTCCAGATGAGGTGGAAAGGTCATACAAACGTAGTCGGAAGCCGAGACAGGTCAAGGATCCTGTGACCGGCAAGACGACCTGGATCCATGACGTCGGCAAGAAGGAGTACAAACATACGCTCGCCAGGGCCGATGCCGGGGATAAGCTTGGCAAAGAGCAAGTGCTGCGGTCCCAGTTGCACAGCAATCTCACGTCCAAGACCTTCCCACCGCCAGATCCGCTGCCCAAGTCAGTCTTTGGGATAGATCAGAGACTTTTGCCGCTTTTCCTGGCATGGGCGGTATTCACAGTGATAGGTTGGCTGCCGAGAGTGGCAAGTGTAGTGTTGAATGCGTGGTTGGTTTGGTGGGGTTGGAGGGCAGTGTTGGCGGCGGCGGAGGATCAGAGGTGGCACAGGGAGAGGAGGAGGGGGGAGCAAGCGAGGAGCACTGAATGGTACAGTGAGCAAGAGGGAGACGATGCTGAAGGTGAGGGCATTGCAGAGGGTGCAGAATGGCTGAATGGCCTCCTAGAGTCGTTATGGTCAGTCATGAACCCGGAGCTGTTCTCCAGCTTGGGAGGAACGCTGGAGGATGTCATGCAAGCCTCGATTCCGGGCTTCATTCATTCCGTCAAGGTCGAGGATCTCGCCCAAGGCTCTACACCCGTTCGCATTACCGGACTGCGCATTTTGCCGGACGACCAGGTCAAGCCGCTGCGAGACGGCATGCGAGACGAGATCATCCAAAAGCGCAGAGACGAGAAGCGCGTCTCCCTGCCCATGGATCAGTATGGACCTCGCGGTGCAGGCACCGATCAAGAGCATCAGGAGCAAGATGAAGAAGATAAGGGAGAACACTATGTCAACCTCGAGCTTGGATTCGTCTATCGTGCAAGGCCGACTACGAACGGCGTTGGAGGCAAGAGTCGTAATGCTCATCTGCTGATCAAGTTCTGGATTGGTGCGAGGAAGCTGTTGATGATTCCGCTTCCAGTTTGGGTGGAAATCAAAGGGTTTGTTGGGAAGGTGAGGGCGAGGGTGCAGTTGACTTCTGATCCGCCCTTCGTAAAAAACGTGACTATCACGTTCTGCGGGTTGCCAAGGGTAGGCATTGAGGTGGTGCCACTGCATATCAATACGAGTCAGATCCCTTTCATCTCGAGCTTCATCGAGAGCTCGATCGATGCAGCCGTAGGAGAGTTCGTCATGCCCAGCTCTCTCACTCTGGATGTGGGGGAGATGTTGATGGGAGATAACATCAAGAGAGAGGTCAACGCGTTGGGTGTGGTGGTGGTGTACATCCACTCGGCGAGCGATCTGGAGAAGCAGGATATTAGGGGATCCTCTGACCCCTACTGTACGCTTAGTCTGGCGAAGGTCGGCAAGATTCTGTATAGCACAAGAGTGGTGCTGAACGATCTTTCGCCGAGATGGGAGGAGAGGCATATGATTCTGGTGACGAGAGAGCATCTGGATAGCGAGGACAAGGTTTCCATTGCGCTGTGGGATTCGGATAGGTTCTCACAGGATGATATGCTGGGGACTTCAGAGGTCGAGTTGGTAGAGTTGGCGAAAAGGCCGAACAAGTTGTTTAGGAGGGAGGATGAGTTGAAAGGGCTGGACAGGGAGAGGACGAAGCAAGGAAAGGTGAGGTGGAGCTTGGGATTCTTTGGGAAGGCGCCTAGTATGAAGAGGCAAGTCAAGGAGAGGGATGAGGAGGCGGGAGAGGAGTGGAGGGAGGATGCTGAAGAGGTAGGGAAGGGGGACAAGGAGGACAAGGATAACGATGATAGCAGTTTCACCGTACGCGATGGGAAGGAGCTGGAGAAGAAGAACGAGATGGATGACAACAGCCCGTTGACTCAAGAGGCGATTGATAAGGAAAAGAAGACGCAGACTCGAAACCAGGCGACGGATGTTGACTTTGAACCTCCGGATCCGAGTCTGCCATCCGGCATCTTGTCTATGCAGATTCATAATATCGCCAACCTCGAGGTCGCTGATACGAACCGTTCCATGCGGCCGAGGAAGAAGGATGAGCCAGGACAAGACGTCGAAACTGTCGAAGCCGAAGACGATCCGGACTCGGCACCATCGGCGTACTGCCGTATCATACTCAACGATGAGATCATCTTCCAGACCCGAACCAAGGCGCTCAACTCTAACCCGTTCTACAATGCGGGTACGGAGCGATTCATTCGAGATTGGAGAAGGACGCTTATTATGGTGGTGGTCTACGACTTTCGCGTTCGAGAAGCGGATGCAATTTTAGGCGTGGTGCCGATCAAGCTTTCGGATCTGTTCAGGCAGAGTTCGCAGGTGACGCAGTTCTTCCCGCTCGCAGGCGGGGTTGGACATGGAAGTATCCGGCTTTCGCTTCTTTTCAGGCCGATCCAGCATGCTGCCAAGGCTAAGAACAAGCTCGGTTGGAATATTGGTACGGTACGTCTTCTTTCCTCGCCTGTAGCGACGGACTTTGAAGAGTCGAAGGGTGCTAGTGGGCATGACTTGCATCTAGTCGGTCTGCGCGCGTCGACGCTGGCGGGCAGTGCCAAAATCCACTCAAACAGAGCGAGGTACACGGATCGAGGGACGAAATCAGAGGTGGAATGGCAGCTCACAGAGGCAGAGTTGCCGTTCAAAGTTCCTGCACGGAGAAGGTATTCTGCGCCATACGTGATCGAGTTTCGCTCCCTTTCTGCACTCGGCAAACGAAAAACCACGCACATGTCCATCATTTGGCTCCAAGACCTTCCCGATGACGACACCATCTCCGTCCGACTCCCCATCTATCGTCCGCAACCTGGCAAAGACTTCCATCGCCTCCGCCAGAATTACCACGATTATCGCAACGAAGCCGAGGCAGAGGAGCTGGGAGTGGAGAAGGTGGCAGTACTAGAGGTGAAGATGCAGTTCAAGAGTGGATTGGGGAAGGTTCACACCAAGTTCGATAGGAATCCGGGAGCCAAGGTGGTGATGGATGCTTGGAGGTGTTGTGTAAGTCTGGGTTTGAGGAGTATGAGTGGTGATTTTGTGGGAGCTAGGGTGAATGAGAAGGGATACCTAGAAGATATAAAAGACGATGATAAAGATGAGGATCTGGGGGAGGTGGATGAAAGCGATACCGATGACGACTCCCCAGATGACTCACATAAAGAAGAAGGGGTTAAGGAAGGAGAGGGAGAGGAAGAGGGGGTGGCGCGATCAAGGAGCATCAAAGAGAGACTGGCAAATTGGAAAGCGGAAAAGGATGAGTTGCATAGGCAGCATAAGGGGATCAAGCAGTTCAAGCCGGTGAGGACGTTGAGTTGGGTAGGGCAGAGTTTGGCAAGTGCGGGGGAGGGCGTGAAGGAGAGATTTGATATGATGGATAGGAGGGGACAAGGGGTTGAGACTGAGCTGTAGCAGAATGTGAATGTCAAACGTCTCCAATAACTTTTGGGTATGATTGGTGTCGGTGATGGTGACAAAGCTCATACTGTACTAGGGCTTCGATGTGAGAATTGGGTAAAGTGGTATCGGCGATCTAAGCTTTTAAAAAAGAAGCATGACGGTGAGCATCACGCGTGTCCTTCATGCAGCAGAAGTGTTCTTTGGGCACTCTAGTTCGCCGAGGTATTGCTTCTCACCAGTATGTTAATTTTGTTATTTATCATTCTGGTAGTCACAGTGTTGCGGTGTGCTGCCTTGGCCAAAATTGGAAAGTCATATTGTTTTATTTTTATCCTATTTTATTTTCCGACACCCCGGAGCTGCACGGTGCAGATCAACACACCACAACACGCATGCCAGATCAGATACACATCGATCGATTCGCACTGACTCGAGTGATGGTTGTGCTTGGAATTGACTTCAAACTAGAAAGGGTATGTGGCAATAGGCATTGTGTGGGATGAAGGAGGGGTGAAGCTGATGAGGAAGGAGGGGAGGAAAAGTCAGGTGGGAAGAACAGGGGGAGTGGGAACCGGCGGCATTGTTTGTTTCTTGCTCTTCGTGGAGGAGAGGAAGAGGAGGTCCGGTAATTCTACTCTTTAGCGAACCCCTTTCAGAGTCAAGATGGGTTCGGTGGGGGATAGGTTGGTGGTGCATGTTGCAACGCTCCGCTGATTGCAGTTGTAAGCCTGTCTTGCCCCTTCAAGCTCCCTCGAAAGTATAGATATAGCATCAGACTCTTTCTTGTCTTCTCGTCACTCCTTCGCCACTCGTCCAGCCAGCGAACACATTCCTTCACATCAGCATCCCCCACTTATCTTCACACTAGAGCCACTTCTTACTTGACTCCGACCACATCCTCCTCCGCACACTCACATCCATCAATTCCGTAGCTTGTCACCATGGTCCGCATCCTCCCCTACCTGCTCCCCGCCCTCACCCTGTTCTCGGCCACCGTCTTTGGTCAGGCTAGCAACGACGACCCTCGCGGCAAAGAGCTCTACGTCAACTACCCCTCTTGCTCCTACTACCGCTGCCAAGTCGTCTGGCATCCCAACCAATCCGTCTACGTCAACTGGCTCAACGCTCCACCCGGCGGGCTGCGCATCGTCCTCGCCCCGCAAGACGGCATCACCGGCCTCCAAACCTACACTATCACAGACAAGGTGGGCAGCATTCACGGCTACAAAGATCACAAGTGCAACGACATGGGGACTGGAGAGAAGTGCGGCAGATTCGACTGGAAGGTCCCCGCGAACGTTAAGGAGGGGAAATATCAGGTCGAGGTCACGAGTTTGAGCAGACCAGACTTGGTCGGGTACACGGACACAGTGGTGATCAAGAAGAGCAAGAAGGGCAAGAGGCACGAGATCAACAGAATCGACTAAAGCATCCCCCACTCATCTCTAGTCTCAGTTCATAGACTCAGCATCACTTTATAGCTTTCCACATCATCGTGGAGCTCCGCTCGTTCGTTTTCGCATTCTCATCGCATGTTTCTTCTTTCGCTTTCATGTATCCCCCGCTTTTAGCATGTTTCGTCTCTTTCCAATCCCATCATCGCATCGGTGGCATGATAGAGTGTTGATTGTCTGTAGAATATAGCTGAGAGCACCATCTCACTGGAACTGTGCAGGTGCTTTCAGACTTTTGAGTAGACGTGTAGGAGGAGGCTTGCTCCGATCCGAGACGCGAGAAGGTCGCGAATCCATCTCTACCGCAATCCACACTCTTGATTCAAACCGGCTCCTGTGAAGCCAATCGATACTGTAACTGCTTTACGAATGATATTTTTGACACTCTGGTCAGAAGTGCATATGTGTGATGTGTAGTATGTGTGTTTGCGGGTGACGCAATACGGCCGTCGATGTGCACTTGGTACAACCTCGGAAGTCAACCAATCCTCCTCGTCATCGAATCGTCCTACGTCGGGCATGGTACAAAGAGTCCACTCTTCTCAAAGTTGAAACTCCATTTTGGGGGTTGGGATGGAAAGAGGGGAAGATGCGAACTGAAACAACGTCGTGGGTTTGCTGATGCTGGCGCCAGACGAAAATGTAGTTTTGTCCTGAATGGAGGACTATGCGTGTTCACGGGCAAAGAAAGTCGCCAAGCGCTTGGAAAGTGGAAAGATGTGGGAGCGCATCATCGGAATGGTGCTATAGAAGTCGGATTATGCTGGTAGAAAAAGAGAGTCGAGATTGGGCAAGTAATGCGACGAAGGTTTACTTGCGGCCCTTGACGGGCTTACCGATCTCGACAACGTTAAGACCAGGGGGAAGCGACTGCTTGAGCTTCTCAGCCTTCTGCTTGTCGTCGACCGAGAGGGTGTAGAGGAAGCGAGAGCAGCGGATCTTGAACTTGGTGACCTGCTTGCCGTCAGCACGGGTGGTGCTCTTGACGCGAGCGGCCGAGGCGTCCTTTCTGCGGGCGATCTCGAGGAATTTCTTAATGTCGGTGATTTGCTGAGGCTGTTGTGGTTGGCGACGGAAGACATCGATGGATGTGCGATGCAAAGGTCAGTGATGCTGTTCGCAACTTCAAGGCGACGGTGTGCCATGCGCGAGATATCGTGCAGCTGCCAAGACGAGTTGAATAGTTGAATATGGTCTCCTCCATCGGTCCAAGTACCGAACATTTATGCTCTAGAGTTCCCTCCTACGGCAACTCAGTAACGACTCCTCCACTGTGCAAGTCACCTTCGTAACATATCTGCTGAAGGCAAAGTTCTTGGATTGCATAGAGAGCGCCTTCGCCGGACGTCCATCCAGGCACAATTGTTGATACGAAGTCATTTGCGAATCGTCATACCCTGCCACCAGTTGTCAAGTTGTGCCGTTGACATCAATTTGTGTTGTGCTGCATCGCAACCAAGCCAGATCAATGGCGCTGAGACTTCTGGTCGATCCAGCAACTCCGTAGATATGTCCTTTATTGTTGATGCTGTGTCTTGTGCATGTTTGAACTCTGTGCTGATGCGGATTGTTCTGTCGATGTCGATAAGGTGCATGGTCCTAGGTCGTGATTGTGCGCTCTTTTCTTCTCGTCATGACAGCTGCATTGGTATGTTGGCGATTTGGGCGATGCTGATGCTTACCATCTTGACGGATCTCTGTATATGGTGAGGTGTTCCTGAAGAGGCGGAAGGAGAGATTGATGTCGACGAGCTCACTTGACTGAACTCGCCAAGTCCCGCTCGCAGTCGCCCACATCCAGTGTGTCGCACTTCTAACACAGACGCTCGAGCTTTCTCGCGGCTACGCGCTGGAGAGGGAACTTGCCCTTTCCAACTTGCCATCTCATGGCTTAGCAGAAGTGTGTAAGTTCTTCCAGCTTAGCCTCGCCTTCGCCCAATTTCGGAGTCGCCACGAAAAGTCTAATGACGGCCGAGCTTTTGCAAATCACGTGAGCTGCACATTTTTAATCACAAGGCAGCACACTCGGCAGCTCATATACGACCTGCAACTGTAATTTCGTAAAATACGGCAGCACAGCGCTATGTTGGTAAATCTGGCTCCTTGTGAGGTTTCAAGTCAACTCTTAAAGTGAAACGAAGACCTAAGCTAGGCGTCGCCCTGGACCAAGGCGGATCGAGATCCAAAGCCTGACCACAGCCAAGCTAAGCCAGTCCAGCTGAGCGTAGCCAAATCTCGAGCAAAGTCAGGTCGCAAGTTGAGTAGAGTCGAGAGGAGAGTGGCCTTCACCATCGCGCAGCTTGCTCATCGTCATCTCTGAACACCAACCACACATACATCAAGGTACGTACACCCCACGGCATCAATTCGTAGCTGCATCAACATCGCAGTCTCGACATACACACACACACACACACTCTTTCGTATCAGCATTGCAAGAGAAAACAGAAGTCCGGTTCTAATCTCGCTCGATACTCTCTTTCACTTTGCACACTCCACAATCTACAATCGAATCTACAACGATCATCACGACGACCAACAACTATCACCCACAACATCAACCATACTCAAATCATACAGATGGCTCCCAAGGTCCGTGCTGCTGCTAACGAGGTTTCCCTCGGCCCCAACGTTGGTGAGGGCGAGCTCGTCTTCGGCGTTGCTCAGTAAGTATCACTATCGACAATCAATCTTCAGCACGTCGCATTGGCATCAGGAGGAATCCCCGATAAGGAACAGGGGAGGAAGACTGGATCTTGCACTGGATTGTGATCACGGATTGGCAACCTCGCCGTCGCGAAACATCAAAGTTGGTTGGACACAGAGTTGGAACCGAGTGTGGATAGGTCGTGGACGATATCGTCGCATGGAATTGCATCTCAAAGGCAGCACAGACACAGACATTAGAGTCAGGCAAAGGATTGATTGCAGAGGCCAAACCCGAGTGTATCACAGACATTGCCCGGAACAGGATCAGGGAATCAATCCAAGCCGCATTCGCAACTGTTTGTCTTGCAGAAGGACAACGTGGAGGACAGATGACGGATAAGTTACAAGCTGCAGAAAAGGCAGGATCAGAAAGCTGGTGTACAGATGATCATTATGACATGCTGGAAGTACACACACACCCACAGGCAAAACAAAGACTTACCATCTCGCCCTTTTACGTATCACGCTCAACAGCATCTTCGCCTCGTTCAACGACACCTTCGTTCACGTTACCGATATGTCCGGCAAGGAAACCGTCACCCGTGTTACTGGTAAGTTTCAATTCCAATGATGCACGCATCATTTGCACGTCCTGGTCAATCGGATCATCATTCCATCATCAATAGCACACCCGAAGACCCCGAGGAGACGCACATCCACACTTCGACAACATCTTGCATTCGCATGAAAAGAAGGAGAAAGCACCAAGGAATGCAAACGGAAGTCAGGATACGCTGGACGAGCGCAAACGTTCACTTCGAAGCATTGGAACAATCAACACAGAACTATCACGACGATTGATACGATTGGCACAGCATGCAATGACGCCCATCCAGCTAGTCTCCCTGTATCAGCAAACTGACCCCGATACTCTCTGTCTTCATTTACCATCACAATCACTACAGGCGGTATGAAGGTCAAGGCTGACCGTGACGAGTCCTCGCCTTACGCTGCCATGTTGGCCGCTCAGGACTGCGCCGTCCGATGCAAGGAGGTCGGCATCACCGCTCTTCACATCAAGCTCCGTGCCACCGGTGGTACCGGCACCAAGACCCCCGGCCCCGGTGCCCAGGCCGCTCTTCGTGCTCTTGCCCGTGCCGGCATGCGCATTGGCCGCATCGAGGACGTCACCCCCGTCCCCACCGACTCTACCCGCAGAAAGGGTGGTCGCCGTGGTCGTCGTCTCTGATTGGTTTTGCGTTGCATTTTTGCGCAAAGCTTTTCGGTTCTTCATCCACTCCCTCGTTTCTCCTCTGCTGGTCAACTGATCTCATGGTTGTCTAGCCAAGTCGCAAAAGCGGCTTTGTATGCATATCACTAGCACACTTTTCTTTTCCACACCCACATTTATAGCGGGTTCCGTAGAGATGCGGAGCTCGTGAGCGAGAGCTCGAATCCCCCGTCACCTTTTGTGAGAACAGGAGGCGGCACAAAACTATATTCTGTTCCCGGTAGGCACTACAATTGACTCTTGCAACCGAGACAGTAATGAAACGCATCATAGTATCTGTATTTGGCATTGTGTGGGATCATTGTGTTGATTGGGCTCGAGAGCGAAAAGACTAGGCTGTGAAGCAGGCATCTTGAAAGGCACTGTGAGCTTCTTGTGCGTTGAGAAGCGAGGACGATGATCAGCTCGCGGATTGAGATCGGGCTCGGTGGTCGGGATATTTCGAGAGCAAGATGTCGCGCGGATCGGTGATTGAGAAGGAGTGTCCGCAGCAGTTGCTTTGCCTTTTTCCAGGTCGGAAGAGAAATTGTTGCGAAGTGACACTTTGTTGGACCTATCCTTTTCACCATATCACACTGACGCCAAGATGTCTTCAAGACCCACTACATCATTCTGACCGCCTGTCTGCACGTCTCGCAATCGATCGACAGCACTCTGGTTTCAGTTTTGCAACACGTCGTCCAGGCACATTCGTTGAGACCACTCCACCATACCTTCTACCCTTTGCCAGCACAGCAAAACTGCACCTTTCTGATTTGAGCCAACCACATTCTCCCTGTTGTCATCTCTCCTTCTCCCTCTCTTCTTGCTTGCACGCCACCCCCTCTTCGGCAGAGACTGCTCTTTGCGACGTTTACGCGTCGGATCAAAGATGTTCGGTTTCCTTGATGCCCCTCCCTTCTCTTCCTCTCTATTTCGGAGGGAAGAAAGGGCGGATTGAGAATTGGGGAAGACAAACGAAACGGCATTTCCGCGGTCCCGTATCAACCCATCCTCTTGTCTCAGTGGAGGAATGGGTTCGTTGGGCTATCGCACATCTTTCCCTCTCCTCCCTCCTTGCTCGATCTTCAGATTCCTGGTAAAGTGTGGTGTAGTGTAGATATGCAATGAAGAATGTATTGCGAGTCAAAACTCAGATGCCCGTGACGTTGTGTGAGTGGAATCGAATCAGGGCGCCTATGCGGCGCTTGGACGACGCAAAGATCTACGCAGGCCGTTGTCAGTGCTTGATAGTGCTG
The DNA here is from genome assembly GCA_023212835.1 of Pseudozyma thailandica. Lineage (NCBI taxonomy): Eukaryota > Fungi > Basidiomycota > Ustilaginomycetes > Ustilaginales > Ustilaginaceae > Pseudozyma > Pseudozyma thailandica. Next base: position 294,185 of record JALCCH010000021.1, read on the forward strand.
GTGGTGCCTTCTCGACCTTTGGCTTCTTTGCTCCTGTTGCCTCCTTGGTAGTGGGTTTGGTCTTTGTCGCCTTGTTCTTTCGAGGCTCGACCTTCTCCTCCTCGTTGATAGCAACCTCAACTTTTGTCTCTGCCTTCTTCCCCGGATTCCACTTGCCCGCCCACTCCTCCCAACCCCCTTTCCTACTCAATGCTATCACCGCATCGTACGCCTGTTTTGTTACTGGTTGAACGCTCAACCTCCCCCTGTTCAATAGCGCCATTTCGCTTATCGCCTTGATGTGCGCATCTGTCAAATACCCCACCTCGGCTCTCTCCTGCTTGGTCAATTCGCCTCCCTTGCCACCCACCTTCTGCAGCAACCCTAACGGCACCAATCTATCCAATTTCTCCACAAACTCTACATCCACCAACCACCATTTCGGACTCTGCTTGTCGCTCTTTGGATCATAGTAAGCATGATTCTTGTCAAACGCCGAGGCGTCGGGATAGCTCGACTTGCTGCAGATCCGCGCGAGACCCGCGACGCCGGGGATCTTGGTGTTGGAGTGGTAGAACAAGACGCAATCGTTGAGCTGCATTTTTTCCTTCATGATTGTGCGCGCTTCGGGATTGCGTACGCCATCCCAAGGCGTTGTGCGCGAGCGAGAGAGGTGATCGATGGAGAAGGCGACGTCGTGACCGTTCTCGAGTCGTGTGTCAGGTTCGGCTTTCATGAGCCAGTGTGAGATGCGTTTCTCATCATCGTTTGAAGATGAAGCGCTGGCGGAGTCAACGGCTTTGCGTTTCGGAGGCATCGTGAAATGGAAGCGTCGGACAGATCCCGAGGTCACGCAGAGGGCGCGGCGGCGGAGAGGCAACACTTTGGCTAGGCCGAAAAGCGCAAAGACATACGAGAGAGGGGATGAGAGGAGAGGAGGAGAAGCGTCAAAAAGGGCTCAGTGTGATTCAGCAACCGGGAGAAGGACGGAAGGGTTCAAACAAGGAGCAAGTGTGAGTTGGGTTGGCTTGAGCGCGAGAGAGAGGCGGACCTGAAGGAGAGAAAGGATGGCGTTTAAACGTTATTTACAAAAAATCAATCAGTCATGCCTCCACACGACGTCAAAAGCTTATTTTTCACTGCTTGACCTTCTTGACGCTTCTCAGCCGACAAAAGACCTTTGAAGCAACCTTCCTACTTCTCTCCATCATCCCGACTCTCACCAATCATCCTCTGTAACCTGCAGTCCGAAACATCCTGATCGACAGCTTGGTGGTGAAAGAGCCCGCAATCAACAGCAATCATGTCGTACCGACAAGCCTTTTCCACGTTCTACGCGCGCAATTTTGAACGACGCCCTTGGGTCACTCTGGCTGTCACCAACGGCGTGCTTGGCGTCGTTGCTGATGGAGCTGCACAAACGCTCGAACGCATCTCTGCTGCTCAGACTCGCCAGCAACAATCCTCGTCTTCCGCCGAAAACGAGTCTGTCTCCTCACTCGCATCCGAAGCCGCCCAAGGTGGGGGGTGGGACTTTTCGCGCTCCACTCGCTTCCTCGCCTTCAACGTTGGCATGGCGCCGCTTTTAGCAGAGTGGAACCGATTCCTCGAGTTCCGCTTCCCTCTCCGTTCCGCCCCCGCCGCCGCCGGAACACTTGGGAAAGTCAGCCTAAGGGCGTTAGGAAGCAGAGTCGGCGCAGACCAACTCGTCTTCGCACCCATCGGTCTAGCTCTGTTCACCGCAAGCATGGGCGCCATGGAAAGAGGCTCTCTCCAAGGCGTCAAAGACAAGTTCGGCGAAATGTACATCCCCGCCCTACTAGCCAACTGGCAACTCTGGCCACTCGTCCAGTTGGTCAACTTCAGATATATGCCTCTTAAGTAAGTACCCTTTCTCACATACATAACACTGCCAAGAGGTAGGAGATATGCTAACAAGAAATCCACATCTGCATCGCGACCAAAAAAAAAAAAACAGATACAGAGTTCCCTTTGTCTCTACAGTAGGCATCTTGTGGAACATCGGTCTCAGTCTGCTCTCGCAATCAACAAGACCCAACGAGTCGCCAAAGTTGACACAAACCCAGGCAATCCAATTGAGCAGTCCAACTCAATCTTCCAAACACTCATAATCCCCCGCAATGCAATCGCAAATCCAAAACGACATCACATTCAAGCATCCATGTTCGAGTGACGAAACTGAATTGTCGACCATCTTCAAATCTGCCCCTTTTTAAACTGAGTTGTATTAATACGCTTCCGACTCGCGAGGCTGTGTGGTGGGTTCGTCTTCCTCCATAGCGCTCGTGATTAATCCTCCTTCGCTGCCCCTCCTCGCGTAATCTCCAGTATCTCCAAATCCGACCGAGCTGCCACCTCGGCTCATGCGCCTCGACTCGATGCCACTCCCCAACTCAAACCCTTGCACGCTTGGAGGCGCACGCATACTGCCCAACGTTTCCGTACTATCCACGCTGCCTCGGCGCGAGGGCGATGCTACCGCGTCTGGAATTTCCGATCCTGTCGGCGACAGCGGCGGAGAGTTGGTCCCTGTAGTAGCAGCTGTGCTGCCAGCACGCGAGACGTTGTCGGATGCCACATTGTTGCCTCCCAACCTTGCTGACAGACCAGGTGCAAACGCGAGAGGAGTCGTCCCACGAGCGGGTAGAGCAAAAGTGGGGATGGTGGTCCCACCTACACCGGCTTCCCCACCCATGAGTTCGCGCTCACGCATTCGTTGGCGTTCGATGTAAGCTGCGCGGAGGGCTACTTCTTGATCGTCTGCTGTGCCCGTGCTTCCCGGTCCTCCACCAGTACCAGTAGATGAGACGCTACCTGCTTCAGAGGGGGCGACACTGGCTACGTTGCGTCCGAGCATGCTTGGGCCAGGACCGAGTCGCATTGCGGCATTGAAGGCTTCAGACGGCGCATAGCCAGCCGAGAGTGGGGGCGAGGAACCGCGCGCAGATCCGGCGTACGACGAAGATCCGGCTGTAGCCGATGCGCTGCTCGCAGGGATGCCATATCCACCAGTTGTACTGCGGGAGGGAGTGGTCTCGATGTAAGGACTTGCGGGTTCCGAAGGTTCAAGCATGCTGGCTTTGGGCGAAGCGGGAGGTTGGACTGCGACCGAGAAAACGGATGCTTCGCCTGGGCTGTGTGGTCGGAAAGCTGGGGTTCGAGGATCGAGCTCAGGCGGAACGCCGGGCACAGGAGCTCCACCCTCACCGAAAGCACCAACGCTGGTATGGCCGGTCTCGAGAGATCGCGCACCCTCATCTGCATCGGAAGAGGTCTGCATGTCTGTGCTGGTGGCATGGGTGTGAGGATCGATGGTTCGGCCAGGAAGACGAATGCCGGGGGCGAGCTGGTCGGCATTGGGGATGCGTTCGAGATTGTCTGCGGTGAGGGCACGCCCACGTCGGTATTCGGCAACAGGATCATAAGGCGCACTTGTATCGTGGTTGGGAGGAGCAAACGTCACTGTAGAAGAGGGAGCTGCAGCTTCGGCAGGGAAGTTGTCTCGTTTTTGCAAATGAGAGGTCTTATTATACTTGCGAGCGGAGGAGTCGTCACGCAAAGATTCGTCCGTAGCCATGACAGCGTCTGGCATGGATTCTGATGGAGGCAGAGACATTGTTGTGATTTGGTGGATGGGCAAACTGGACAAGGAGCAAAAGGAGGATGAAGTGGCGGCCGATGCACGAAGATTAGAATTTAGAGTGTGGCTGCGCTTGGCAAGTAGTCGTCTTGTGCTCCGGGACAGCAGCAGTGAGAAACCGAGCGAAAGTTCCAGGGTGGGGCGAGTAGACGTAGCTTATGAGAGGGTACTTGGACGAGCGGATCTTGAGCGACGCTGAGGAAGATGTGGTTGAGGTAGAAGATGTAGGGTTAGATATGGATCAGAATATGAGAATTGCGATTTGTGGAGTGACCATGCGGACGTCGGGGTTGAGTTGTGACTTTTGGTGTTGGCTGAAGAGTGCGCACTGACGCACTTGCACTTGCTGGCTCTTCAAAGTGCGTGACGCCAAATCAGTTCCCAGCGTGTGTGAGTCTAAATTCGCAAAGCCAAAGCGTTTAAACAACACATACAACACATACAACACATACAACACACTCTACTGCGCTCTGCTGTACAATTTTATTTGCTGTTGAATCCGGTCGCGTGGTCGTCGAGCACAGAGAGGGCGTAACCAGGGATGAACGTCACAGTGCGCCAAGCCGATTCATTGCATCTAGCATTCAACATGGTCTCATACTGTATTGCTATGCGGCCATTGAATATGCCAGACCGATTGCTCTTGGATATTGTGTTTCGCTCAAGGCTGTCTCGTCCTAAAGGTGTAGTGTGAGATGCGCTTATCGTCCTGCACAAACGTCCTTTGATGTGTGGGAACTACCACTCACCGAGCCGGCCGAATTAGATCAAATCAAACTAGGAAACGCTGCTTTTCTCCACATGGGATTGGCCCGACTTCCGAGTCCAACGGAATTTTTTGACTTGAAGCTTTGAACAAGCTCGTGCATGAACCGCCGCCTCCCTTTCTTCTTGCTACCTACCTACTGCTTTTCACGTACACGTACGAGCACAATGCCGATCGACACGAAACGCAAAGCAGAGAACGACGAGCCTCGAGCTGATGCCTCTGACTACGACAGCGACGCATCCGAGGAGCCCGATTTCATCAATGTGGACTTCGACTTCCGTGCTCCAGAGGAGATCGACTTCCTCGCTCTCAAGCGTCTCTTGCAGCAGCTTTTCTACACACACAACACCAAGCTCGACCTCTCCTCACTAGCCGATCACATCGTCAAGACATCCACTTCCCAAGGTGTCGGCACCACCATCAAGGTTGTGGGCGATGAGGACCAGGACCCGTACGCATTCGTCTCTGCTATCACTCTCTCCAGTGACAAGGCAGAAGGCTCGCAAGCCGCCAATACTCTCAACAAGTATCTGCTTGATGTGTCTTCCAAGCCCTCCAGCAAGGCCGCTCATGACCTCATCAAGAGTGCCAGCTCAAGCACCTCTACAAATCCACCCATCGTTGCAGTCCTCCATGAGCGTATGGTCAATATGCCTCCTCAGGTCGCACCACCTCTGTATAAGATGCTCCTCGAAGAAGTTCGCACCTCGCTTGCATCCACATCATCCCCGGCTCCCTCCCACTTCCTCTTCTTCTCGCGCGTTTTCTCGGCCGACGCATTCTCGGATGACGAGGCCATGGACGAGGACGATGAGGATGAGCCGTCCGGTCTCGCAGGCGCACGCAAGCGCAAAGCCAAACTTGCTCGCCGTGAAGCCAAGAAGGCTGGTGCAAAGAAGGATGCACCCAAGACCCGCGCTATCTCGGATGGCATGGCTTTGAGTGGTGCTTCGGCTGACGAGGAGCTTGGCTTGTTCCACCCAGAGGACATTGCTATTTCCAAACACGCCAGTCACTCGCTTACCTACCGTTTCCCACCACCTCCTGATGCGTCGGATAGCTTCGAGGCGCCCTTGTTTGGTCGTATCGCTCTCGTGCCTGCGGGAAAGATGGATGCTCTCTTGCAGCAGATTGAGGCTGATTTGTCGGCTCCTATGCCTCAGTAGATAGCATTACAGATGAATCGAATTTGCCTTCTAGCGTCGCAACACCTGTGGAACCGATACCAGTGCTCACAGTACAGGCTGTGCGAGTCTTCTCAATGCTCGGAACTGTCAGGGTTGAGTGCGTGAACGTGGTCGTGTATGACGAGCAAATTTACTTCTGACTACTTGAGGTTTCCATTCTGTCCTTAACCTCACGATCAATCATCAAGACAGTGCAGAGATGAAGAATAACCTCTCAACTAAGAAAGGGGACAAAATGCAGGCTCAGAAATTAAAAATCCAATCGCCGATTTTCGATCTGTCCTCCGAAGGCACGCGACGCGATGAAGCCGTGTCCAAGGTGGCCGCTGCGACGTCAACGTCGAATTGCGCTGCTCACGCTACCGCTGCACCATTTTGTCGTGCAATCTTGACGATGTGCGCAAAATTCCACTGTCAGCCAATAGGGAAGCTCGGTGCACCGACTGTACAAAGGCGGTCACGTCCTCTTGCAATCAATGCTCGTGAGTTGCAATTATGAATGGAGAGCGCAAAGAAGGAGACAGAGCGCCAAGAAGAACAGGGTGAAGCCTCGCTTAGAAGCATGAGCGACTCTGGTAATACACAACCACGGCAACGTAGAAAAGCGCGGAGAAAAGCGAGCTTCTAGGCGAGTCCACGAATCTTCTCAAAACTGCCAGCAAAGGCAAGTGAAACCAGATCTTCCGCGCATATTCCAGCTAAGCTGTCAACCGAGCTGCACCGCCTGCAGTAGCTCTTTTGACAGCCAAACTCGCACAAGAGTCTCGATTTGTGCAACAGAACGCCAAAAGGCTTCCAGAAGCGCCGAAAGCGCCCACTTTGTCTTCTTATCTCGGTAGCACAATAATGCAACACCAGCGTCGGACCTCGAATGTATCGTATTAGCGTCGTCCACCTTTGCGCTCGGATCTCTGTTGCCCGAACAAACCTGCTTCTCCGCAGCGCGAGAGAGCTAGCACTACAGTACAGTACTGTACTGCTGAAATGCTGATATCATGGTACCACTGCAGCAGCAAGAGCAGCAGTCACAAAGTCCACCTTCCGATTGGTCCTCTCCACAGTCTGCAGCCTCGCTCTTGCCTGCATGAGAATACAGTAGCTCCTCTATCTTCGCTTGACTCGCCTCTTTGCCACTGCCCGAGTCTCCATAAAGACGACAGTCGGTGATTTCGGTTGCATAAGCGAGCCTATCGCTCGGGCGCGCGGCTCCGTCGGTTGATCTGCTTCCGACAGCTCATGCATCTCCTCTCCAATTCCTACAGCATCACACCTGCCTTGACTAGCACTCATCCTTCCTCGTACACGATGAATAACCGCTCGCATGAATAAGGATCATCATGATTGCAGGCTTGGCAAACCTCTCGCTTGTTTTGTGATGATTGCCAGCGTAGCAATGTTTCCCTAACAAAAGATAGCCACGGGTGGCGTATCGGACGGCCGAGCGGAGATGGCCTTTGCTTTATGAATGTCTGTGCTGTTATGAAGAGTATGTTGCGACCCCACTTCGCAGCGGCGTGGAGTCAACTTCTTCATTCAGAGTGCGCTCAAGGGAGGGCCGTGTGAATCTCGAAGACGCTATTCAATGGTTTGTCGCGATTGATCTCGCAAAGAGGGGGACATAAAGAGGGTTTGACGGGATCTCTTTGATACACAAGCAAGGTTTGAATAGCCAAGTCGCTTCGGATGAGCATGATGCGAAGTGGTGCGGACGCCGAGGTCAGCTGAGTAGTTCAACCACAGCAATAAAGAGCTTCCGGGTATCAAAGAAAAGCGAGAGCACATTTGACACAAGCCAACTCAACCTAAATGATACCGGAGAGCGCACTCGAACCTTAATCATGCAGGTTAATCAATCGGTCACCATCCGTTCACCGGCTCCTTTCTTCCAATCTCCCACAACGAAAGCAGTCACTTTGAGAATCTTTCCGTGCTCAACCCAACTAATTCATGCCAGAGCCTCGACAGTGTGAGACTGTTGGTGAAGCTCCACCGCGCTTGCACTCTTCATAGCCGAGATAGGTGTTGGTCTCGCGAGCGCTCTTCCACCGTCGATCTTTTGTCCTGGACCAAGTCAGTCGGTTTGTCATTCGGCGACGGGCAATCAGTCTGACAGGCGACGCATCTTGGCGCTGTCTCTGCTTTGACGCTTCCTTTTGCTTGACGCCTGGAAGCTACTTCTCCGCACACAAGCTCCGCTGCTCTTTCTTCTATCGAACGCTCGCTTCCCTCGGAACACCTCGTTCCTTGCTCGCCCATTTCCGCCATGTGTCAAGAAGCCTAGTAACCCATCACCCACAACGACTCTCGAGGCTTTGTGTGGGTTGGCATGGCACTATTTTTTCGCGATCGCCCTACTAGCTTTACCTTCAGGAGTCCTTGCGCAAGCTGGCAACAAGCTCTGAGCTTGGTCCCCTCTCTTGTCGTTTTTGCTCTTGGTGCCTCGCCTGTCACTCGAGCTAAAGGTGAAAAGCTTGACGTCTCATGTCTCAACGAAGCCGGAAGATGCTGCCGCTGATGGCATATAAGAGCATGCCTTGTACGAGGCCTCGTCATCGCCCTGTTCCCCATCCCCATCGTGGTCACTCTCCTCCCCCTAGCCCTCTTCTTTCCCTGTCCTTACCCCGCCTTGGCTTCCTCACGAATCTTCAAGCTGAGCTTGATCACCCTCCTTTCATTTCCAATACATTCATTTTGATATCTACTCAACAATAGACCAGCAAAAGATTCGCCCGCCCATCACTCGGAGACTCTCTCCCCTATCTGCTCAGGACCATGAAGTTCCTTTCCCTCGCTGCGGCAGCGGCCAGTGCTGGCCTGCTGTTGCTCAGCGGCGCTGTCGAAGCAGCCAACCCTAATGCTGTGGCTGCTGGACCCAAGCCCATCACAGGGCCTGCCGTCGCTCCTAATGCTCCCCCCACTCTCAAGAACAACCGAGGCAAGGTTGCTCAGCTCGAAAAAGTCAACTATGTCCCCCGTGGTTACATTGTTGAGCTCGAGTCTTCCGGCTCGCAGTCGGGCAAACGTGACAACCTTCACGCAGAGGTTCACGACCATCTTGCCAAGCGCGGCAAGTCGTACCAGACTCGCTTCGAGTACAACGACCCCAAGACCTTTGTCGGTATGTCGGTGATCCTTGACAACGAGGACGACTACCACACCCTTGTCTCGGCTCCGGGTGTCAAGAAGGTTTACCGTACCACTCTTTACTCCATCCCGGCCTATGAGCCCACCACCGTCTCGAGCGACTTCGTCAAGGCAGCTACTGGCAAGGACGCTCCTGTTGCTGCTGCCCCCGCTGGTAGCAAGAGGCGTCGTGATGAGCCCAAGAATGCTGACCAAGGCTACACTGACACTTTCTCGCCTCACGTCATGACTGGTGTTGACAAGGTCCATGCCAAGGGTTTCCTCGGTAAGGGTCAGACTGTCGGTATCATCGACACTGGTGTCGACTATACCCACCCTGGTCTTGGCGGCAAGCCTGGCAACAAGCCCTGTTTCGGTCCTGGCTGTCTCATCACCGGCGGCTATGCCTTTGTCGACGACAACTTCAACGGTACCAACACTCCTGTTGCCAGCCCCAACCCCTTCGACTGCAATGGCCATGGCACGCACGTCGCTGGTACCGTCGCTGCTAATGACACCACTCTCGGCTTCACCGGTGTTGCTCCTCATGCCAAGATTCGTGCTTACCGTGTCTTCGGTTGCACTGGTAGCACCCCTGATGACATTATCATTGCTGCCCTTCAACGTGCTTACTTTGATGGATGTGACGTCCTTTCGCTTTCGCTCGGTGGCCCTGGTGGCTGGAGCGAGGCTCCCTCGTCTGCCGTCGCTGGTCGTATCGCTGCTCTTGGAACTCCTCTCGCTATCGCTCAGTCCAACTCGGGTGCCTACGGTATGTCGTACGCTTCGTCCCCTGCCAGTGGTGACCAAGTCATGAGCGTCGGCTCTGTTCAGAACGTCGACCTCACTGGTATCTCTGCCGATATTGTCCCCAACAATCTTTCTCGTAAGACTGTCACTCTCCTTAAGGGTTCTCCTTTCACTTTCGCTGATGGCCAGTCCAAGACTCTCGAGGTCTACCCTACCTCGAACAGTCTCACTGTCACCGACGATGGCTGCTCTCCTCTCCCTGACTCGACTCCTGATCTCTCAAACAAGGTTGTTCTTGTTGGCCGTGGTACCTGCCTCTTTGCCACCAAGTTTGCCAACATCGCTGCCAAGGGAGGCAAGTACGTCATTGTCTACAACTCGCTCGCTTCGGTCACATATGTTGAGACGGATGTTGAGGGTCAGCAGGCTGCCTCAATGACTCGTGACGACGGTCTTTACCTCAAGCAGCAGATCAACAACGGCATCAAGGTCTCGCTCGACTTTTCCAACACCAACATTGCTACCATTCCTGACTCGGCTACCGGTGGTCTGATGAGCTCCTTCTCGACCTATGGACCCACCTACGAGAACCGTCTCGACTCTCCTACTACCTCTGCTCCCGGTGGTAACATCTTGTCGACCTACCCTCTTGCTAAGGGTGCTTACGCTATCCTTTCGGGTACCTCGATGGCCACTCCCTTCATGTCTGGCTCCATCGCTGTCTTCCAGTCTGCTCGTGGTAAGATGTCGCCCGACACTCTCAACAGCATCTTTTCGAACACCGCCACTCCTCTCAAGAACGACACTGGCGATGCTACTTTCTTCGAGACCGTGGCCAAGCAGGGAACTGGCCTCGTTGACGTCAACAAGGCTCTCTACCAGCAGATCACCCTCAGCCCTTCCGTCATCGAGCTCAATGACACTGTCCACTTCAACGGCTCGCAGACCATCACCGTCAAGAACCTGGGCAACAAGCCTCTCTCTTACACCCTCTCGCACATCCCCGTGGGTACCGCTCAGTCGCAGGAGGACGACTCGATCTTCTTCAACCTCGCTCCCGTACCTCTTTCGGCCAACTACGCTTCTGTCCGCTTCAGCAAGACCAACATTGTCGTCCCTCCGAAAGGCTCGGCCAAGTTTACGGCTAGCTTCACACCTCCTGAGGGCGTTCGTACGGACAAGCTTCCCTTCTACTCTGGGTTCATCCACCTTGAGCCTCACTCTTCGGACTACAGCGCTGCCAACATCGCCTACGGTGGTTACAAGGCCGACACTTCCAAGACGCAAGTTCTGGACAACACCAGCGAGCTTTTCGGCGTGGGATTGCCGGTGCTCGCTTCCGCTGATGGTACCACTTTTGTCGAGTCGGACAACACTTCGTACAGTCTGAAGAACGTTGCCAGCTGGCCCCAGTTTGTTTACCGATTCAATTATGGTACGCCTTATGTTCAGATCGATATTGTCAACTCGACGTTAGAGTTGCAGCCGACGTACAATGTCGATGGAAGCTTCAACACTCAGGCTCAGGCTAAGGCTGCTGCGAACCACAAGAGGTTTGTTCACAGGCGTCAGGTCAACGGTCAAAAGTCGATCCAGCCTGAGCCGGTTCCTGGTGCGCCCAAGCCTAAGCCGGGTCCTCCCGGTCCCGGTCCTAAGCCTGGTCACGGTGGTGCTGGACCCAAACCTCGCCCGGGCCCTTCGCCTGCCCCTGCCCCTGCTCCTGCTCCTGCTCCCGCTCCTGGGCCCGGTCCCGCTCCCAAGCCCTCGGGTGCCAACTTTGCCGACATCCCCACCGTGGGCATGCTCGGAAACGGCTACTACAACGGACGCAACTCGGCCACTGGTCAACTCGCCGACTACTCATACAACGTTCAACTCATCACCCCGGACCTCATCCTCGCGCAAAACGGTAGCACCACGCTCACGCCAGGTACTTACAAGGTGCTCCTACGCGCTCAAAGGGTGCTCACCGAGGGTAAGCTCGAGAGCGATTACGAAAGCTACCTCTCGCACGCTTTCACTATTACGGCTTAAGATGTAGCCACTCGCAAGGCAAAATGGTGAATCGGCGCTTTGTTTTATTTTGTTCTCTTCTTTCACTTGTTTCACTCTTGTTGTTGGGGTTTTGTACAATGTCATTTGAAAAAGTATGGGTTTCCGTCTGATTGTCGTTGGTGTGCGTTTTGGTTGAGGTGTGCAAGTGGGGATTGGAAGAGGGGAATCAGGTTCCTTTTGCAGCCCTGTTCAAAGGCTATCGTGGGAGGAGGGGGGCAATAGAAGAGCTGCCAGAGGAGGTGCGTAGAGAAGTACATCCAAAGAGGCAGCAATGCGACAATTCTCCCAGGTGCGCCCTCTGGCGACACGGTTGAAAAGCTTTCCAAGGCTAGAACGGGTGTCGTCAAGCTTGAACGACAAGGCAACGGCCAAGGTTCTCCGATCCTCTCGAGCCTTGTCGACCAGGGGGCGTGAGAAAATTGCATAACGACTTGTGCGACGTCGCGACAAGCGCTGTTTGTGGCGGTGGTCCACGACGTTTTGTCGACGAGGACGCGACGTTTCTTGTCGCCTGGGCAGGCTCATGGGTTTTTGATGCATATCATGTCAGAGAAGAATCCCAAGCATCACAGACGACAAAGCTTGGAGGTTCGACTTTCCAAGTCGCTCATGATCGCACGTTTTGTTTCCAGGTCCAGCAGCTCGCAATAGATGCTCAAGCTTGTGCGCAATCTCTCCTGACAACCTTTGCATCGCCCCTGGATGGAGAATCGCAACTTTTGACAACACGCTCCTACGAGTCCAGCGACGACTTCAAAGCGGGCTCATCCCTATCCACACACACCTTTGGATGATAGATAAACATAATCATTCCATGCAGTCCAGTAATGCACAACTCAATCCGACATGCTAGAAAGCGCAATAGTTCATCATCTCCTTTGCATACCTGGTTCCGCTCACCTTGAAGCTGTTAATCACGCCATCAATCTCCTCCATCTCTTGCTTTGTCAACTTGACCTCGGCCGCCTTGATGTTCTCCTCGAGATACTTTTCCTTCTTTGTTCCTGGGATGGGGATCATGATTTCGCTCTTTTCGAGTACCCAAGCCAGTGCGATTTGACCAGGGGTGACGTTTTTCTTGGTCGCAATCTTTTTGATATCCTCAACGAGTTCGAGGTTCTTGGCGAAATTTTCGCCTTGGAAGCGAGGGTTGTGACGACGGAAATCGCCTTCTTCAAAGTCTTCGACCGACTTGTAGGCTCCTGTGAGGAAGCCTCGGCCTAAGGGAGAGTAGGGGACAAGGGCTGTACCGTTCTTGACGCACCAATCGAGGATACCGTTGGTGAGCGCTTCGGGAGTCCAGGGGGAGATCTCGATCTGGACAGCGTCAATGTGGGCGACCTTGTTGGCGGCTTCGAGTTGAGCAAGATTGTACTCGCTCACGCCAATGTAGCGGATCTTGCCTTGGTCCTTCAACTCCTTCATAGCCGCGACTGTTTCCGTCACGTCGACGTTGGGATCGGGACGATGAGCATAGTAGAGGTCGATCTGGTCGACGCCAAGACGGCTGAGCGAGTCGGCGCAAGCCTGGTGACACCAAGCTCGCGATCCATCCATGAATCGAGATCCATCCTCCTTGACACGGTTGATAAACTTGGTAGCGAGGAAGACCTTCTTCCTGGCATCAGGGTGGCTCTTGAAGAATTCACCGATCTGGTTCTCGTTGTAACCCAGCTTGGTCGAGCCGACGGGCGAGTACATATCAGCAGTGTCCCAGAAGTTGACGCCGGCTTCGAGACACTTGTTGAAGATTGCGTCAACAGTGGATTGAGGCACGGCTTCACCGTAGAAGGCGGCAAGACCCATGGCACCGTAGCCGATGGCGCCGACTTTTTCGCCGGTGCGGCCGAACTCGCGAGTGGGCACAGGCATGGTTGCGTTGATGATGGTGTTGGTCGTGGGAGAGGGTGAAGATTGAGAATGGGAGGGGTGTGTGAGGAAGGAAGCAGATGGATAAATAGGTCAGACCGCCTGTACATATATACTTTCCGGGACTTCGTCGGCATAGGCGCTGCGCAAATTGGCAGGTTGGGTGGGACGTGCCCACCGCTACCACACGCTGTGCAGCGTGACCGGCAATGCAAACCAACATCACCACAAGGCGCGGTCCTATTGATTCAAGAACTGAGCGTATTTTCGGTCTTTACCCTGCAGCTCCAATTCGATGCTACTTTCGACCTTGCCCGCTCCAGCGGAACTTCTTCCCTTGCCGAACCACGAGAAGCCGAGGACGTGAGCACGCAGACAACCAACCGGTTCCGCCTCTACCGTCTTACTGTGGAGGTGGAGTTACGAGATTTCGGCCCTCCACACGCTCCGATTTCACGCCGGCGGAAAGGTTTGCCCGCGGAGGCTGCCTCTCGGGCGATACACACGGACCTCTCTCGGGTATCCTTCCTCTGCATGATTGGTATGTTCACATCATCCAACCGATGGTATAAGTATTAACGGGGGTCCGTGTCATCATTGCGATCACGCTGAGGGGCTTTTTGCGGCAAGCGTGCGTGTGTCTAAGAACGTAGTGCGTGTGTGCGGACGAGCTTTCGTCCCGTTCACGTCCAGCCATAACCTCTTCGAAGCTGGACCAAAGGAAGCCGCGGATTGTCATGCCGAGCAGATATGTGTACTTTCGAGGCCAGACGAGAGGCGGGAAGGGAGATACGCGAGATGCAAGAGTACGAATGCCTGCATTTTTCTACCCACGTATACGAAGTCAGGAATCACCCTCTCGGCAGCGATGACGAGAAGGAAGCTCGTGCTGCAAGGACCTCTGAGCGGGTGGTCAAGGGCTTTCCGAGAGGTTCTCATGGAGGGATAGAGACCAATGTCATCAGCGACGACGACGACGAAGGAGGCGAGGCTGCTGCTGCTGTGGTCAAGCCGCCAATCGCCAAACGAGTTGAACAAGAACCACCCCAGCAAACCGGGGCTCAAGTAAACGAGGCTTTGACGCCAGCGACAACTCCTCAAACAGCAGGCTCAAGTATCCCATATACGAGCCCAGACCCACTACAACCACTCTTGTCAATGAATCTCATGACCGCGAGGATCCTTTGCAAGACGCATACGACGCTGCTGGTAAACAGAGTCCTCATTCCAATAATGTCCTCTACGTACCGCATTTACAAGGGAACTCTCGTCTACGAAGAACGCTTCGAGATCGTTCAAGACGTCAATGGACATCCATACATCACCCATCGATCCTCCTCGCGCCACTCTTCCGAGATGACTTAGCACTCTCGCCCACACACACCTTACACATCTTGTCAATCCTGATCAAAGCATGCGTATTAGCAATATGTATTAATCAATCCTATAGACGAGAATAGTCGCTTAGAGCTTGGCCTTCTGGGCCTTGAGCACACCATCGAGCTTGGTAGCGAGCATGATGTTGCCCTTAACCTTGAGCTTGCCGGACATGAAAGCCTTCTGACCGTTGACCTTGCCGTCGGCCAGGTCAATGAAGGTGTCGTCAGAGAGGTTGATGGTGACATCAGCCTTGCCCTTAGCCTTGCCTTCGTAGGCCTCAGCGTTCTGTAGTTGTAGGAAGAAAGTAGAGGGATAAAGGGATGGTCAGTTAGACGATGCGGAAGAGTGGGACGAGGGAACTTGCTGTCGTTTGGGATTATTGCCGGAAACAGCTTGCTTCGCAGCGCAGTATGGCGGTGTTGGTGATCGACAGCGAGCGATGGAGGATGAACAGGTTTTGCGGCAGGGAGGAGGCCTGAAAGCGATTTTGGCAATGCTTCCGTCTGCATCCGTGTTGCATCGCGACAATCGGCCACACGTCCGCTTGATATGCAAGCTTTCCCGAATGATCCCGTACGACGGCTAGCATGGGTGATGAAACGTACCTTTTTGAGGTCGATGGTGTAGACGAGCTCCTTGCCGGCACCGTTCTTGACGTGCATCTCAAAGACACCGTTGGTCTATTGAAGGCGGGGCATGGTATGAACGAATAGTGGGAGACAGCGAGAGCGAGAGGGATACGGCAATTCGTGAGAGATGGTGACCGAGTGAGGCAAAGATGGATGATGGAAAAAACAAGGAGGTCAGTATTTGTTTGCTGATAGTGTCTGACGGTGCTGGTTGCAAAGACGAGTGGTGGGCTTGAGAGCCAATGAATGCTCTGGGTGGGTCCATTCCTCGCTTTGTGCGATGCTAGCCAAGCCATCACTATTCTGATCACGATCTGTGACGAAAAGTGAGAGTGATGCGTAGCAACAGCAGCAGCAGCAAAGCAGCGTTGCCCCAAAATCTTGTGCTATTCTTGATGGTGCTTGTGGCACGCGATCCGAAAACTTACCTTCTTCTGGATGTCCTTCTTCTCCTTGTCATCCATGGTCTTGAGACCCTCCTGGATCTGGTCGAAAAGAGCCTTGGACTTGAAATCAGACATTGTGATGGTTTATGTTGTTCTTGGTTGTAGAGAGGAAAGGAGAAAAAGAGTTTTTGTGACGATATGGTGGAGGAAGAGTAAAGTATGGAATGCGGGGATTTTGGATTATATGTACTCTCACGACTCTGTCTGAGGATCGGCGTGATAGACGTTTGACGCTTCCCCTCAGCCAGACGATGCGGCTTCGCGGACTGGCTGGCTGGCTGCACCGAGAACGAGCGAGCGAGCGAGCAAGAGAGAGAGAGGCAGAGACCAAGGTCACACACCCGAACTAACTGTCCGCGTGAAATGGGCGCTCTCCTCGCTGCTCTTCCCTGGAGAAAAGTGGAGTTGTGCTGTGACGCCCATGTACGATGAGGATGCATCTAATTTTTGCCTATTTTGTCCAAAAGCAGCGTGAAAGAGGCGTTTGTGCATATCTTTACGCACCACAATTCTAACAAAATGTCTGAAATCTCCGCCCTCCGCTCTTGCCTCTCCCCTCGCCCATGCACTTTTCCCACTCGCGCTGAAATGGCTGGTTTCGATCGACTCGACTCGCAGAAAGCACACACACACAGAAGTGAACTCATGCTGCGTCTCTGTTCGGCGTATGATCAAGTTTGAGCGTGAATGGATCCACTTGCCCATCCGCATCCTTTGTTTCCCCAGACTAGTTTCCCTTCGGCATCAGAAAAGCTCTGTACCGCTTCCAATCGTGGTTGTAGCGAGCATGAGTTACACTTTGCAATCCTGTGTGTACATATTGCCCAGACAAGCCAGAGGCGAGACGCTACTGTACATATTGTACCCACTGTCTCTCTTGGAAGCAAAGTGCCGAATCGGACTTGTCTGATCGCTGACGTCGATCGTCTCTCCCGTCGCCCCACCTTTGCTGCCTTACAGCACAGTACCTGCTTGAATTCATTTCATCCCATCTCTCTCTCTTTCTCCTTACCATTGCTCCACCCCGCAATAGAATCTGGCTCAAGCCATCTGTCCTGTGATCATGCCCGTTGCCCTAGAAAAAACGATTGTGAGATTGTCAAATACGCAAAGCAGCATCAAAAAGCCTACAAAGCACCCGAAAGAGGGCACTCCAATCTGAACTGTAC
Organism: Pseudozyma thailandica; assembly: GCA_023212835.1. NCBI lineage: Eukaryota > Fungi > Basidiomycota > Ustilaginomycetes > Ustilaginales > Ustilaginaceae > Pseudozyma > Pseudozyma thailandica. The sequence goes on from JALCCH010000021.1 coordinate 311,202, forward strand.
ATACACTACTCTGTTTTTTGAAGCGAGTAAGACCAAGCGAGCCACCCCCACACTCTGGACACTCTGCATGCGACCTCTCTGACCGGCTTTGCAGGTTAGCCGCCATCTGTGCCCAACAAAGCATTCCCTCCGTCTAATGCTTCTAGGCGAGCTCCAACTCCCGTGCGGGGTCAACCAGCAATCTCGTCGCAAGTATCGCCGATTTCACCACTTCCACATAAGCTTACATCGGCCCGATGCTGTTCCAGTCCATGGCTGTTCCTATCATTCACTACTTTCTCAATCCCGGCCAAGTTGTTCTCTTCTGACAAGCACTCAGCATCTCTCCAGCTCAAAACACAGACTGCTGTGGGCTCAAACAAGCCTGCGAGAGTGAGATGACAACAGATGTTTGCCGAAAGTGATAATGTACATGTATGGCCCAGAACAAGAATGAATGCGGATACCGAGAACGAGAACGAGAACGAGTGCGAGTCTTGACAAAGCAGAGCAAAACATTCATCTATCTTGCCATGCTCCCGATCCTCGCCAGTGACTGTGTGTATGCGTCCGTATCAAGAAACAAAGCCTGTCAGTCTCTCTTTCTTTCCACACGACTCTCTTGTCTCTTTCTTTGGATACTTACATCTTCGCTCTGTTCGGCCTCCTCGATCGCATCGCTCTGACTCACGGTCCTGAGCACGCTCTTCTTGGAACTCTCCTGCATCTCGCCTGCGATAATGAGTTCGTCCAATATCGCATATGCCTTTTGAAAGTTAAAGATGAGATCCAACTCGCACACATTCCCAAAGTAACGATCCAATACCTCGACGTATCTGTGGATGATCTCGAGCGTAACCAGTTCGTTATCTCCTTGAGAGATGCCCGTGACGAAGAAGAGCGAGGCGTATCGGCGGTAGACGACTTTGCTGTCTTTGTATTCGAGGAAATTGCACATGCGAGTTCGTCGGGCGAGCACGAGTTGAGTGACGTCCTTGGTGATTTTGAGTTTGGCCTTGGGTGACATGGTGGTGAACCATTTGGCGAGTCGAACTTTGCCTTGTCGGCTGATGAGGAGGATCCAGTTGATCTGTTGAATCAGGCAACGAAAAGCGTGGAGTCAAGTCGAGGACATTCGTTCAAGTGAGCAATGCGATCAGCAATTCGGACGCTTTGCAGCGCATCTGGTCACTTACCGCCATCTTAATCAACTATCACACCCGCTGCTGAAGAAAGGGAATGCTGAGGATGACGAGTGGTAGACGAGTGTTACTTTGATGATTCCAGCTGTAAAGATGTGGTGGGATTGTGTGTGACCCGAGCGCGATTTCGTGCAGCCTGCAGGCCAGGATGAGACGCGTCAGGCTGACTAATCAAGGTCTTGATGCAGAGACCAACACTTTCCGCTTTCCCACAGCGTGCATGCCGAGCTCAATTTTAGAGCGTGTGCTTTATGCACTTCTTACAAGCTATTCTACCTCACCTCTCACGATCTCGTCCCGTCTCTCTTTGTTCGGACACTTGCACACATCAGCGACCAACTTAGCAACTTTCGTTGCGCGCTGAAGAGCAGGCGAATCCCGCGAGCGCTTCGCCGATTACTCGAAAGAAAGGAGCGGCAGGGGCATGCTACCAACGCATTTTGCCAGTCCTGCCCTCTCCACTTCGCAGGCGGCTCATGAAGCCGGCAACCACGACGACATGACCACGCGTAGAATGGGCTCGAACGAAAATGGCAGCTCTTCGTATCCCCCCTCGACCCCATCCGCCAGTCGGACCGCGGTGAGCTGCTCCGCCGCCTTGGCAGCACCTCCACCTTCCAACCCTACCGTCAGGCGTCTTCTGGGAAGTCGGGGTATTGCTTCACTCACCATCGATACCGATGCACTCTCAAAACAAGCTCAGAAGCATAACGCGTCAAATTCCACCCCTGCGATCGGAAGCAGGAGAGTCAAGAAGGGGAGATGGCACACGCTCGAGTTCAAGTTCTACTATTTGGTCTTCCTCATTGCGGTACCCATAATGGTGTGGGTGCCAGTGCGATTGAGCACGACGAGCAATCCCAACTACTACTCGTACTCGAGCCATCTAAAGCCGGGCTGGATCGCGGGAAGGTTGAGAGATGACAGTGATTTCCAATATCGGTCGTTTCGAGATTACGTACCGGCATTGGTGGGGATTATGGCGATCTACCTTTTGCTTTCGAGAATATTCTCCTCTCTGCCTTGGTCCGGTGCCAAATATACCCGACTCGATAGCAACAATACAAGCATTGCCTCGCAGAAGCCCAACCGGGTTCCCTTCCTAGCAGTGTTTACGACGATCTTCATCTTTGCCCTGCATGGCTTCAACTCGATCAAACTTGTCCTCATTCTCTTGACCAACTATGCGCTCGCAAAGGCGCTTGGCGGGAAGCGCATTTCTCCGATTGTGTCTTTCGTCTTCAACGTAGGCGCGCTGTTTGCGGTGCATTGGAACGATGGCTTCGAGTACTCGCGCCTCTCACCCTCCTTGGAATTCCTAGATGTGTTCAAGGGACTACTACCGAGATGGCAGATCAATTTCAACATCACCATGCTGAGGTTGGTGAGTTTTGCGCTGGATTGGCACTGGGCGAAGGTTGAGGCGAACAATGGAGGGCAAGCGGGGAGGAAGATGGGCGAGGTGGAGAAGGAGGAGAGAGAAGCAACGTTCCAGGAGCGAACACGGTTGACGCAGCATTTGGAGGAGTATGGTTTGGGCAATTACCTCCTTTACGCGCTGTATCCGCCGCTGTTCATTGCTGGGCCGATCATGACGTTTAACGACTTTACGCATCAACTTCGACGACCATGTCGGATCGAAAACGGCACCGTGGTGCGCTACGGGATCCGGTTTGTGGTGTCGTTGATGACCATGGAGCTCATCCTGCACTTTATCTACGTCAACGCCATCAAGGACACCAAAGCTTGGGTCAACGCCACGCCTCTGGAACTGAGCATGATTGGGTTCTGGAACCTGATCATTGTCTGGTTGAAGTTGTTGATTCCGTGGCGATTCTTCCGGCTGTGGGCGATGGCGGATGGAGTGGAAGCTCCCGAGAACATGGTACGGTGTATGGCGAACAACTACTCGACGCTTGGATTTTGGCGATCGTGGCATCGGAGCTATAATCTTTGGATCGTACGGTACATCTACATCCCGCTAGGTGGAGCCAAGAATCAGATCATGGCGACGTTGTTGGTGTTTACGTTTGTTGCGTTATGGCATGATCTTAGTTTAAAGTTGTTGGCATGGGGGTGGTTGATAACGTTTTTCATCGTCCCGGAGATTGTAGCGCGGAAAGCGGTGCCTGCGAGCAGGTACGGGGAGAGGTGGTGGTATCGACATGTAGCGGCGGTGGGTGGGGTGGCGAATGTGCTCATGATGATGACGGGCAATTTGGTTGGGTTTGCGATTGGGACAGACGGGATGAAATATCTCATAGAACAGTTGCTAGGGTCGATGCAAGGGGTCAAGTTCATGCTAGGCGCTTGTGCGACCTTGTTTGTAGGAGTACAGGTCATGTTTGAGTATAGAGAGGAGGAGTGGCGTCGAGGAATCGATCGCAAGTGCTAGCTACACTAGCTCCAACTTGGTCGTCACCATCACCACCGTCGTTACTAATTAGCAATACTGTACAATGTCTTGCAAACCGATCTCACATTATTTCTATGATGGAAAGAAAGAGTGTGCGAGTTTCGAGCAAAGGATCGGCTAAAAGCGCATAACAACGCCCAGAATATCTCGACTCCGCAGCCAAACAACCAGCAGCGCGGCTTTGACGATGTGAATGGGTGCGGGGAGACTTTCCAACGAGAATTTTGACACGAAAAAAAAAATAATAAGAATAAAAAAATAAATTTTCCGCGTGCAGATGCCGCTCGACTTGCCTGCAGCCCGATGGAGAGCGAGTGTGACTGACAAAGTGCCTATTTGAAAGTCCGTCGATCCATGCAAATCCTCGTCTTTCAACGCGCCCATTATGGATGGCTCATCGTACATGTGCACCTCTTACAACATTTCGGCCAGTGGTGCACCATTGTTGATCAACATCGTACACGCTGTTTGGGTTCGAGATGCTGTGAGTGTCCAAGACCAGCGAAGGAAAGGTCAACAGGGAACAGAGTGATACGGAAGGGAGATGGAGACGCTGCTGCCTTGTTTGGGTAGCGATAGCTGTCGCAGTTCGGCAGATGGGTTGAGCTCGCTTAGCTCGTTTGGTCGAAATGGTTCCTGTTGAGGATTCCCCATGCGTCAAACTCAAGCAAGTTACTGTACTGTACTGTACTATGGCTCAGCCTGTCTTGACTTGGCGTCTTGCGCCGATGCAATCCTCCTCCTCCTGCTGCCTCTGCCCTCGCAGCCGCTGATGGTGAGCAGCTTGGATTCCCCTTCCCTCGCTCTCCCTTTTCGCTTCTGATCACCATCACCCGAGACCCTATCCTCCATCCGTTCCGCGACCTTGATCGCGACCACGCTACGGTCTCTACATCCATCATTCCCCCCCACCATCGTTGCATCTACGTATCCTTTCTTGCGCCAGCCTAGCTCACCAATTCAACCATGGCACCTCCGCACTCGCGACCCCCCGTCGCCCCACAAGTGCTTGAGATCCCGCTGCAACTCGCCGTGGTTGCCTTTGGTGTCACCCTGCTCGGCCTCAACGCCTGGGATTACTCCCGTTGGCAAATCCTTCGCACCAAATCCGAAATCAACAACTTTGTCCGAATCGAGGACAATGGCATGCTCAACGTCGTCCTCGCTGGCATGATTGTGGCAGCTGTCGTATTCGCGTTTGGTAATCTTGCCGCTTTCCTCGCCTGCGCTCAGTTCCCCAAGAGGAGAGGCGAGAGGACCGGCAAAGGTACCTATGGCTACATTCTCGTGGGGTTGGTGGAGCTGATCTTGAGTGGAGCGTTGCTGGGTATTGCAGCGGCCTACACGGCGTTTGCGGTGCAGAAGCATCCCTCTTTCTCGAGGGGTTCGCAGTACTCTGAGCCTTTTACGCAGGGTCAGCAGTTGTTCCTGAGGAGCATTGTGTTTATGTTTGCCTCGGGTCAAAATGGCAACCCCCCCACCAGCACGACGCAGAATTCGGCAGCTTTGGGCGAATGGGCCAACATCACCACCCTCGAACAAGCCAACGCCTTTCTGGCACAGAATCGATACCTCAACTACAAGCACTACCGCGTCACCACCGCCATCAGCTGGGTCACACTCGCCACCACGTTCTTTGTCATGGCCGTTCACTTTGCCCTGCCCCTGGTGCTCAAGGCATTGGGCATGACAAGGCCACCCAAGGGTCAGGAACCAGCCAGGTCAAGCAGGATGCCTCTCGGTTATGGAGAGAAGAGGAACAGACAGGGCTACCAGAGGCAAGAGTACGCCGAGTACTAAACATTCGACACAAACAGGTGCAAGTGTCGGCGCCGGCGAGGTGTTTGTCGGCCACCCCACCTAACTCTTTTCAAATCCTTACGTTGTCCTTTCTGAGCACGGATAATTCTTATGCCACACTCTTCTAGCTCCATGGTTCCGCTACTTCTTACCCCTTGATCTGTTTGTTGTGCTTAATGGAAGATCGTTGCTTCATCCTCTTTGTCATTTGGTAGTTGTGTGCTTTACTTTTTGCAGTATTGACCTGCAACGGGAAGAGAGAGACAATCTCATGAGAGGCGGTGATGTAGTTGGCCACCTTGATGGACTGGAACAGTAAGGTTGAATTGCAATGCCGGTGATATTGGGGGTATCTTAATGATCAGTCTAATGAGCATGACGCGGCAGGGAAAGAGCACGCATCGACGAGAAGCATGACTTAAGCTCCCATCAGGAGACGAAGGAGACGATCCAAGATAATTGCGGGCATCGCGAAGAGATCATGAAGCCAACTTAGAACGTGGGGCATCAAGCTCGAGTCAATTGACCATGATCGATTGGAATGGTACTCGGTCAATGCTTCCGAACCAGAGCTCGATGTCACCTCTTCTTTCTCCGACATCCCGTCCAAGGTCTCGTCATGGGACCGAATGCCATCCTTTTCAGAGGCTACGCCTGGCATTTTGACATTTGTGGATGGATTGGCTGGTTTTGACGGCTGGCTTGGCCGTGGCTTCCAACGTAGCTGATTCATATCAGAATGTGCCTGTTGCTGTTCGGACTGCGATGCTTGATGTTGTAGATGTGCCACGTTTCTTCCCACTGTTTCTGCTTCGAACGACGATGCTGTGCGATGACGATCGACCAGGGACAAAGCCTCGATCATCTGCGTCAGCTCGTCAACCTTGATCGACAAGGCACGATTGGCATTGTGAGCCGCATTGAAGAGCATCAACATCATGGCTGTCAGGAAAAGCGTCCAGAGTATATGTGAGGTGCGTAGCATCCAGCTGCCACCGTTAGTATCTTCTCTTGAATGCGACTGCAGAACCTGCCCGGGAGAGGATGAAGCCTTCTCTCTGGCTTCGATCAGCGAAGCGTTGTGTGCATTGATGATGGCAAGGGCTTGGCGGAGAATCTCCTCTGTATTGGCGTCGCCACCAATGAAAGTTGGATTCGGTCCGGAGGTGACGACCGCGTCGAGGATCGGTTGTTGGACTGTCTCCCGCGAGTCTTCAAGTGACTCTGCAAGTTGGGCTGCTGGCGGTAAAGGAAGCGAAATCGGCTCAGCTGCGGCGATGCTTGGCTCCCGGTAATCTTGTGCTAAGGACGCCGGCATAAACAGCCCCTTAGGCAGCGCAGAGATATCTTGACGGTATAGAGCCTTGGCAGAGGCGCCATCGACGGCAAAAGTGCCACTAACAAGGACCGTCACCGGCTGGTCGCTTTGCACGACCGGCAAAAGGTTGAAAAGCACGATCAGCACGGGTGTTGAGCTAGTCGTGGTATCTGAAGGCTCCGACGGAGGCCTCGAAGGAAAGCCCCTGGTGCTCGACGTAGATTGCAATGAGAATCTTCTCTGCTTGATCGGAGGCGCGGCTACAGTGTCTAGCGAAAAGTCAAAGTTGGCATCGTTGATGCCCTCAGGTGGTGCTGTGCTGAGCAGATCCTCATCATCGCCATCGTCGCCTATCTGTGTTGCCGGTTCTGGCAGGACTAGAAGATCTGCACTGTCAAATTTGAGCGACCTGCCAAGTCGAGCGTCGCTCGATGAACCTAGCTGCTGACTTGAGGGCGAAGACGTCGATGCTAGAGACCCACAGTACCAGCTCAGAATGCCTCTTGACGCATCGACTGACGTAGCTTGCCACTGCACATCAGGAGTTTGAGGGTCGAGCAGCATATACAATTGCACTTCGCGATCGAGCCCAGCAAAGAAAGGCTCCTGTAGCTGAACTGTCGCTTCGAAGTCCACCGTCGTTTTCGTGTCAGTTCCCGCGCCTTGGAGATTCTCAGCTGCGTTGAGGGCGCCAAGGCGATATGTGATGGCGCTTCGAGCGTGTTTCGCTCTAAGCGCGTTGGGCAGCACCTGATAGGAAGAACCAGCGGGTAGGAGAAAATCGCCAGCATGACCGCCAGCTAATCGTATCACAAGCGCATCGCACGCATCAAATGAGCCCCTGATAGTAAAGTCGTCCGATTCTTGCCCGGACTCGCTAGCGGAACCTGTCCCAGTAAAGGTGAGGTCGGCGTCATCTTCATCGTCTGAAAGCGAAGGAACACTTTGGGCTCGACGGCTCGAGCCCGCAGAGGATCTTCTGCGAGGAGATTTGTGTCGTCTCGAAACAGGCTTGATGCCAGGATCCGACTCAACATTGACCTCGCCCGCTCCAAGATCACTGCTGATGTCCTCGTCCACCTCTAGTTGTACAAAATTTTGTGGGCAGTGCGGTACCGCGAGCCGGACCGAGAATGGACCGAAAGGCGGCTTTGATGTAGGTGGAGCGAACAATTCGAGTGCCACTGTGTACCAGGTGCTGGCCTGTTGGGATGAAGCAGTTTGCTTTGATCGAGGACTTGATAGAGCCGGATTCGTCAGCAAAAGCAAGCCGTCGGCACTCGTCGTCACAAGAGGCAGATGAGACTGATCATCGACTCCGGCACTCGTCGTTCTGTGCGGGTTAAAGTCGAGCAAGCTGTCATTCAAACCGTTCTCGATCGAAATGGGGATCCCCAAAGCATTCGCTGCGTCTGCCGCGGAATCGGACAGAGCAGGTGGTGCGCCCGAATTATCGAGACGATGGACAGTATTATTCCGTACTTCGATGTTCGGATCGCTGAGAAGGCTGATTGTCTGCCATTGGTCGCTAGGCGGCAGCCGCACCTTCAGATAGAGGGTGTAAGATGCCCCGGCGTTCGAGGCCCTTCCTTGCAGAACAAGCTTTTCGCAGATCCTTTGGCTCAAAGCTGAGCTGGAGGAATCAGGAGTATTTGTGCCCATCAGTGTCATGTTGAGACAAGATTTGGCTGGACCTCGAGGCCTAGGGAAAAGCCGGCAGCCCGTTTTGGAGGGAGATGATGGAGGTACTTAAGTAGGTCGTTCAGGGTGCGATATACGGCGTCTCAGCAAGGTCGTTCAAGCAGTGTATGGGTCTAGAGGAAGTCATCAAGATGATCGAATCGATGCTGATGTGTGTGCATCTGCCTCGATCGACTCCCTACGAGGCCGAGTCGAGACGAGCAAACTGGCCAAGCCCAACCACGAATATGTGATGACGAGAGCGGCGATAATGTGACGGTCAAGAAGAACTGAGCACAAAGCTATCAAGTGACTTCTCGAAAGTAACACTTTCTCCGCAAAATGCGCCGCAATTTTAGCCGGCGAGAGTCGCGTCCCACGCCCATACTCGAACTTAACATAAGCCAAAAGTCGGAACCGAACGGAAAATTGGCTTGGCCTGCTTACCGCACGTGTGATTGGCCATCTGGTGAGAGTCTTCTGACCTTTGGAAGAAATTTACTGTACTGCGCTGAGATGGAAGACAAAGCTGTCAACTTCAACCTCGACTTGTGCAACCATCTTCTTTCTTCTTGTCGACATCATCATCCACCTACATCGATCCCAAATCGTTTCAAAATGGCATTTGCATCCAGGTCAACATTATCCGCATTGCGACAGCTTGGCTCTGGCCCTGCCGTTGCTTCCAGCTCTCGCAGTGTCGCCGTCGCCTTTTCGACCTCATCCGCATCCTATGCAGCACCAACACAGGAAGATGCCACAGCACGCAAGGGTCCTTTCAGCACAGCATCTGAAGCATCACCACCACCTACCGAGCGCAACGCTATCGGTCGTGGACGCAAGTCTGCCGGTCGAGGCCGCCCGAAGATGCTCGCACCCTTCGACGAGTGGATCCTTTCCGACGCACGCGTGTACAAGCAGCCCAAGCCCGGTATGGGTCCCAACTGGATCGGAGATACACCTTTCCCTCTCAACCCTGCTTTCAACCCACCAGCACCTGTTCGACAGAGCACAAAGACCGAGATTTGGAAGTTGCACGAAAGCGATCCAGCGCAATGGACCATCCGTGCGCTCTCGGAGAAGTTTTCGATTGGATTGCAGCGTATGGAGGCCATCTTGAGGCTCAAAGCACTCGAGGTCGAGTGGACATCACAGGTAAGTAGTCGCTTCCATCAGCACGGCAAAAGGGAGCTCCCGATGGGTGGAAGGGATTATGTGATGAGCAAACAAATTTTTCGATTAGTCTTGAAGACATCTACATGGTTACCAAATTTTTACAATCCTTACTATACTGAACCCTTCTCTATCGGGAGCTGCCATTGCCAAGCATTCCATCAATGGAGACGAATCAGAATGCTGACATCTCTTCGAACTGTCGTTGTTGCATTTTTTAGGACAAGCCGTTGCAAAGCGAATTCCAATCCAATATGGACCGTCTTCTCGGCGCACAAGATCGCAAGCGTGCCCCCGAACCCGAGCCCTCGGTCCAGAATACTGGCACTTCGGTCCGCGGCACCCAGCACGAAGAGTTCAGCGAGGCGCAGCCGAATGCAAGGTCGGTCATCAAACCGGCACTGGCAGAGGAAGGTCTGAAGAGAAGCAGCATGATCGCCGCCCTCCCCAGCGGTGGCCCGGATCACGATGCAAAGACTTCCAGTACTGTGGTGCAGACAATTCGAGCACCACTGGCGATCACCAACGTTTCGGGTGACTCGTACAAGGGTGCCGGCCGTGTGGAGAGGAACGTCAGGAGAGCCGAGAAGAGAAAGGGTCCTCAGGCGAAGCAACAGCAAAAACGCAAGGCTCCTCAGGCGAAGCAAGAGCAGAAGAGCAAGGCTTCTCAATCTAAGGGCAAGTCTTCGAAGTCTGCGAAGCCTACCAAGTAAAATTGTCGCATCCCTGAATTCAATTGTACAACATCATCCACGATTCCAATTCAGCAGTGAAGCGTCTGCGAATAATTGATTGATCGGTCCGATTGTATTGCTATGAAAGTTGTATCGATCAAGCTTGCTATCGCCACGGTAAAGGCTGGTGCATCCTTCTGAGTGAGGGTTCTACGAATAAAGAGCGAGCACCCTATTCTCGATTCCATCTCCGATCCATCTGGGTTTTGAATCTTGCAATCCGACGAGTTCGAGATTGTCCCTCTCTGCGGCCTGCAGCTTTTCAAAATCAGGGCTTTGTCCTGGAGCTGCGGGGTTCATCATTCCTGCCATTGGGGCGGCGGCTGCGCCCATAGCCATGTCTCTAGTCCCGTCAGCGGCTGTAGTTCCCAAAAACAAGAAAGATGAGGTCTCGTCAGTGTTTGAAAAAGTGTCTCAAGGATGGTGGGGAGGAGGGGGTGACTTACAGTTGTCTCCGCCCAAAACAAGCGCGTAGACCGCATTCAGACCGAAGAGAGTGAGGAAGTACCAGCTGAGTGCAGACACCCATTGGACGCCCAAATCGGGGGTCTGGATATCTCTCTGGAGCATGACCTTGAACCTGAGCGTCAGAGGGAAGGGGAGGCGAAGGAGGACGAATCCAGAGAAGAAGAAGTTGATCCAACCCATGATGATGGTTTGCGGGATCATCATGACCATTTGCTTCTTCATTCCGTCCATCATTCCGTCCATGCCGCCAGCAGGTTCGAAGGGGTTCTTGGGCCCCTCCGACTCAACTTCCTTCTTGGGCTGGAGATAGGAGCCATCGGAGAGTGAGGTGGTGAGGAAGCTCTTGCGCGAAGAAAAGGAGGAGGGGGGCAGGTGGAAGTAGTTTTGCCTCAAGGCTCCGGCTCGAGCAATGATCCGCCTGCATGATCCAACACATTTGTAATGTAGAGCAAGTAATCTTGTCAGCATTCAACACCAAAAAAGGTACTGGGTCGGGGGAGAGTGACTTACTGTTCGCGCAATGCAGGAGCTGGAATCGATTTCGGCGCCGAGTTGAGCAGCGAGATGACATTGTGTCTCAACACCCCCACCAAGATCATGACGACCAAGATGGGGATGAGTACCCAGTCGCGGATAGCGCTGTCGAGGAAAAGTGATTGCTCCACAGCCATCTTTTTCTTCGGCCTTGATAGTTCTGATCGTTCAAGTTGGGGTTGGGTGATGGTGTTGGTGTGCGATGACTTTGGGAAGAATTGTCGGTTGGCGTGTGCGAGAGGAAGGTCGCGCGCGTGGCAGGCAGAGAAGTTTCCAAATTAATGTTATGTTCGAGAGGGGGGTGTAACATCATGGAGTCCCGGCCAAAGAAAGAAGGGTCCTTCATCGCGGCCGCCCGATTTCTCCACATCCCACCAAATCCTTTTAGCGGCAAGAAGCGTGGGGAGCTCGAGCCTCCTTCTCCTCCTGCTATGCTGCTTTCTTCTTGCATACACTGATGTCCTACAGCCTCATCGCACCCTACCCTCTACAGCTTCTCAACGACCATATACCCCGTCTTGTCGACGATAACAGCATGGGGCAGCCATAATCCGCTCCACCATCTAGTAGGCCTTCATACCAAACCAGCACGGCTTCTTTCCCGTGGCTGAGGCGCCCGCCATGTCTGATTGTCTCCTGGGCGTCATCCTAGCCACCTCCTCCACTCGCGGCTCTCACATCGTCTTTCGGTACCCAAACAATCCCAAACTCTTCAAACGATCCACCAAAGTCAAATACTACACCGAGTCCCGCCCCTCGCACCTGCACGACGACGACCTCGATCCGGTCCGACAAAAAGCCAAATGGGATCGACACGATGAAGATGATGACCATCACGTCTCCGAGAACACTGCGCAGAGCGATACGCCTAGCTCATCCGACGTTGAAGATTCCGACGCTAGTGGGGCAGAAGATGACGAAGGGAGAAGTGTAAGAGGCGGCGGGGCCGAGACGATCGTTTCTCATGGAAGATCCAAAACGGCGGCAAGCACCAATCGGAGCAAGTCGAAAGCTAGGCGGCCGAACTTGGCGATGGAGGAAGGAGGGCAGAGCGTGAGATCGATGGATCGAGGTAAAGATGGAGGCGAGGTACACGATAAAGCGCCAGATTCGGACGCAGGGACGTCGAAGGAGCTTTCGCCGGAGGAAAAGGCGAGGAGGGAGGAGAAAGCTGCAAGAGCGTACAAGACGTATCTAGGTTACGATGTCGAGATTCTGGCGAGTATATTGAATCCGAGACCCGAGTTGGCGCACCAGAAGTTTGAGCTGGTGGTGGACGATTTGGCGTTCCTAGGCCATCCAGTTGCGGTTAGCAAGTCTGGAAATTGGGGTGAGGCGAATGAAAGCGACGAAGAGGGGGAGGGCGGTGACGGAAATGAAAAAGATGCGGGCTCAACTCAGCAGCGAGGAAGATCAGGCTTGCGCAAAGAGATTCGCCCCTACGATCTGCCAGATGGCGAAGATGCAAAGTCCGCAAAGCCACACTCGAAGCCCTCAAGAAGCGTCTCGAGGAGTCGTACAGAGGCGACCAAAGATTCCACATTCTCGCGCTCCTTAGCGCCTCTCACGCAATTTCATCTCGTCTTGGTTCTCGATCGACCAGATCCCTCCGCATCGATGCCTGGAATGGACCTCTCCTCATGGCTCCAGCTGTTCTATGACAATATCGTCTTCAAAATGACAGCAGCGCTGTTCGCCGAGCAGTCGAAAGCCGACTATGTTGGACGGGAGACGGAGAAGCTTCTCGCTCTCAGGGAGAGATGTATGGATGACGGTCAAGCATATGCCGCTTATGCAGCGCAGTGCCTTGGTATTTCTTCGCTAGCGAGATCAATCAGGGACCTGCATAAGAGCATCAGTACAGCTTCAGATGCGCTGATTACGATCAATGATAGGATCGAGGTGCATCTTCAGCTTCCGCCGATTCTGCAGGACCCGACGAATCTGTCCAAGACGGTGGATATCGAGACGGAGCTCGACCCGAACGATCCCGTCTTCATGTCTGGTGGTGGATTTGCAGGGCTGGGTAAGGAAGGGGCGGATGAGGATGGAGGAGGAGGGACGTACGATAGGCTGTTGGATCTGGCACCGAACCAGCTCGCTTTCGAAGAATGGTGCAGGACGACGGGACCATACTTGTTGCCCTGGAAGACGTTGTTGTTGCTGAACGATCAGACCGACGAACTGCATTCGCGAGGCAGGCAGACGCCAGGCAACTCCAGCCCTGCAGGACAAGCTTCTCCAGGAGGCCAAGTGCAAGAAGCGCATGGATTCGAACAGCTAGCGCGCAACTTCACTTCCTTGTTCCGCCCGAACCTCTACCATTCGCTCAACTTTAGCGAAGTAGCCGACATGCTTGGATGGGAGCTTTACGAGGATGTTTATCCCATGATCCGTCATCTGATCTACTATCGTCAAGCGAGGGTGATCGACACGCCCAAACCTGGGCATGTTTACGCCATCTCGCCGCTCTTTGATTTCGCCCGGCTGCCGCAACTGTCGCGGATCTGGGCGCACACGTTTGCTGAACTCCCACCGCTGCCCGTCTTCCTCTCACAATTGTCTTCGTCAGGGAGACCGATGAACTCGCTGTTCCCGGCGAGGCATCAGAGGGAGTTGGCATTGGATGTGTTGATTTGGCTGTTGAGGCGGGATGTGGTGGTCAAGATGCATGTGAGATTGAGATTGATGGCGACAGAGGCGGTGAAGAGGAAGACGGCGGAGAGGAGGCAGGAGAGGCATGAGAGGCATAGGAAGAGGAAGGAGGAGAAAAGGGAGAGGGCGGCGAGGAGTGAAGCGAGGAGGATCAGGAGGTCGCAGATTGAGGAACAGAAGAGGAGGAAGCAGCAGGAGGCGGCGAAGAGGGAGGAGGAGAAGAGGAGGAGTGTGGTAGAGGAGAGGGGGAGGAGTAGGGAGAGGGATAGGTCGAGATCGGCGGATAAGAGGGAGAAGGGGAAGGCGGTGGAAGATGCTGGGGTGGATTGTGAGATTTGCGCCGCGGATGGAAAGGATAATGGTGAGGCGGCGAAGCAGAAGGCGGGGTTGAGTGGGACAAAACCGTCAGTGTTGGTCAATCCGGATGAGGTGGCGGAAGCTGCTGCGGCGGCGGCAGTCATTGCTGGCTCTGATGCTGGGTCCAGTACACATCGCCATCATCACGACCACCACCACCACCATCATCATCATCACGGACATCACCATCACAAACACCATCATCACCATCAGCACAAGCATCATCGCAAAGACTCCAACGAAGCGGACTCGGACAAGTCACCTCTTCCGATCGCCATCAAGCAACCTTTCGATGACCTCAAATTCGAGCGTCGTCCCGTTCTTCGTTCCCGTTCGCCTTCAACTGCTCTGACCTCTGCGCCTGCGCTTTCGGTCAGCTTCAGCAACCTCTCCGAACGGGCGGATTTGCCACGTCGTGCTCGCGCCGACACCACCTCTTCGTCGAGCTCTTCGAATCTTGCTCAGCACAACAACAAGGTTGGGTTGAGTATGACGCCGAATATGTCGCAGATGAATAGTAGGCCGACAACGCCGAATGTTGTGCCGGCGGGGGCGAGGATAATACCGAGTCATGTGAGGGATAGGAGTATGGGAGGGGGGTCGAACGTTTCTTCGAGTGCGGAGGGGAGTTTGCCGAGGAGGACAAGGAGGGCGATGAGTGCGGCAGGGAGAGGTGGGAAAGGATTGAGGAGTAGGAGTCCGAGTAGGGCGAGGATGAGGGTAAGAGGGTTTGGTGCCGGGGCGGAGGTCGAGATTGATGAAGAGAAGAGTGGCGAGAGTGAGGATGGGGATGATGAGAAGGGCGTGGAGGAAGAGGAAGGGAAATATGAGTTAACGGAGAAGTTGAACGCGTTGCAGCTGGAGCAGAGTGGGAAGGTGGAGGATGGGAAGAGGGAGATGATCAAGAGGAGGATCTCGACAGCTAGTGAAAGGCCGGATCTTCCACCGCCTAGTGCAAGCGAGGATGAGGGCGAGGCGAGTCATTCCGATGCTTGCACTTGTTCAAAGTGCTCCACGCATTCGGCATCCTCCTCCTCCTCTTCGGGCAGCTTTTCGACTTCGGACTTCTCCCTGTCCTCGTCGAACGATTCCGCCTCAGCTATGGATATCGATTCTTCCTCGTACGCCGTCGAGCGTCGCCCGGCACTCGATCGGTCGAGCACATTCAATACGACCGGCGATGAGGACTTTACCGAAACCCTGATTGTCGAGCCCTCGCGTGCGTCGAGAAGGGAGAACGAGTATATTGCTACAATGGTGGCGGATAAAGACGCAGCAACGGTGAAAAACTTTTTCAGACTGCTGCCGTATCTCAACGGCAAGCACACCATCGACGAGATCGAGTATAGGGTCAGGATGAGGAGGAAGGATATCAGGAGATTGTTGAGTGTTTTCAGAGAATATGTGATTACGTTTATGCATCCCTAGAAGCGCAGCTAAACGGGGCCGCACTTTGGGGAAAACGATCTTTTGACTGTCTTGTGGGATTGTGTTGTGTGATATTCGCTGTCTGGATGGGGTTGTATGAGAGATAGAGAAGGAGAAGTAGGGTGAGAGTGTTTAGGTCATCATAGGTTGGAAAGACGGCGTGAGAACGCGTCTTCCCTCAACAACGTCGAGCGCCAGACGCGTGATATTCGCCTCAGCGATGATGACTTCGGGCGAAAGCTCTGTATCAAACGCCCATTTGATGGCTTTTGAAATCCTTGACGCTTGCTGTTTGTCCCAAATTGTAAAATCGTCTTGCTCGCCACTTGCCTGTGCCACCAACGGCGCTGCTTCGCCCTCCACGACTGCTTCCTCGGGGATGCTCTCGCCAGAAAGAGGCAGTGGTGCGGGCGGTGCAGGCTGAGACGAAGAGATCGAAAGACGCAGCGGTTTCGAAGACGGCACCGAGTAGCGCACAATGTCGCGGATGATGGCAGTGGTCCTGTCGAGCTCCTCGGCCTCAGAGCTAGGTGCGGACGAAGGGAGAGTGCCGACATAAATCTCGAACGGAGTGCTACGCGCGAGCACGTTGTGTTTGCCATCGTGGTGATAGCGGAATTCGTAAAGACCAGGTGTCCAGGGAAGTTTGGAATCGCGGAAAACAGAGACGCCTCGTACTTCTGCTTCACTTTGCCGACTTTTACCATCAGATCCTGGGCGGAACGCAGAAGGAGTGGATGGAGTTTGGTGAACGTCTCCGACCCACTCGTCTTCAGCGACGCCAAGCCATTTGCCTTGACTCGAGATCTTGGTGACGAGTGAAGCTTCATCGGCGCCCTCCTTGCCTCCAAAGCGCGAAAGTAAGTAAATACCGATCCAGTCGCGACGGGAGTGGTTGCCTGCTGCCTTCCATTCGACTTCGATGGGCTGGCCCAGGTGGAATCGCGGAATATCACCCTCCTTGCCTTGAGAACGAACCTTGAGACTGTACTTGGACTTGTCCACGCCTTCCGATTTGAGTTTCTGATCATCATCCACCCTCACGATCAGCAGTCGATCTTTGCTCTGTTGCAGCAGCACCTTGGTCTCTTCTAGCATGCCCTCGAAGCGCGGTCGAGACTGGCGGAAGAACTCCTCAAAAGCCTCAGCCGCATCGCGCTGGACCTTCTCAATCGTACCCTGGACGTTCTTGATGGTCGGATGCTCTTGAGCAAGACGAAAGAGATCAGTCTCCTTGGCTGCGACCCATTGACTCTTGAGCTGTTTGGTCAGACCCGAGTCTTTGCGCAGAGCCGCTTCGCCGTACAGCTTTCGCATGTGAGGACCCTCGACGAAAGACAGGAAGCCCCAGTGAGCGACGTAGGAGATGATGGCCATAGTCAGAGTGAGCTTTGAGCCTGCAATGAGAGCGAGTCCAAAGAAAGCTGCGCCGCCCATGGAGCGTTCCGGATTGTTGAGGAATCGGTAAATGCCGGTATAGTAGAGTTGGTGCGGGTATTCGTCGACGAAGAAGTCGCCGTAGAGCCAGCCGAAAGGTCCAAGCACTTCATACGAAGAGTTGGCAGTCCACACGTGCAGAGCAATGAGCAAGAGACCTAGCGTGTGGCGCAAGAGTTCTGGTCCAACCGTCCAGTCAGGATGTCCGATTGGTGTGTAGCAGTTCCACGCTAGCGCAGTGAACGAGATATATGTCATGACTAGTGATGTATTGTAGACCACCTTCCAATGACTGAATGCTTCAAAGACGGCATCTTGAGGTTGCGAGTAGTGATAATGCTTGAAGAAGTGACGCACGATCCATTTGTTTTCAGATTGTCGCGAGAGGGCCAAGCCGAGACCGAAGGAGTGGAATGTGCGCCAGGCAAGAGCGTTTATGAACAGCAAAGTGAGTCTCGAGGTGTGGCCCAAGGAGGGAAGGATGACCGGGAAGAGAGCATAGAGTGAGCCGACAACGAGAAGGAAGTCGTTCGCACGCATCAGATCGAGGTTGCGAAAGACGACAGTGTCCTTACGGAAGATGCGGTGGTGGAGATCGTGAAGGGTGGTGACGGGACGTTGCTGTTGGGCGTGCTCGGAGCCGGACAGGTGTTGCTTGATCACGTCGTTGGAAGAACCGGAAGAGCGCAGAGCGGATCGCTTGAAGGCTTGGCGGTGCTCATCGTCGGAAGTCTCGTCGTCGGTAGTGAGCGCAGTTGAGCCTTCCGTCTGACTTGGAGTGGGACCTTCAAAGTCGTGCACGCGCGAGCTTCTTGAAGTTGTCGTTTTACCATCGTCGCCTCTTTGACGCGCAGTATCGGCATCACTTGTAGCGTGAGCTGCTTTGCGGGAAGCAGCGTTGAACGGAGCTTGACGCAAAGGCACGCGGGCTGCGATTGGCTTCCTTTCGCCATACGTTCTCTCGATATGAGGACCCTCGAAGAAGGTCATGAACAAGAACTGAGAAAAGTGGGCAGCGAGCGAGACAAAGAGCACGGCGTAGCTGCCACTGACGAGCGAGAGTCCATAGTACCCAGCATATCCGATCGAGTACATGGGGTCGGGAGCAATCTCGTAGACACCGTCAAAGACTAGACTCTGAAGGCAAAGGAAGAAGCAATCACCCCAGTACCAAGCATAGTCTTTGACAACACGGTGGGCGTCGATCTTGACCCAGAGGTTGAAGAAGATGAGGGTCCAGCCGGCGATCCACCGCAAGACATGCATGGCTACCGAGTGACCCTCTGGTAAGCGGGTGCACGAGAAGGCGAACAGCGAGTAAGCCACAAAGTCGTTGAGCAAAATGACATCGACGAAGCTGCGGAAGATGAGCCAGACATTATAGTTGAGTGGCAAAGCATCGAAGACGTAGTCCTTGTCCATCTTGGTGACGAGCTGCTGCTTGACCCAGTTGTAGACGCGTGGTCTGCGTTGAGCGTCCATCCAGCCATTCTGCTTTACTTGACGGATGATCCAGCCTTTCTCGCTTTGCTGTTTGAGGATCCAGCCAAGACCGGCATTGTAAGAGGCTCGCCAGAAGGCAAAGTAGAGGAAGAAGAAGATCTGCGCGGCTCGACGGGAGAGAGAAAAGTAGAGAATGATCTGCAGCGAAAGAGAGACGACAGTGACAATGTCGAGAGGTGTCTTGGGTTGGCGAGGATCAAAGATGGACGAAAGCATGTCCGGGGTGTGCGGCACAGCGAAGACTGGTATGAGCAAGCGCCAGGATCATGGCCGCATGTCGTGCGTATTGTCCAGTCAGCGTGGCCGGGACGCAGGCAGGTTTGGTAACATGACGAACACGATCGGATGTGCGGTCGGAAGAGGAGAGGGGAAGCCGAATGATTCGGGAAGAAGGGCAGATGTCAGAAAGGGCGGAACGGAGATGTCAGCCAACTGTCACCGAACTTCGGCTTCTGTCAAGCACTGAGAACAATAACGCAATGGATGCAGAGGCAAGAGAAGGGAGGCATGAGAGGCAAAGAGGCAGCAAGCGGCGGCAAAGCAAGAACGAAACTTTACTCCGAGAGTTAAGCCGCGGCACAATTGGTGCCAATGATTGACTCCATGCATGAGTCGAATGCGGGGGAAAGCGGGGGGAAGTGCACTTACCTGTACCATCGGCAGTCCTGCCGAGTACCTTTGCTTGTCGTTCCGTCTGTTGATCATCCTTTTTCCGAGTAGAGCCTTGATCGAACGATGGACCGGCGAGCTTGGTCGAGTCTGATCGGGGCGAATCGCTTTGACTGGACTGCTTGACGCGGTTGCGCAGACCCTCGGACGCCAATGTTGCGTCCAATGGTTCAGATGCGACCATGCTTGAAGGTTGAAGCTGGACAAGCTGAAGCTGTAGATATGAACAGCAGCTACGTGTGGAAGAGATGGAGGTGAAGTTGGTAAGAGCACGTTCAGCTACGGGTGAAACGTGCGGGCTTCTCAGAGCGAGAGAGTCATGCGTGGGAGGGAATTGACGGATTCGCCTTTTTGTCCTGTCTCAGCTTGCCTCTCTCATTTCGCGTGGCAGTCTGGATTCCGACTTTCAGTTTGTTTCTTCTTGCTCTTGCTCAGCTCTTCTTCCTTTCTTCCTGCCTGAATGCTTCCTTTCTCACCAATCTTTCCAAAGGCTCTTCTTTCTTTCTTCTGAAACGTCGCGTCTTGCAGAACCCTACTAAGAGGTCATAGGAAGATCATCAATCTCAGCACACATATGCTGATGCTCATGATTCCTAATTGAAAGACAACGGTGTGGATAGTCCATAGTACTTGAGCTACACCAAACTGGCGGGTCGGCGCATATCAGTGACTTGATTTCTGGAGCTCGAAAGAGTGCTGCCATATTATCTTCGATGACCAGCTTCTTGCAAGAAGCCCAAAACAGGTCGAGCTCATCACGCTGCCAGCCTGAATCATACATACATACAAGGAAGGGGCTGGGAATACTGCCATCACATGCTCCGATGTAGTCTTGACTTGTATCACACGAGCTAAACCTTTTTACAAATGTTGGGATGCGCCTCTGCAAGCAACGCCTTCCCCCGACGCAACTTGCTGCATCTTCTACGTGATTTCAGAAAGCGCAGGCGACATTCACACACACACACACACACACACACACACACACACACACACACACACACACACACACACACACACACACACACACAC